>OY757906.1:2249815-2574815 GCA_963585895.1 Sepioteuthis lessoniana | reverse complement strand
CCATTGTAAGTTTCATGAGAAAAAAAATGTTACAAATAAACCTGAATTTAGTAGGAAGAAGAAAGTCTTGGTCAGAAAGTAACCTTCTGATTCAAATAGAACTAAATATCTCAGGAATAATTTGGAAGCCACTCAAATGAATTTAACGAGAAATATTGTTACTCAATTTCTGAACAGAGTTGACCAATGAACATGCCAACATTCTGAGACTCCTGAAAAATGAATAAATCTAATATATAATGTGACTGAAAACTTTTCTTTTTTAAAATAAAAAAAATGCTTTATTTTCTTGTATTTTAAAAATTTGTTTTTAGAAATAAATTTAATTTTAATGGTATTAGACTGCTAGTGAAAAATGTGAATCTGATTTTTGAAACTATTTTCTTTCTCTCATATATATATATATATGTGTGTGTGTGTGCTACAGTGTGTATAATAAGGATACTAATGGTTGTTAAAATGTGGAACTATTAATTGCATTATATGTCTTAAATTTCTTTCTTTTTTTTATCTTTATAAAGTGAACAGACAATACCACTTCATGTGAAAAGACAGCACAATTTTTCTCTTCCCTACTAAACTTTGTGTTGGCCAAATATTTCATTTCCAACAATATTTTCCCTATTGTAATAACAATTGGATATGTGTTTTACAGAATACAATCACAGATGATACTTACACTCAGCGCCCAGAATGTCATGACCGTGTGCCTTATGTGATCTTTCACTTCTCCATGCCTAAAACAAAGCTTTGACTCAATCAGGCTTGATCCCTATAAAACCTCCAAAAGTTTTTCTATGAATATTGACTGGAGGTCCTTCAACTGCTGCAATTTACCTAGTGGAGGTTCTTCAGAGCTAATTTGTTGATGTAACATGCCCTATATTTACTAAATGAGATTAATACTGAGAACATTTCATGCCCAAAGCAACATTGTGAAATTTTCTTTGTTTCTGAAATCATTCCAATTGTACAACTGATGATTTGGCAAGGTACACTGTCCTGCCGAAAAGATGTTAATCGTAAAAGGTGGTTGTTTCTTCAGTATTGCTCTTTGATGATAGAAAGTATGTTTAACATGAATGAAAGAATCCAGCATTTCTCATATCCTGGATATAACACTAAACTGACTATGGTGGTGAGGCTTCAGTTCTGGACCTCTCAAGAGTAAAAAGTCATCCCTTCATTGTTATTACTCCTAGGACCTTTATGATCCAAAATGGTAGTGGTTGTTAGGGTCCCATCTATAGGTAAAATAGACCTGTTTAAAAATTATTAGTATTAGATAGGGATACTTGAAACTGTGTATAAATTAGTAGTCTTAAGAGTAATTATTTGAAGCTTTTATTTTTTTTTTTTACAAATTCTTATTATTTAGTTACACTTAGTTGAAACCATATAATTACTTACAAAATGATTTTGACATTAAATAACCCAACAAGTGTTGACATGCCATAAAACCAACCAAGCAGTATTTATCTCTACCAAGATATTCTTTTTCTCCAGTGCACCCAGGTACCATCTATTGGAATTCAGGTAGCCATCTTGTTTCTGGTTTCTGTTAATTTGCTATTGTTTATATGTGACTTAGTCGCATCTGATTGGTTAATCTACTGCTTCTACTTTAGTCACCTTTCATTGGCTAATCTACTGCTGGGAAAGTCTATAAATATTTACTGACAATTTGTAGATGGCCGACACATATAGAAATCCCCCCCCAAACAATCCAACATGCCCCGTTTGGGTGTTTAGGATGAAATTTTCCACTTATATTAATATTAAAATAAAAATAATATGAATTAATTCTCTTTTTTTGTTTTTTGAGTTATTAGTATTAATACAATTTTGTTTAATTGACACAAAAACACGATTAATGATTAAAATTTTTTTGTTTGGGTTAGCTGGCTGGTTTATTGTCATAATCTGGAGATTCGTTTGAGGGAGTTTTACCCCTCTACTGAGATGTGGTCAATGTATTCTACTGGGCTAATCTTTACAAAGTTAAGAATCAATTACCTACTATAATTTTTCTGAAAGTGTTTAATTTTATTCCCGTCATTGGCTTTGTAAACACATTGATTACATTTTTCTCTGTTTCAATGTATTCTAAAAGAATCGACCCTTTATTTATTTTATCATGTATAAACTGAAATTTTATATCAATATGTTTCAATCTTTGATAAACAACTGGGTTTTTTGCCAAAACAATACTGGACTGATTATCACAATGAATAGTTGTTGGATTCTTAAGTGACTCAAGTTCCATCATAGTTCTCAATAGTGCTCTAAGATACAAGGCTTCTTGGCTTGCTAATGATATAGCTATAAATTCCACTTTGCATGTTGACAAAGCGACTGAATTCTGCTTTTTAAATATCCATTGTGCCAATCTAAAACAAAATCTACTTACACTTTTTCTGACATCCGAATTACCCCAATCCAAGTCACAAAACCCTTCCAATTTCAAGGGTTTCTGCGATTTCTTAAATCTTAGTGACTAATTGTGTCTTTTAAATAATGTAAGACGTGTTTTGTCTTTGTTAAATGGAAAGAATTTGGTTTTGCTAGGCCTTCAGACAACCTAGTAACTGTATAACGTATATCAGGTCTTGTTGCAGCCATTATATATATCAAACTGCCAATAATTTCACAATAAGGTTTGCTATCTATTAAATCGACTTTGTCACTTATTTTCATTATACCCATTTCACATGGAGTTGAGCATGGTTTGCAATCTGTCATGCTGGACTTTGATAATATCTTCTCAATGTATCTAGATTGATTATTTTGAATCTTGAGATCAGTCTTGTCTTAATTTGCATAAGGTGTGCTTCAGTTTTTGAAGCTATTAATATATCGTCAACTCACAATAAAATGATGGATATTTGATTGCAGACATTTTAAATGTACATGCGGAGGTCGACAGGTGATTTGACAAAATTTTGTGTAGTTAAATAAGTATGGAATGTTTTACTCTCAGTTCAAGTTCTCTTTTTTAACCTATATAAGGATCTTTTAAGTTTCCCAACATAATTCCATTCTTACCTTTAAAACCTTCCAGCAGGTCAACATATATTTCATAGTCTAAGGGGGCATTTAAATATACTCTCTTAACATCCATATAGTGAATTATCATCATACTGGACTGCTATTTGCAGTAGTAATCTTATGGATGCCATATTTGTTGTCAGGATGAAAGTTTCTCTATAATCTTTACCATATATTTGTGTGTAGCCTTTGGCCACAAAACAGGCCTTAAGCTCATGACCTCCATCGCTTTTACTTTTTATAGTAAAAAACCACCTACTACTGATAATATTTTTATTTTGGGGGCCTTTTGCCATTCAAAAGTACTATTTTCTACCAAAGAATCAAATTCTTTCCTCATTGTTAAAATCCATCTTTTTGAATCTGGAGAATTTATAGCTTCATAGTGATTTGTTGGAATAATCAGCAGAGTACAGCATTAATCAACACCACCAAATTTCATGTTTTCTACTACAAAAACATTAGGTCTTTATCTCTGTCAGATGGGATAATGGGTTATTTGCCCCTTTCCTTTGGTGTTGACTTTCTGTTCTACATCATATGTGATTAAGGATTCTGGATTTTTGGTATTATTATCTGGTTTTGAAAATGTGCTATTATCATAAGAGTCAGTAAATTTCACACACCTAACTTTTTTAATAGCCATTGTTTTCGGAAAGTAAATCAAGTAAGCTGGACTTTGCTGAATGCCTTTTTCACAATGATTTCATTTTATTTTGTACATAACAAAAACAAGTTGTGCCAAAAATATGCATCTTATTTAAGTTTGCTTTTGAACCGGTAAAACTTTCATATGGGTGTTTTCTTGTGTTTTTATTGTAACAGCGATTTCTGATATATGCTGTAGCCATCAATGTATAAACTACAAGTTTTTAGGCAAGTACCATCTATTGGAATTTGGGTAGCCATCTTGTTTCTAGTTGAGCGATACAATATACTCCTTCTACGTTACAAGGCTGCATTAAGTCGGTACTCTATTAAATTGCCATTGTTTATATGTGATTTCGTGGTGCCTGATTGGATAATCTACTGCTTCTGTTTTAGTTGCCTTTTATTAGCTAATCTACTGCTCCAATTTTAGTTGCCTTTCATTGGCTAATCTACTGCTCTTACTGATGGGAAAGTCTATAAATATTTGCTGACAATTTGTAGATGGCTGATACACACAGAAATCCCCTCCCCAAACAATCCAACACCATCACTTCGATAAGATGATGACATTCACATACCTTTGCTGTCCACTTTGTTCATAAAAAAATTGAGACTTATCAGACCAGACAACCTTTTTCTATTGGTAAAATGTCTTCTTCCAGCATTTGTGTTCACATTGTAGACACTTTTGGTGATAAACATTGGTTATTAGCATGCATATTCTGACTAACTAACAATTATGCAGCTCTATATTCAACAAATATTGATGTACTGTATGCTTTGATACATTACGTCTTTCATCTTCATTTTAGTTTCTATAGTTTTTGCCATGGTAGACTTTCTGTCGACTCATCCTTGGTGGGAAAGTCTCCATTCACTTCTTGGATCATTTAATCTAAATATTTGGCACACAATGAGGATTCAAATCAGTCATAATGGTCTTTAAGATTAGCTCATGTATATCCCATTGTGAGGAATATGGACTTTATTGAACAAAATATTTCAAAGTTCTTTTTCAATAATTACTACCCTTAAAGTTTAACAAATAGTCTGATTGATGTACAAATTTTTTCTGATTTGGAAAATGTTAATCTTTTTTTCTTCCTAACAAAATTTTTTTTCAAAGATAAATTTGCCTTCACTTTCAAGGTTGCAAGCTAAAATGTATTGAATTCATTTATTATTTTTAAACAATGCTGTTATTTTTTAATTTTTATTTCATTTAAATATTTTTCTTTTCCTTTTTCACTCTAATTTTCTATTAATTTGTTTTTTTTTTCTTAAATCACTTTTTATTCATTTTTTTTTTCTTGTCTCATGATCTAAACATTTTTCACAATGTTTAAAGTTGTTCCTAACTATATTCATACTTTTTTCATCTTCTTCATTTTTTGGGGTTTTAACATTTCACTAACATATTGTCCAGCTTTTGTGTATGATTTAAAGTTCTTGGATGAAGCAATTCTATTATACATATATTTTTGTGATAGTTTAAGAACTTACAAATTTCAACATTAAGATATATTGATTAATTCCTTTATTTTTAGAAAATTACTTTCCTTGTTTTTATCTTGTAACTTTTTCATCTTTTAAGCCATAAAAATTTCCTATAAAAAACATCTCTTCAAATCTTCATATATCAATTTGCATTTTGAAGTTTATCATTTATGAAGTCATAACCAATTTGCCTATGATCAAGTTCCCTATTTTATGTTGCTATATCAACTCATAATTTAGGTTTTTTTTTTTCTAGAACTCTTTTCTGGGTTCTTTTGTCAACTGAAGATTCATTCAATAGTCTCCTATTTATGTTATTTTGGGCAGCTTTTTTTTGATAGAATTAAACTGGAAGAAACTATTCTTTTTTTTTCATTTTTGTAAATAATTGCTTATATACTTACCTATGCTACTTGATCTCCATAAAAAGTAGTAATAGATTTATATGTGGCTGATTGCCAGAATTCCAACCCTTGAAGAAGAAAAGAATTCCCATGTAGAATTTGGCCTAGCACCAAAACCCCCAACCTCTGTGATTCCATTTGCCATTCTCACATGATTTGATTTACTGATTTAACTATACCGTTTTATGATCGATGTATTTATGGCATCAAAAATCTAATGTTGTCTATTCTTCCATTTTGTTGCAGATCTTAACATTTTAGAATAACAGTTAGTTGGCATGTATTTGTCTCTTATTTTTAAGCATAGTGTCCCCCAGTAAAAGATCAGAATAATGTTTCAAGAAATGGTAGCTTTACTTGACAGCGCCCATATCCTCTCCTTATAACGTTATCGTCCCATGGTCCTTTTTCAGGTCTTCAAGTCATCATGATTCCCTATCATGATGTCACTCAGGGTAATGGCAGTTTCTAAGTATTTTCCTTTCACAACATCTCGGGGAGGGTTACTGTGCAAAGAGAACAAGAATTTTTAAAGTCCTTCTAAAATAACTTTTTATTCTGAAACTAAAGACTGACAATCACTTTTTGAAGATACTATCATATCTGATGGCATATAAGAGCCCTAATATACATCTAATATTATAGTATTATGGAATTTGGTTAGGTATTGGTGATTTATAACCGGTCCATTCGCCTACTTGATAAAGTCATAACAATTTTTGCATAAAAAACTCTGATAATAATAAATTTCAACAAGAATATTTTAAAATAAAAGCTTGAAATTATGTTGCTTGTAAATTTATAAATTAAATAAACCTTCTTTGTATTGTCAATAATTCTAACTTCACTTTTATACAACATTAATAATTGTCTGCTACTTATAAAATCTCTGATTTCACATTTTGAATATGTCATTTCAAAAGATCTTTTTTTTTAAATGTTGAATTAACTTTTTGGTAAAGACTACTTAACAATTTCTCTCTCTCTCTTTCTTTCTCTCTCTCTCTCTCTCTCTATATATATATATATATATATATATATACACACACACACACACACACACACACGAGAGAGAGAGAGAGAGGTGTGTCTATAAGGTCCATCAAAAAGTATACAGACATTTAATACTTAGAGTCTTCAAATTCCACTTTTGAGAATATCATCTGCTACCTCATCACATTCTCCTTAATCTCCTCCTTTTCAACAGTGATTACTAGCCAGAATTCATAGTGAACTAAATTTAAAAAAAAAACCCTGCACAAGATATACAGAGTGTAATTCTCTGATAATTGTGAATGTGATTGTCACATAGTATGAAAGCTCACTCAATAGTATCTCATTGCTGACTGAATTACTTCAGTGGAGAGTGTGCAGTAAGGTACTCTTTGACTTGGTTGACAAGTTACATCAAGACAGTGCAACTGGTTCTTGGTTTATTCCAAATGTTTTAGACAGACTTTCTGCACAAACACACACACACACATGAATTAATAGAAAAGAAATTTAAATAAGATACAAATAAACTAGTTAGTATTGTTGACTGAAATGTTGTGTAGTATTTGTTAAGACATGCAAGTTACCTCCCCTGATACTCTCGAGAAGCGGGAGCATTATTTGAGGACTGGAAGTAAACAAATGGCCATATTAGTTTATGTGAGAGTGTGAGAAGGACGAGTGTAAAAAGGCGTCTCCGTATGCAGAGTGTGATAGTCTGAGTTCTTTGTTTTTAACAGTATTGATCATAATCTTGAGTATAAAAAACTACATCATGCCATGTTGGTTAGTAATGGAGCCATATAAACTAGAGTGAATATATATGTAGTGCACTTGTCTTTTCCTTTCAAATTAAACAATGAAAGATCTTTATGTGAAATTCAGTTTCAAATTAGGAAAAACTTTTACAGAGACTTTTCTTATGTTGTAATAGATGTATGGGGTGGGGATTATCTGAGTTGTATACAATATTAATGTGTTTTAAACTGTCAAAAATATCCATTAAAGGCAATCTGAAATCCAGAGAACTCTTCATTTCAATGTATGATAATCGCATTGAGAAATTGCTCAATGCTGTGATCTGTCTGTGAAGTTTTCAAATAGGTGAAAGTCTCTAAAAGTTTATATGACATGATCTTTTTTTTTTTTTGTTGTTCATTCTATCTTACTTTCTTTCCAAAGCTTAAACCTACCCTGAAAAGTTGTCAATTTTAGGAGATATTAAAAAAATGTCTTTCAAGATTTGTACACTATCACATACCCCACTCATCTCCAAAAACATTCCAGAAAGGAAATAATGCTGGGTTAAGTGTATCAGCAATGGAGGAGATTATTTTGAAGGAGACAGATCTTGTTAAGTTGTAGGTAAAGCAATAAGTTTATCTTCCTTTTGGTGGACACACCTTAGGTGTGTGTACACACACACACACACACACACACACACTTAGAGAGAGAGAGAGAGAGAGAGAGACTACTTGAGATAGCTGTACACACAATTCTAAGCACAATGGATTTCTTATTGCTTCTTACATTACCAATTTCATTGTTTGCCCATAAGGAGTCACTTGTTGAAAAAATCACTTACCCTCAATGTCAATATTGCAACTGTTATAAACATTTCAAGGAGTGTATTATTTTTTTCATCACATTGCATTGTGTCTTTATTTCTTTTTTAGATATGAGTTCAACTTCCATGAAATAAACGTTTTTTTAATCTAAGAAAAAAACTATAATTTTTGAATCAAGTTGAAATTTTTAGTTTTTGTGTGAGTGTTAATTTTATTTTTTTATTTCTTTATATACTAACATAAAGGTTAAACACAAAGGTATTAGTTTAAGAAGAATTTGAAGTTCAAAGTTTGATGTAGATTGGGCTTAATACAATCTTTCTCATATGATTTCTACTCCTCAACATTCAAGATTGTTATTTGGGTTTGAAAACCAATATCTTTCAGTCTTAGAAAATAAGCAACTACTTCAACCAAAAGTCATTCGCAATACTTACTAAGCTTAGATTAGTGTAAGACAAGTCTATAATTATCAACCAATTGGGAAGATTTTATTTACTATTTGTTAGATGAGCTTAGTCAATACTGTTTCATGAGAAAGTAACTTGGTATTTTTTGAGATCGTCTAACACAAAACTTTTTTCAGCATTTAGCTAGAATCAAACTCTCTATTCTAACTATGAGATGAACTTTTGTAGTAAGCTTTCTATTTCCTTTGTTTGATTAGGCTGGTACAAGGTTATAGAAGTTGGAGCTCTGGAATGGAATTATTTTACATTTTTGGAGTTTATAGTTTTAAAATGCTGATTTTCTTTGCAGACAAGCACTCCCCCATTTAAAAACTCAGTGAAACACAATTTTCCTAAATTTTTTCCCATAACTCAGCACTCTTGTATTTCTCCTAAATTTCTTTTAAATTCCATAAAAAACTTCTTTGAGGATGATTAACAGTAAAAATTCTTTGGAAGGAAAAAATTCTTTCATTAAAATGTTCCTAATGAATAAGAGTGCTTGTAAAGATTATCTGGTTCCCTAGAAGTCGTGGGTTCAATCCCTGAATCAAGTAGTGTAAGTAACTACTGTTAGATATTCCCTTACATTCTTTAAACTTATGGAAGTTTTACATGCAAGAATTTTAGACATTTTGCAGAAAATGTAACAATTGCAAATGGAATTTTTCACTGTCAATGAAAAAAGATGAGTACATTGAGAAACTTGTAACTGATTCACATGTGTGTATTAAACATAGTATGGCAAAAGGCCATAATAGGAAAGCATTCTGGATTAAACTCACTATCAATGGCATTAGAGTATAAACCATTATTATTAAAATATAATTATACTTCAAAACCAAGTTAATAAAAATGAGAGATGTACTTTTAATTATTGATTCAATGATTCAGGCAAGATATTATGATGTGCGTAGAGTGGCTTAAATGTTTGACAAAATGAATATCATTGAAATTAGGTGACTTTTAAACACATTTTTGCTTTTTCTCTAATGAAATAGAAAAAGAAAAATCAATGTTTTTAATGACAAAAATAGAAAAAAATCTGGAATAAGCTTAATGCAGCCAATATTTAAATGGAGACAACAATTTTAAGTTCTATGTATTATCTATTTTACAATTTCTTGCAAGGATTTCTTGTCAACTAAAGTTTTACTTTTAAAAAGCAATATCTCTCAGGTGAATCCTCAGCCACAAATGTTTAAGTCCTTGTAACACAGTGGTTAACATGCTCGACTGCAGCCTCAAACCAATCAGCTACAAATGCTAAACCCCCACAAGCAGACAAATATTAAATTAATTTCAATACAGCATAAAAATTTCTAAACAGAACTGAACTTACACTAAGGAGATTGTGTAGTATCAATTATTGATGGGGTGAGTTTTCTTGCTTTGAAAATCAGCATTCTGAATTCTGGCTTTCATCTGGGCTGAAACACTGGTAGCAAATAGACAATTATACCAGCCATGAATCAGAGCCTCAAAGATATTTGTTAAGCTTAATCTGACATAAGGCCATGTTAATAGAGCAATTTGTGAGATTTTAACTTTCTATTCTAGCAAATAAACTGTGAAATTTACTTGTTTACTGTTCTATTTTAGGCCACTTGAAAATTGATGAATGTATTTTTAGGTCCTGATTTAAAAGCATCATCTTAATTTTGAGATTTAACCTCTTTACAATTATAACTTATTACATTTCACTTTATTTGTTTTTTAGTAGAAACTTTATAAAAATCCAGTTATAAATAAATTGATCTGAATCATTTTGCAAAAATTTATTTGCTTTCTTGTGTCTTACATTTTTAAACCTTTTTTATTATCATTAAAGTCATGCTAATTTAAAACCAAATAAAATATTTACATTACTTTTTTAAAACATGATTTTGTTGCACACTTAATCGGTAATGATCGTATATAAACACAGCTTTTATACAAACTGGAATCCAAAATATTTGGTGTGACTTTATTGCAATGATCTCCTAACAAACTCATAATATCCATTTATTCAAAACATTGCGTTTGGCTCTGATCTGGAAACATCACATTTGACAGTAGGAAACAGAATTAAAATTAGCATAATGATTAGTGGAATTAGCATAATGATTTGTGGAATTTTAAGTATCTATTTACACAACTCCTCTGCTGCCATGTACAAAATGCAACACAAAGTCAATCTTTAAGTGGAGTAAAACTGATTAGAATTCAGTTTTCCATCTCTTTGAATGATTGCCTAACAAAGGCTAAAGAACTCAGTCTGGCCTACCATCTACCCAGAACTAAGGGAGAAGAGATGACTTTATGCCTTTCTAAAAGGCATTAGCATGAAGTGAAAGAAACAGCTTCATCCAGGTTTTGAACTCTAGTTCCACTTCCTACAAAGATTAAGTTATGTTAATTATAAAACTTGTAAAACTTCAGGCATAGAGATATATTTTGATAGTAAATATTTGAAGTCTTTTATATTTATGCAATTATTTATGACTGACATTTGATAAGTTCAACTTGTATGCATTTTATTTTAATGTTGACTTGTGTTCTTTGATGTTTCATAAAAAGTAAATCCTTTATAGATTCCTTGTTGGCTTAATAAAGACAAATAATAGAGGAAAAGTTGGTATTTTGTGAAATGTCAGTCGGGTATTAATTGATATTGTAACACGTGTTCTGGCCATTCAGCTTGGTGCAGTTAAGTAACATGAACTTGTTGAAGTCATATATATTTGTGTTTAGTGAAAAGCTGAGAAAAGCGCTCAATATAAATTCTTTTCGGTCATGCGGTAAAGATTTTTGTAGTGTTTACTAATTGATGAAACCCGGAGATTGTTTCTGAAATTTCATTTGGTGATACTTGACAAAATATTCACCTGAGACCAAAGAACATCAGTTTTTCAATCAATAATGGAATTGGACACTTTGTTTATTGAACTTCTTGGTAAGCAAGACTATTTTATTTTTGTCTTGATAACATCATTTACATAATGACTTTATCTCGGTGATCAAAATTAGTGCGATATTTCCTCCCCATTGCTTTTTTTCTTTTTTTTCATTTTTGCTTTTTTAATAAAATTTATTTCTTAACGTTCCTTAACTCAGAAGAAGTATTACAATCATTCTTTGTAAATTTAGTTTAAGTCTGACACAAGGATACAAAAAGTGTGTTCACTTGCGCTATTATGTTCACTTTTGGACTAATACCCTTGCAGCCCAGTCAGTTGAGGCTGTAGGATATGCCGACTGCATCTCAGTGGAGGGGTAAGATCCCCCAATCAGTGTCCTGGATAGGACACTAAACTACATCTGAACGTCCCAGTCCTGGAGCTTTGAGGAATGTGGAGTTCTCCTTCATTGCCATTACTCCCAGATCCACTCTGACCTGGAGTGGAAGTACTTGATAGGGTCCCATCTATGGCTCAAATAGTACTGTTTGACCATTTAAGTGTGTGCAAACAAATGACTGGTGTTAAATTGAATTGTTAGTGTTACATAGCAATACTTAGAATCATTTGTGTCCAAATGAATAAGTAATGTTGAATAGAATTATTAGTGTTAAGAAGCAATAGTTGAAACCCTTTAACTGTGTGCCTAAATTGAATTATTGGTATCAAAGAATAATATTTAGAACCATTTAACTGTGCAAATGAATGGATAGTGTTAAATAGTATTATTAGTCTTAGATAGAAGTAATTGAAATCATATCAATTTAACTGTGTGCAAACAAATGACTGATATTCAATTAGATTGTTAGTGTTACATACCAAGTCTTGAAACCATTTAACTGTATGCAGAAATGATTAATATTAAATATAATTATTAGTATTAGATAGAATACTTTAAAACCATTTAACTGTGTGAAAACAAATGAGCTCTGGGCCATATAGAAATGTTACCTACAAACTATGCATTTATAAATCATATATATTTATTATATATAAACAGGATTTGGTATTAGATAAACCTACAAGTGTTGATATGCCATAACCAACCAACCAACCAACCAACCAATCTAATACATTTGGGAAAGGTTTGAACCCTCTTATCACCTCGCCCAGTTATAGGTTAAATAGTACCACTAGTGTCCTTCTACAATAATAGTTTTGGCTTTAAGTAACCCATAAAGTTTGATAACCATTAAAAAAAGAAATCATACCAAACAGTATATGAAAAGACCTTAATAGCCATTTGGTCTATGGCAAGAGTAAGTATGACATAAGACCATGAAACTGAAATATCAAGTAAGTTTAAAACTAATCAAATTAACAATTTACTTTGTAATACAAGTTTTCACTAAAGTAGATATATATCAATTCAGTCTATCTTATGTTAGTCTAGCATAAGGTTACAAGTATTGGAGTACTTTGGGAAGACCGAAATCTTTACATTTAGCTGAATAATTATTTTTCTTTGTGAAGATGCCCAGACACAAGGCCACAGTAATTAGGTGCCCAATAAAAATTGAACTGACTTATTCTCGTGAATTGAGAACAACTTGCTTCTAAGTAATGTTGGATTCGTTTCTTTCATAGTTTTATGTTTATTCTTTATTAATCCCCGTTAAATTTTATAAAACTTAAAATACTCTGATATGAACGAATGTAGTTCCTATCATTTGGGTTGACTATGCAGATGATCTTATACTTCTTGCACAAAATCTCTACTGCCTAGTCTAAAAGAGGCATTGATAAATTCATCAACTCTGATAAAACAGAGTTCACATGTACTTTAATCAAAATTGTGTCATCTCTTCATTAAAAGACAAGCCTCTGAAATTAGTAGACCAGTTCATATACATTGGTAGCAATATCTCGTCTACTGAAAGTCATGTCAACATACGCATAGGTAAAGCATGGATTGTAATTGACATGTTAATAATTATATGGAAATCTGATCTTTATGATAAAATAAAATGAGGATTCTTTCACCCTATAGTTTCACTAGCTGGAATTTAAAAAACCAATTGGTGAAAAAAAAGCTAGATGGAAATTACACTACGAAGTTGCATGCTGTTTTCAACCAATCTTGAATGCAGTACTTTAAAAAAGCAGCAGCTGTATGGCCACTTAGTTCTCATCTCAGAAATAATCCAAGTAAAATAAGCAAGACATAGTGGGTTCAGCTGGGGAAGTAAGAACAAACTCATAAGTAACTTTCTCTTCTGGACTCCAACACATGGACACACTAGTGTTGACTGAACAGCAAAACTTTCATCAGATATGTGCAGACACTCGATACCATCTAGAAGACTTACCAAGAGCAATAGCTGATAAGGACAGATGGCGAGAGAGTATCAAGGGAATTTGTGCTGTCAATATGCCTTGATGATGATGATATACAGTTTAGCACTCCTACCTAGGATCAGAGTGTAGTATCTGCACTTATGAAAGTCCAATGGTTATTTGAAAAAGAAATTATATAATATATGCTGATGAAAATAGTTATTACCCTTGGGAAAGGCATGAACCTGCTTATTCCTCCAGTGATGGGTTAAATAGTAATACTTTGACATTAAATAACCCAGAAAGATTGATATGTCATTAAAGAAACCAACCAAAACAAAACAATTATTATTTTGAAGAACATAAAATTTCAAACAAAAAGACAAACCTATAGATAATTATTTTCTTATAAAGATTTTTATGTGGGCAGACACTACATTTTCATTTTAGAAGAAATTGACAAGGAAAGAAATAGATAAGAAAAAAGTTTATTTTTATCAAATAGACTTTAAATTACAAAATATGTTGAAGATTTCACAGGATTCTAAGCAAAATTTAATAGTAAAAAAAAGACACTTGAAAAATTTAGGTCCTTTAGAATTTGTTTTATTTTTATATTTGATCAATATTTTCTTTGTATCAAATTTTTCTTGGAGATAAAAATTCCTTTTTTATAATAATGACAACAACAAATCACATGATGATAATAATATTTTTAAAATGCTGATATCTAGAATAAATACAATAATTTTTATTTTCTATAAACTTGAGGTTAGACATTGAAATTCCAAGTTTTCTTCACATAATTGACCTCCTTTTGAAATAATTTTGATCAGACTTCTGAGGGATTCACAAGAATACAGCAACCGAAATATTGATAAAAAAGCAAATAAGGTGAATATATTAGTCAAAATCATTGGATAATAATAACTAATTTAGATGAAATAATTTTGATAAATATCTTAATTTGTCAATTATTTCTTCCTAAAACTTGAATTAAAAAATACTTGTATAAATTTCATAACTGCATTTTTCTTTCCTTCAACAAAAATGATTTTTTTATATTCTTTTTGCTTAAATGCACTAAAGTTTAATTTGATAAAAGATAAAAAAGAAATATTTTTGTATATTCTTTCATTGTTTTAAAAATAATAATAACATTTTTTATGTTGCTGAATCATTAAAATCTAATTAAAAGATCATAAAAAAGATTAATCATATTAATAATCATAATAAAAAACAATACTGGAATAAAGGAGGTTTTAAAAACAAAGGACTTGCTTAAAAGTCTCTATTGGCAAACATTAAGTTTGATGCTAAGTCGCATTTTATATCTATAGAATTTATATAAGAATTATTTGCAAATAATGGAAACTTCTTCATGAACAGCATTTAATATACACTGAGTTAACCTCCTTCAAAAAATGTTATCATTCTATTTGAGAATTAATGTGAATACTTCATTATTAAGTTGAAAATTGGACTGGAAATTACCTTATTCATCAAGTTGAAGCATTTTAACAGTATTGCATTAACAAAAATCTTGCTACTATTTGCCATAAAGTGGTACATTAAAGAAGATCCTTTGCAAATAGATAAGGGAAACTATTATGTTTAACATTTAACCTACCAAGAGTTATCTACCTTAGAAAAGTGGATCATTATTATATTGATTATTTGTAAAGCAAAAACACAGACCCCCTCCACCTAATTATTCCTTTGTAAATTGGAAGTTGCTTCATTCTCTTAGAACATTTTAATGCTTTTATATTAACAAAAAAACTTATTTTAATCATATGACATTTTTACAGTGATAAAGTGACAAACAGAAATTAGATCCTTTTAATCAAAAGGAGAAAAAAATGTTAAAATTTATTCCTACAATTTCTATTAAAGAAAAGTATTGTTTCATTAACAAAACAATCTGCTTGTAGTTTTACATCAAAATAATGAACGGTATGAGTGTCGAAGAAATAAAACTGATTGTTGTCCACATTTCTAAATGGATAAAAAAAAAAGAGAGAGAGAAGGAGAATATTGATTGTCGAAATGACATCAAGTATGAATGACAAATTATATGACAGATTGAAACTGCAACTTAGATTTCCCTGATGCATTGACAGAAGATTTATCTTACCGGCCTATTTACTTGTATGATATGTTAGGTACTAATTAGTTGCTCCACAATTATGGCCTTACACCAGACTAACCTATGATTATTGATTCTCACCGTTACTTATAGTCTGATTTAGTTGAATTGATGTCCTTATCTTGGCTGTTATATGCTTCAGCTTTTCTCCTGATAATTGTCTTATTTGATAACTCTTTGGGAATTTCAAACCAAATTCTTTATTCAATCTACCCCTGTGCACTGAATAAACATTTCAGTTTCTAAATTCTTACGTTAGCATATATAAGAGATGCCTGAAGAATTACAGGGGATAAAATAGCTAAAATTTAACTATAAAAACCAAGATGAAGATACCAGATCAAATGAATTTGTGTGTGTATAATATCTAATGTAGTAATTCAAAGAGAAATTCCAGTTTAATTCAAAATGGTAATGAACTGATTTGCTAAAATATTGTCATAAAAAGCAATATAAATGTTCTCTCCAACAACAACAAAAATTTCAAGATATTTGTAATCAAGTTATTTGTAAGGTTTTTCATTCCTGGCATGAAATATTGGATCTGTTATAAGAGAATCTTTCTTTTTCCAAAAAGTGTTGAGAGATGAAGATATGATTTTTCCTTTTATATTGAAGTTTATCTGATAAAAAAAGCAGAAAAAAACAAAATTGCTTTTATCTGTTTGAAGAAATCCAGGTTGGATTTCATATAATTTTTGCCACACCAAGGAATGGTTAAACATGAGTGTCTTATATTTGATATCAAAATTGAAAATAGAAAGTTCTTTGGAATATTGCAGAATTGCTTGAAGGAAGTTCCTAAATATTTTGGATTTAATAAAACAAAAACAAAAGAATGTACATAAGAAATATAAAGAAAAAAAAATGAATGATGAAAGTTGTTTTTTTTTTTAATTCCGAAAATCTTGTTACTTTTATTGTTAAATCTCTGCTACTTTTTGGACTTGTCACGCTGTGTTAGACAGTGCATCAGGGTTGGGAGGGTGTTGACATTTCTTGAGTGTGTGACCTTGAGACTGTGGTGAAGCATTAAGAAGAAAAAAATTATCTGAGCTATGATAGTTGTGGGTTTTTTGTAGTGAATGTAAAGATGAATGGGTTGGAATAAAGATAAAAAAAAAGAGAATAAAAAAAAGGTTGGCTGTGTGTGTGGATGGGTAGGTGGTGGGGTTTCATAAAATGGTTGAATTCTTTAGTTCTGCATTTATGTTTTCATCAAATAGTTTCCCTTCTTGTAATCAAAAAGTATGGCATCTTGTTCGCTTTTGTTCTCTTGCCATGAGTTCAAGACCTGTGGCAGAAGAATTTTTGGATTCTGCCAAAAGACAATTTGATGGAGGTAGAGTGGAAGACGATTGGTTTAATCTTAGAAAAGTTTCTGTTCACTTTCTTTGATTTTATTTTATCTTCATTATTTTGGCTTATATTTATGTACTTGTTGTTTTGTTATTTTTTACTTTGTGTCAGATTACAAATATACCACATTTAGAATCTCTTGGTATTTATTAAGTTTCTCTTAGAATAGCACAAGAGCAAATTTTAAGGTAGAATGAAGGAATAGAAAGAGTCTTACATTAACCCTCCAACTAGGAAAAGATTGCCTGCTTGACTTGAAAATCAGCATTCAAAATCCTGGCTTTTACCTGTATTTGAACACCATTGTCTAAAAACACTTCTCACTCATCAGATACATTTTTATCCAACCCCTCTGCCATAGGCAGATCAATTTCTAAGCAATGCCCAGCTGGTTTGAATTCAGTTTTTCTTCTCCTAGATTGGTTGCCATACCATGGCTAAAGAACCAAATTTGCCCTACTATTTCCCCATAATTGTAAGGAGAAAAGATGAAATCATTTCTTACTACAAAGTGAAATGCAAAGAGCTTTATGTATGCACCATATTCAAACAAATTGAAATATGTATTTTTATATTGTAAAAGGACACTCTTGTTCATTATATGAACTTGGTGAATAAAATAAATTCTGTGGTAGATTGGAATATGCTTGAATCTATCAATTTAATTTGACTAAATTTCCTCAAATTACTTTGATATAGGGCTACATTGTCGAAGAAAACTTTTGTCTAAATCCTGACCTTTAACAAGGCTTAAACACAGACCACTAATCTCGGAAGAAAATATACTCCTACTTTAGCCACCAAATAGACCCTAAATGAATTGAAGGTCAATATTTTTTCCCCTCCTCAGAATTAAAGAAATTATTTGATGTGATGTCATCATACTAGATACTTACTAAATCTATTAGAAACCAAAAAATATAACAAGGTTTATGTCACCGGGGATTTGGAGCAACCCCATAATTGCCTAAAGAAGATGGATTACTGGAGTTTCATCTCGATTATAAACCTCATATTACATTAACATTGTTTCAATAAACTTAAAATCTGTTCAAGAAGAAACAATTTTTGTTCTTTTGATCTTTCTTTCTATTTTGTATTATCTTTGATATTATTTGTAGACACAGAGCTGAATGTAAAGAAAGAAATGGCTCACATGCACTGTGTAACCTGATCATTTTCATTCTGCTCTGATTCAAAACTGGACTCAATTTGTCGATTGGATATGTTCCTCTGAGATTGCTTCATCAGAAAAACTTAGGAGGAGATAGGTGAAGGATTTTTACTTGTTAATTTATAACTTGTAGCTCAGAGAAGCTTTTCAAAAGAAAACTGTTTCTCAAACATGACAGAATGATTCTTTCAAAAGTTCTTCATTTTTACCAATGTTTTGCAAGTTTATAAGTTGGTTTGTAGTTATTAGCTTAATCTGACATAAGGCCACATAGGTGGGGTACCCAGTGAAAATTGAACTCACTATAGTCTGTGAAACATAGTTACATATTACTGTACAGACAGTTGTCTTCATCATCATCAATAGCAGTCTGTGCCTTAGCTAGGTGTATATTAACATCACTTTCAGTAGATGAGACACTGCTGCTAAGGTACATGAATTTGTCAAGTAATTTCTGATGTTCTCCACTTAGAATGGATATGGTTTCTTCTCATCTAAAACATATTTACTCTGTTTTATTTGCATTTTTGTGGCAACCAATGCCTTCTGCTGCCTGTTCTAGGCTGTGCAACAGGGATTTGGCTTGGGCAGGTGTATTTGCGAGAAGTGCTAGATCATCTGCATAGCCTGCATTTTATAGTTTCTTCTTACCTTTTTTAGTGTAAAGCTATTTTCTTTTATTAGATCTATCAATATTTGAGTACCTGTTCTTGGTAGATTATAAACAAATACGGTGCTAATATATTTCCTTGCAGAACTCCAGTGACAATGTCTGTATTTCCGTCAGGTGAGCAAACCATTGTTTTCATATTTTCATAAAACATCATTATAGCAGTAAGACTTTCTTTGGGGAGATCCTATGCTGGAAGTATTTGCTCCATCTTCTCTGTGAGTATGGAATCAAATGCCTTGGAGAAATGTACAAACTGTAGTGTTACCTTGAGATATATTTTGCATGAACTCCTTCAATAAATTGACAGATTATCCGAATCTATGATGTTGTGGATCGATTTCTCCGAAAGCTGTTCTGGTTTTTCTTTAGAATTTTCTCAATTTTAGGTCTGATATGGTTCAGAAGCGGAGCATTATATACTTTAGCTACTATAGAAGGGAGAGTTATGCTGCTGTAGTTCTGGGTGATTCTGAGGTCACCTTTCTTAGAGAAGGAGAGGATACAGCCTTTTGTTCATCTCTCTATTGTATTTTGTTTGTATACAATGTTGCAAAATTAAAGAAGTATGTCATCAAATTGCCTTGTCTTCCATATTTCTGGAGTTATTTTGTCAAGGCCTGAAGCTTTTCTGCTTTTAATTTTTGATGATAAAAATCCCATCCCTACTTAATAATTGAAACCCAACAAATGCCAGCCTGCAGAAACTTAAGAAAGCTCAGAGAGAACTAACACATACCAGAAAGAACCACAAGAATAAATTCAAGGTCAAATCAATAAAATAAGAAACTTGGTAGAAGATAGACAATCTTGAATCATGTGGCAGGCAGTAAATGAAGTGAGCAAAAGGAAAACCACCTCAAGAGCAAAGCTAAAAGCTGCCAACCAAAAAGAAAGGATATAGAAGTGGAAAGAACATTTCAAAAATCTCCTTGGAAACTCTCTTAAAGTTGTCCGAATATCTACTAAACTTAGTCTGGCACAAGGCCACATAGGTTGAGTTCCCAATGAAGATTGAACTCACCACAGTAGAGATATAGCAGGGTGTTAATATTTACTGAACTTTGTCGGGCACAAGGTTACATGGATAAGACATTCAATTACTTCATTAGTTTTTATCTGTAACACTAGCTTGTTAACCATTTTGTGAGATATTTGAATATTAGTTAAGTCTGGCAGAAAACCACGTTTCTAGTGAAATTACTACAATGTGGTGAGGGCACCTCCGGTGGTGTAATGGTTAGCAAGCTAGACTAGCAAACCTTCATGAGTGAGTTTGATTCTCATTGGGTGCTCCATTCATATGGCTTTGTGCCACATCTAAGCAAAAAGCTTAGTAAATTACAACAACGTAGTGAGGGGAGTCCAAACTCTAGTTGTGTTTATTGATTTCACTATCAAATAAAATACGCAAGGGAAAGTGTATGAACTCTTTTATCCCCCCTCCTGCTATGCGTTAAATCATGCCATTACTGTTATTTTACAAAGATAGCTTTGGCATTAAATAATACACAGAAGTTGATACACCTTTTTAAAAAAAAAATCAAACCAAATTCCAATGTGAGACGAGATTGTTAATCATTGTTTAATGACAAAGTGTCTCATATTTATTAATTTTTGGCACAAACTGCATGTATAAGACACCCAGTAAGGACCAAATTCACTTCACTAGAATAATCTACATGACTCGCTCATTAACAATGACTTCATGTTAAGGGGGAAAATTCACTCGTATAAATTGCTGACATAAACAGATATATGCACGTATTTGAGAATATTTTAAAATGCATATTTTGTTAAGCTTATATATCTACGTATTTATAATAACAAGACATTTAGTAATGAGTGGGTACACCACTATGCGAGACATAAACTATAATTTTCTCTCTCAACGTTTTGAGACAATCATTCATTATTTGTTTTAAATCATTAGATAAACAATGAAAACTTAACCTTATCCAATTTGTGAAAGACAAAAAGTGAAAAATAGAGAAAAAGAAAACAACGTCATATTGTTACTATAAATCATTTACAAATTGACAGATGACTGAAGATCAAATGAGAGAAATGGATAAATTAAAGAATTCTGTTTATGAGCTTAAATCATTAAAATGATAAAAGTTTGGTTTTATAAAATACAAAAATTTTACTTTATTCATTTTTACAAACTCGTAAAATTTGCTTGTTCACACATGTGTATGCATCTATGTATGTATGTAAGTGCATCTGCTTGTAAAAAATGCAGGTACATCAAGAAGTTCATAGCCTAACAATAAAAAAAGATTTGTTTCATAAATATTTATTTTTCTACATAATCTCTGTTTGTCAATGAATTCAGTAGAGAACATTAATCATATAGATTTAAGAATATACAATAAAAATTTCATTGGAGGCGCACCTTGTGCAACGGTTATCATTATAGGAAATGGAATTGGTGATGTGAGTTCAAATCCTGGATGAAGCTGCTTGTATATCCCTTTACACTAGTGTCCTTGGGAAAGGCATGAATCCACCTGTTATGCTGCCCCCCCACTTGTGGATAAATAGTTGGACTAACTAAATTCTTTAGTTTTGAGAATGCAACTTTGAATTCAAACCAACATTAATCTGCTTAAAAATTGACCTCGTGTCTATAGTAGAAGGGATGAATAAATACTCACAATGAAGACATCAGATCAAAATTCAACAGGGGTGTCTTTGTGGTGTAATGGTTAAAGCGATAAACTGTGGAATTGTAGTAAGCGAACAAATACCCTTGGGAAAGGTAGGATGATCATTAAATAAGTTTCCAGACTTTTTTCGTATGGGCACTTTTATTGATAGTACACACATGAAACTCTAGTCCCCTTCGAAGTAATCTCCTTCTGCTGCAATGCACTTGTACTGTTCAAACAACTTCTGGAAGGCCCCATTGAAGTCCTCTTGTGTGAGCGTGTCAATGACCTTCATCACAGCCTCTTTCATCTCAATTGTCTCATAACGACAGGCTCTGAGCTTAGAGAATAACCAAAAGTCACAGGAAGCAAGATCTCGACTATAGGGAGGCTGAGGAACTGTCTTGATGCCCATCTTGGTCAAATAGTCTGTGACAAGGATGGAGTTGTGAACTGGTGCATTGTCCTGGTGGAAATGTCACTGACCTGATTTGAAGAGTGCTGGCCTATTCTGATGGAATCTCTTACTGAACTCCCTTAAAACCTCAACAGAGTAACCCTAAGCCTAACCCTAACCCTTTGGCCAATCAACTGTGGTGAATTGATTCCATTACTCTTCCCACACCTCTCATCATCCCTCACAGACTCCCTGCCTTCCTTGAATCTCTTATGCCACTCAAAAACTGATGCTCGATTCATGCAAGATGCTCCAAAAGCAGTCTGAAGCATTCCATACGTTTCTGTGGACCTTTTTCCGAGTTTAAAACAGAATTTTATTGCATATCATTCTTGTAAAGTGTCCTCGTGTCCAGATTGCATTTTTGAAAATCACCAGCTGTGACAATCAGGCTTTAGTAGGGTGTATACAATTGCTGCTGTAGCTGTTCATTTGAACGTGAAATCATAAAAATTAGTCAGTCATCTCATAAGACGTATAGCAATAAGATACTGAATTTTCAAGAGTCTACGACAATTTTAAATGCCCATACAGAAAAAATCTGGAACCTTATTGAAGGCACCACTTATGTGTGTGTGTGTGTGTGTGTGTGTGTATTAAAAAAAGCAACTTGCTGATTTTTCATTACACCAAGAGGAGATGTATGTTTTGAAATCTTGAAATTATCAATAAAAACAGATTTTATTTACAAGCATTTTCTTCATATTACTGTCAGTTTCATGAGCTATACCCAATCATCAGACAGTTGAATTCACTTTATATTTAAATCCTACAAGTGCCTACATTTCACCCCCTTCATCCATAAAGTTGGAGTCTCAAGAATTGCGGATAAAACTTGAAAATTCTAATGCCCTAAATAACCTACTTTGTTTATCTATTTTATTTTTATAATCTGCATCTAACAAACTTCAACGATGCTTGGTAATATGTCTGCATCAGCTTATCAATTCAGACTTCTTATTCAACTGGTAATCTTGCTTGGGGAAAGTGATGATTTTTAGTTTTTTTTTCCTAACACAATCTGCAGTTTCTTGGTGATACCCCACATGCCCTTGTTATTTTTATCAACTTCCATTTAATTATGGAGGTTTTATTGTTTTATATCTTTTCCTTCTCATATATACTTAGATAATGTTCTGCTTTTGGCATAGCGTCTTTTTTAAAAGACGTTTTATGATTATAAAATCTGCATTTCCATAGCTCTTTCATGGCATATATATATATATATATATATAGTTACTACCCAAATATTTAAGGAATTTTAACATTGATCAATTTTCTTTCTGTCATGTTATATATACATTTCTAAAATCTGTGAAACTCCAAGAGGAAATAAAAATTCATTTTTTATTAATGCTTTTCTTTCTCTGTTGCCTTACGTTGCCAAAACTGTTTGGTCACATATCATGTATATATATATATATATATATATATATATATATATATATGACTAGTTGGCATCATGTTAAACATTGCTTATTTTGCTATTCTACTGCCATGACACGTTGGTGGATGTTGGTAAAATGGTTCACCCAAGTAATAATTCTTCCACTTGTTTTTTTTCCTTAACATACCAATCCATTGATAGATGACTTGATAACTTTTCAGATATTATATACAAGATATCTTGCAATGAGACAGAATTTATGGAGAAATAAATTCATTCATTTCCTGCTTTACTGATTCTGTTCTTTATTCCAATGACTATTTCACTATTTTAAACTTGGAAATATATCTACATGTACGTAAATGCAAGTGTATCCAATGAATATAAATTCAATGCACTTTTCCTGTCAGTGTCTCTCTATGATTGTATAATCCAATCTATGAATGGTAAATTAGAAAGCAATGTTACCTGCTGAGGAAATTCAATAATACTCAACCAGTTGCATCTGACTTGGTGTTTGTAGCCTTTGGATAAACCAAGAATCAAGTTTGTCTGTCGACGCTGTGACTTTGGTGCTTGCAAAATAACGACGATCAGCAAAAGATGCGCTATCTAAAAGGTACATCATGTTATAAAAAAAAATAATCTAACATGTCTGATCATTTTTTTTTGCAAGATAACTTGATGTTACCCAGGATAATATGTAATTTAGTAAGTACTTTTGTATTCACCCTCTTTTTTTTTTTTTTTACTGCGTTATAAAAACAATAAAGATAAATATAATCTGAAATGTTATATATAATTGAAAGTTGTATTTCCATTCTTTTTATTTATATGACTACCTTTTGCATCGAATGCATTCTTCAACCTTCTTTGTATGATTGCAATTTGCAGATGTGTCTGAAGTGATTGGGGCTTGTATTTTGAACTCTGAGATTTTCAACAATTCATTGTAACTCACAATTATCTATTTTCCTAAGATAAAAAAAAGTTGTGATTTGTGCTGCCATTATTCGGCCATTGGATTCTTTGGGATATCGTAGGTGTATAATTCCCTCATTTGGGAGTAAACCTCTTCTAAATTGTTCTTCGTTTGTGCAATAATGATCTATGTACATTTGGGCAATTTACAAATGGTTGCTTTTGTTTTATTGAAAACATGTATTCTTATTGCATTGAATTTTTTCATGCAACTTCTTTTCTCTTTCAGTTTGGCTTATCTAATTTACTTACAGGAATCATTAACTCCAATATTTATTACTACAAAATAAAAACTTGATGAATTGTGTATCTGTCAAATACCAAAGAACACATTAGCAAGAACATTGTGATAAAAACAAGGATAGGGATACTCGTCCAAAAAACTCTTGGAATAATACCCATAAGAATATTTCTTGTCAAACATTTATTAAAATAATGGCTCAGGTTGCACCAATCCAGAGTATGAAATTCACAAATTATTTCTGACGGCAAATGAAATAAATATATCAACAACTCATGTCAATCTGATATCTTTATCTACATAAAGAAAAAATTTTCAATTTACTATCTTTGCTTTTGATTTGATTTACTGGCTGCTCCAAGTTATAACTTCCCTTATATATATATATATATATATATATATATATATATATATATATAAATTACAAGGTGCATACGATAAGTTTCCAGACTTTTTTCCTATGGGCATTTAATATTGTTGTAGACTCTTGAAAATTCAATATGTTATTGCTATACATCTTATGAGATGACTGACTAATTTTTATGATTTCACGTTCAAATGAACAGCTACAGCAGCAATTGTATACACCCTACTAAAGCCTGATTGTCACAGCTGGTGATTTTCAAAAATGCAATCTGGACACGAGGACACTTTACAAGAATGATATGCAATAAAATTCTGTTTTAAACTCGGAAAAAGGTCCACAGAAACGTATGGAATGCTTCAGACTGCTTTTGGAGCATCTTGCATGAATCGAGCATCAGTTTTTGAGTGGCATAAGAGATTCAAGGAAGGCAGGGAGTCTGTGAGGGATGATGAGAGGTGTGGGAAGAGTAAGGAAGTCAATACATCAGAGTTGATTGGTCAAAGGGTTAGGGTTACTATGTTGAGGTTTTAAGGGAGTTCAGAAAGAGATTCCATCATTATAGGCCAGTACTCTTGAAATCGGGTCAGTGGCATTTCCACCAGGACAATGCAACAGTCTACAACTCCATCCTTGGCACAGACTATTTGACCAAGATGGGCATCAAGGCAATTCCTCACCATCCCTATAGTCAAGGCCTTGCTCCCTGTGACTTTTCGTTATTCCTTAAGCTCAGAGGCTGTCGTTATGAGACAATTGAGAAGATGAAGGAGGCTGTGACGAAGGTCATTGACATGCTCAAACAAGAGGACTTCCATGGGGCCTTCCAGAAGTTGTTTGAATGGTACAACAAGTGCATTGCAGCCGGAGGAAATTACTTCGAAGGGGACTAGAGTTTCATGTGTGAATAAAAGTGCCCATACCATACTTACCAACCCCTCCGCTCGGGCAGGATATGACACAAAGTCAGTTTTTAAGCGGAGTTTTACAGGTTTGAATTTAGAGTTTTCCTCCTCCTAGACTAGTTGCCTCACCATGGCTGAAGAACCTTGTCTGCCCTACTATTTACCCACAAAAGTGCCCATACAAAAAAATTCTGGAAACTTATTGTATGCACCTCGTAATTGAAAAATCAAATTTAGAAAACAAATTGATAATTTTTTTCAGTCTAAAAAAAAAAAGGACATTGAGAACATTAAAAAAATCAAAAAAAGATTTGGGTTAGAGCTGACAAATTGAAAAACATATGAGATTAGCCCTTTAAATTATCATAAAATCCTACAAACTTGACAGCAGGAATACTTTGTCACAAATCAAAGACCATAAACCAAATTTCCATGACAAACAACAGTCTAAATTAATAAACCCATTGACACCTAGTTTCAAAAATTTGTTTAAAAACTCTATCTTTAACATCAAGAAAAAACTCTAGGTACAACTTTTGGAAAAATGTCATTTGAGGCAATAGAATGGTTTAGAAATATGAATTGTCAAAGTAGAACAACATTTATCCATTTTAATATTATTGAATTCTACTCCTTTATTTCCAAAGACTTATTATTAAAAGGTTTAAACCATGTTAAGTACTTTATAGACATCTCTAAAGAGCCAATAGAAATTATCTTCATTCGTAGAAAGTCTATTCTTACTGATAAGTCTACTTGGAATCATTCAATTAATAAGGGGAATTTTGCCTATGGAGTTAGAAGAACCGTTGACAATTGCACTTTTTTCTTGGAAATCATTAAAGACTGTCAGCATGACCTTCTTTACTGAATGCTGTGCTTGGAATTTTTTCTTAACTAGAGAATCAGTGTGTTTCCACTCCATGAACTGTATTTTCGACTCAGCCCTGTTGTGGTGAACCCATGCTTAATCCATTTGTAAACAGTTTTTTTAATAAAACATGCTTCTCTGCATACATCACACATTCTTCCGTAAATTTCATATAGTTTGCACTTCTCAACCACCAAAAGATTGATGACAGACCTCTGTTCAAGCCTAGAGAACTCTGTTTGATTTGCCTCAAAACAAGATTAAAAAAACTTGCTTTAAACCAATTCCAAAAAATACAAAGTTTGCATTTAGAGAAAAATGTTTTGAAAAAAAAGATCATTTTGCTTTTATCAAAAAATTACCATAATGTTTTATTAGGAATATTTGAAAGCATACAATTAAATGCAAATTATTTGTATTTGATAGGAATACTTGATATCATGTGTGCAAAAACCTGTTTAAAAACAATTAGACAAAAAATGTAAATATAAATGTACAATGAATGCAATTCTCTAACCTCAAGGCATGAAATAACCCTTGACAGGTTGACATGTCATTAAAATCAATCAGTCTTTGATTTTATGGCATTGTATAACATTTTGCTGATGGTTATAAGGACTAATGTAATAATTGTCATCTTATCAAGAATTTTATGAAACAATGTTTTTGAATTAGCTAAATTATTCCAGTGTCATTTATCGTTTTCAGTTTCTAAGTTAGATTTATATGGCTCTTTTATGAGGAACAGCACTTGCTTCTTTTTTGCTGTGGACTAGAGAAAAAGTTCTCATTCTTGATTATCCCTCGTTCTTTCCATTCTGTGACATCTAATTCCTGCTTCTTCTTAAATTGGTAAAAAGGACGCATTAACGTCTTTCATGCTAATCAATATTTATATATGCAGAGACGAAAGTGTTCCTTTAGGTCGAATGATGTAGATTTATATGCTACTCTAAATTCCTGTCTTCTTAAAAGACTGTCACATTTGATGGTTTTAGCCACCTGCTCGGTACAGCTGGCCACACTGAAGTGACCCTCACTTTGTTGTCGTTCACTTGGTTTAGTAGTTGAGAGGAGGCTGACTGAACCACCTGACCCCACCATATTCATGTCTTATATCATCATCTCTATACTTCTATGTGATTCTATCAATATGTCTGAATATATTTTAGTCTTGATAATAACAACAAAGCATCTGTTATTATCAATATGTCTGAATATATTTTAGTCTTGATAATAACAACAAAGCATCTGTTATTATCAAACACAGTCTACACTCCCCCCCTTTACAAAAAAATATCTACGCACATTATGTTCCAAAGATCAATGGTGCTAGAGATTCTTCAATTATTTGATGAAGGGGATTATCTTCCTATTTTCATTGCAAATTGATTATATAAACAAGTTTACATTGATTTATTTGTATTTATTCTATGTTATATATGTCAACTATCTTGTCTTTCAAGTAAAACTGATGTCCTTCAGAATCTAAGATTTCATGTTGGTCATGAAAATTTAAAAACGCTTCCTGGTGAAATGTGATTTTTGCTTTCTGTGTTTTACTGTCATAAATAATATACATTTTGAGTTTTAGTGTTTATAACATTTGATATCTGTTACAATCAACCAATTCATAACAAAATATTTTCTATAAGTACCATCATTTCTTAAATAATATTTAGCTCCTATAAATACAGCCCCCGCCCAACTCCAACATCTACACTTGTGATACTTGTTACAGAGATTCTTCTGTTATTTGAAAGGGAGGAGTTTTATTTTCAACAAGATTGACCACTTCCCTATTTTCATTGTGTTGTCAAGTTTTGTGTCAGTGAAATATTTCTCTACAAATGGACTGGAGTAGAGTCATTGTTAAATATTCATGATTTATTTATTTTTCACTGGGAAATACCTTCAAGTTTATATAATAAAAGAAAACACCTGTACAATTATTGAAAACAACCAAAGACAACTATTCAACTATTGCAAACGATTTTTATCCTAACATTTATTTTTTATTTTGAAAATGTTTTATTAACTTTCAGGTAAAAAAACAGTTACTTTTTAGAAAAGGGCAGTCATATTTTTCAGGATAATCTGTGTGTCATATATATTTACCGACCCCTCCGCTCAGGCAAGATATGACACAAGGTCAATTGTTTTAAACGGAGTTTAACAGGTTTGAATTCAGAGGTTTCCTTCTCCTAGACTAGTTGCCTCACCAAGGCTGAAGAACCCAGTCTGCCCTACTATTTATCCATAGCTGGAGGGAGAATAATTGGATTCATACCTTTCCCAAGAGTATTAGTGCTATGTGAAATGCCATCAGTCTCGTCCAGGATTTGAACTTGTGTCACTGTGTCCATTTCCTACGACAATAACCATCATACCACGGGCACCTCATATATATATATATATATATATATATATATATATATATATAGTCATTACTTATAATCAATACGTAATCATGATCAACAGCACAGAGTTCCCTGACTCTCTCTATCATCCATTGCTCCTGGTATCTTTTCTAAATGCATCCAGTGTCTCTACGAAGCTGATGTAAGTTTTTGCCGATTGTCCAACACTGGTGCATTGATGTGTTGGTGCCCATAAGAAAATCTTGCTTCTGAGTTTGTCCTTACTACTTCAGCACTGCAAGTTTTGTTCATCTTACTTGGATGGTTTGTGAGATGGGAGATAGGTGGCTGTGCAACTGCTCTTTTGAGAGGTGTTGCTTCCAGGAATGTATGCAATGTATTCTTCTAATGCATAAGATAAAGCTTAACTATTTTTGCGTGAATATTTTGAATGCCTTTTAATTTTTAAAACCTACGAAAAATTTGCAAATATATCAATGCTCAAAGACTATCCAAGAAAAAGTGCTGTGAACGATAATATTATCAACAGAATCAAAAAGGAAAAAGCCAAGAGAAAATGGAAATAAGTAAATGGAAGGTTAATTGTTAAAAATAGGGAATAAAATTAATTCACAAAGCCTGAATAAAATCGAATTAGATTGTTGAACCTTAAAAGTTCTACAGTGAAAACATTAAGTCTTACAAATTCTAATTCAGATTACGAAATCATAAATAATACAGGAAGAGTGTGATCCTGCAAAGCCAGGCAAAACTAGAATGCCATCCAATCCAATCCTTCTTCAATGAAAGAAAAATAAATTTTCGTTCTCTTCAAATGAAAGTGTTGAGAATCTCAAATTAGCAGGAAGGAACAAAAATGCTAAAACTTTCTCTCCCTTCACCTCAATAAACAAAATAAAAAGATGCATGTAAATAATGACAAAAAAGTACAAACATTAAAAGAATCTAGTCTTCAACAAACAAAAAAAAAATGCAAATCTGAGCTGGAAGTTTTCTGCAGAAAAAAATCTTTGAAATCTTTAATCTTCTCTCTCATTCAATTTTTATGTTTGTAAATATTCAACAATGATGTACTTTCAAAAAACTGTTGCTTTTATTATACTAAATTTTCTGAGTAAATCTTTGAATATTGTCGATTATCAGAAAAAGAGAAGGAAAACCCGCAAAAAAAAAAGAAAGATTCCCAAATGTAATCAGATAAATCCATAAAAAATGATCAAAACAATTTAAAAAAAAAAAATTTAATTTCTTAAGTAAAAACTTAAGAAAATTTAAAAGCATAAAAATGTAACTTTTTTCTTCTGAGAAAAAACTCACATTATCTAAACTCTATAAGTGTAACAGTGGATATACATGACTCTGTGACAATAAAACTCTGTTAGAGTTATTTGCTCTGGTTTGTCACTCTGAAGGTGGAAAGTATTATACAAGCCATTCTCATGTATATCAGTGGAAACCATAAGATGCAGCATGGTAGATGTGAAGTAAGGTAGATGAATCCTAAGAGTTGTATTTGCTCTATTTTCCCTCTGTGTATGGAATCAAATACCTTGAAGAAATCTTTGAACAATAGTGTTGCTTTTAGAATTTTTGTCAGTACTCCTTTAATGATTCAACAAATAGTCAGAATTTATGATGTTGGTGATTTCTCCTGATTTTGGGTTGAAAATGATTGAGAAGACAAGTATTATAAACCTTAGCCACTATAGCAGTAAGAGTTATGCTTCTGTAGTTTTCAGTGATTCTGAGGTCACCATTTTTGGGGAAGGGGAGATGCAGCCCTTTTGAAGGATGTAGTCTTTTCTCCATTTCTCTATAGTGTTTTGTTTATTCACAATATTGCATAATCAAAGAAGTGGGTTGTTAAATTTTCTTGTCTTCCATACTTTGAGGTATTTTTTGAGGCCTCCAGGTTTTCTTCTTTCCAGTACTACTACAAATTCTTCCTCTGTAAATTGTTCTAGTTTAATGTTTTGTTGACTATTAATAATTTTTATAGTAGATTTATCTGTTATTTCAGGAGGGTTTCCAAGCAGATATTTGAAATGTTCTTTCTACTTGTGAAGTCTTTCTTCTTGGCTGACAGCTTTTAGTTTTGCTTTTTAGGTGCTATTCTTTCCATTCCCTTCATTTACTGTCTGTCATGCTAATCGGGATAGTCTTTATTCTACCAAGTTTCTGATTTTATTGATCTTTTACCTTTGAACGTATTCTAATTGTCCTTTTTGTTAGGTCTTTCTGGGTTTTCTTAAGTTTCTGCTCATTTATTGGATTTCTTTTATTAAGGATACTTTTTCATATTATCTCATTTTTCTGTAATTGTTTATTGACTCCCATGGAACTCTGCATTTGGCTCTTGGTTTGAATGCATCTATATGAGTAGTAACAAAATTTTCATATTCACCATTCAGAGTATGTCTTTCAGATGTATCCTGAAGAGTATTAAACTTATTTCTTACAATTATCATATAATGATTGCTTATATTATTATTGCTAAGTGAGGACTAGTCATATCATGAAGCTTTAACTATTTGCTTCTTATTTCTGCATAGATTCAGGCGAGTCTTTGCTGAGACAATTCAGTGATTGGAAGATATTCTTTCAAAAGAGAAGTATGCCTCACAGTTCAAAGTGCTATGTATCCACTTTTTGTTTATGAATATATAATCTACTTGTAATTTAAATTATTTGGGTTGGTCCATAGCTTTCTAGTCCTTTTTTGGAATTTAGTGTTTAGGCATGCAAGCCTGTACTTGAGTGAAAATCTGCTAGATATTCATCATGTCTATTTGGCGAATTGTGTAAGTAGAATTTATCATTTCCGGCTTTGCCTATTTGAGCATTCATGTCTCCACTGATTATTTGAATGTGTTGAACAAGTAAAGGTAGCTTGTTATAGAAGGAGGGAATATCCCTCTCATCACTAGCATTGGTTGGACTGTAGCAAGAGACGATTGTTGGGCAGGGATGGCCATTAAATGTATCACAGAAGGAAATTATTTAATAAGTAATTGATACTCACCAAAAAGTGAGTGGACAGGCAGATGCTTCTCTTGCCATTGACATTCCACAGTGTAACGGCACATAATGGGGGTTTTTTTTCCTCGTTGAATGAAAGTTTTAGTCTTTATCCTTTTTTTCAGAAAAATAATCGTATCAATGTCATCAGGAGAGAATGTGCACCGTTTCAGGACCTTCTTCTCAACAGTTTTATTTGCACACTGCCCTCCTCTCACTGAATATAAATATATATATATCACTGAGTCCCTATTAGTTATTTACTAAGCTTAGCTTAGATGTTGACTCAGAAGTGTAACAGGGTTTCCTCGTGGTGTAATGGTTAAAACAATGGACTGCAGAATTGTAGTACGCAAGTTCGATCTCCAGTCGCGCTATTACGTTCACTTTCGGACATATACCCTTGGGAAAGGTATGAACCCCCTTATCCTCCCAGCTATGGGTTAAATAGTACCACTACTGTTCTTCTAGGAGAATGGCTTTGGCATTAAATAACCTAAAAAGAATTGATATGCCATTAAACAAAAGAAACCAAACCAATCAGAAGTGTAACAGCGAAATGTGATTTGAAAAATAACTGCGCGCATTATGAGAATATTACATGTATTCCTGATGCATTCGCGATCGAGTGTCAGTTTAACAAATTTCATTTTGAATTGTTTCACGAAATACTTTTTTTTGCTCCTTATCCACATGGAACTATTTTCCATTATTTCTATGAGGCGTTTTATACATTTGGCTCTATTACACCCTTTGATTCCAATTTGACTCAGAAATTAGTACAGGGTGCCTGTTACGAAACCTCTTACTCTTATTTCCACAGCTTTCACAATCATGCTATACCCTTCCTTTTCTAGCTGTTTTTTAAGATCTTCATATTTGCTGGTTTTATATTCGTGGGTTTGATCCATCTGGCTTTCATATGGTATTGATAGTTCAAACATGGTGATTTTAAGGTTTGCCCTTGACAAAAGAATAATGTCTGGTTGCAGACCTTTGCTAGATATTGTTTTTGGGTAATCATTATGCCATCCTGGTTGGTTGGCAGATATCTCCCAATCTCCACTTGATCCAAGAAGGTTTTGACCGGGTACAGCTCGATGCTTGATTGTTTGCTTAGAGCCAGCTTATATTCTTCCCCTCTCTGAAACAAATTTCTGGGTTGAAATACTTGGTTCTGATTTCATATAATTCTTTATAAATTTGACAAACTCTTCCAATACTCTTTTGTGCCTCCAGGTGTATCTCCCATTTCCAAGAGCTGTCTTACAGGAGATGAGGACATGCTCCATTGTTTGTGGTTTGTCATTACATGGAGGACAGATAGGATCACTTTCTTTCTTCCATTTAAAAAGATTGTTTTTAGAAGAAAACTGGTCTTACATAGAGCGTATTAGAAAACTGAACTTGAGAGGAGCTATCTGCCATATGTTGTTCCAAGTAATAGACTTTTACAAAGTCTCCTCCCAGTTGATCTATTGTTTTTGTTGGGATTGCTGAACTCTTTTTAGGAAGCTTTTATTGTCAACCTCACTCCTTACATCCTGAAGGACCATATCCCGGCAATTTTTGCTGGTAGTTTTTGACTGCTGTTGCTTTTCATTAGTTCCGAAACCTTGTTTCCCAGTTTGAGCATGTCTTATGATTTCCTTGAAAGCAAGGTTGTCTTTAGCCCTTCTTTTGGTGTCCCTGACTTTCTACTTCTTTCCTGTTTTCAATGGAGGCTTTACTGATTTCATCACTTCATCCAGCATCATTTGGGGTCTATTGATTTGAATGGTAATTTTAATTTTGCTTGTCTGCAGTACAAAGCAACATCAGGCAAGCCTGGAGGTAAACCCAACCATTTTTGGGTATATTTATTTATTTTAGCCTCCATTAACTCAACCATACTTGTTGCAATTTTGTATACAAGTAGTGGCCATAATAAAATCAGAATAAATATATGCTTCAGGCACCAATCCTTGAATTTTTCTTGTAAAGGACAATGATCGATCTGATGGAGACCTTCTTGTAATGTTCTGGATGTTTCTTTTGCTTGATTAATATCTTTCAAGGACTCATCAAACAAACATCCCAATCTTTTCACCAGTTCTTCTGACACAGTGGGGATTCTTTGACCACCTACTTTGAAATTTTGATTCACTTTTCCTTTCTTAAGCGAGAGACTTTTAAACTTTTTGGGTTTGAATTTCATCCTACACCTAATCATCTGCTTGTCCATCAAGCTTAATATCTTGCAAGTAGTAGATTCTTTGGATGAGAGGATTGTAGTGTCATCCATGAATGCTTTCACTGGTAGCATTTGAACCTCCTGCAACCAAGTTCAACAATCTCAGCTTTGTTGCTTTTAGAAGCAGCTGCATTGCTAGAATGAAAAGCGTTGTTGACACCGAACATCCCATCGCAGTTCCAACTTCAAGCATGTTCTGATTAGTTGTATATTCTTTTGTGGTAAACCGCTGGAGGAAACCATCAAAGTACTTGTGCAATTAAAATATTTTTTGGCAGATTTTATTTTGTACTTGTCTTTAATTGGAATTATTTTGAGATGAGGCTTTTAATCTGAGAATTAATTCTTTTTTTTTTTTTTTTTTTTTATTTATTGCGGACTTTTCCTCCTCATTTTGGTAGGGTTTTTTTTTTTTGTGTTGTTTCCTCTTTCACTACGTTTCGGCCACATTACACCACTGGCCTTCTTCAGGTGATTTTACCGCTACCTCGGATAGGAATGCTGAGTCTTGTAACCGTATCCCCAGTAATTACTGCCTTTGTAACCGTATCCCCAGTAATTACTGCCCTTCGGGGCCCGTGGCACAGCGGATAGAGACGTTGAGTCTCTTCGGTTCCAGGTGAGCATTGTCAGAAGATAGTGGTTTCAAATCCTACCCAAGTCGGCCAGAGGTTTACTTGGTCAAAAACGTGGTGCGATAGACAACAACTATGGAAGGCAGTAATTACTGGGGATACGGTTACAAGACTCAGCATTCCTATCCGAGGTTGCGGTAAAATCAGCTGAAGAAGGCCAGTGGTGTAATGTGGCTGAAACGTAGTGAAAGAGGAAACAACACAAAAAAAAAAACCTACCAAGATGAGGGGGAAAAGTCCGCAATAAATAAAAAAAAGAAAAAAAAAAAAAAAAAAAATTAATTCTCAGATTTTATTTTGTAATTCCTTGAATGAAAATCAGTATATTAGAAATGTTTGAACATGTTAAAATTGGGTAAAATTTTAGAAAAAAAAGATGCTTCCAAATGTACCATTGTGGTACTAAAGAGATTTTTCAACCCCATTGTGGTTACAAGTTGACAAATGTAAAACTCTTTTAAACTATACAAAGGTTTATTTACTACCAGGTAGGAAATAGTCACCAGGAGAAAGAAAGGGAGTATGGAAACATGAGACAACCGTGTCAACTAGTCAATTATAAGCAACATATCCTAGTGAGAAAAAGATGAGTTGACACAGATCTTGAAATCTTTTCCTGGTTCTAACATACTTGTCTACTGGGTCTAATGCCCCCTTTGGAGCCTACCTCCAGCTTGGGGCTCGTAAACTTTTGTCTCATTACATTTTCATGGCTGGTGTTCTACTGATGTCTTCACCTTATCACTTCACATAGTGTGGGTGGTTTCATGTCAAACGTCACCTTAGGGACAGTTGGCCAAACCAAATTGTTATCATGTTCCAGAGGGATATGTCGATTCGGATCAGAGTAGTTGTCTTTTAAATGTTTCTCCAGAACTGTTTTCTCCGTCTTGAACACGCCTGATTTCGGTTGATTGAATATATTCCTTGCATATTTGTATGGTTCCTGGAAAAAACTTTCTTGCTCTTTCCTTCGTTTCACCTGTCTCTTCCTCAGATTTTCTGCCTTGCTCAGAGCACTGTGTTTTTCTTGAGGTCTTGCCAGATTTTAAGCAGACCTTTTTTTTTGTTTGCATTGGCAAACCAGATTTACTTTTTTAAATTTCTCTTTTTCATTCTGAGATCCTGCATCATTCTTTGATGTCTGTTCTTTTTGACTGGTGGCTTATTATTTTTCTCTTTCACTCCGTAAATTCTCATACAGACATTGTATATAGCCTGGCTACTTTCATTTAGTCATTGGTTTTATTATTTCCCAGTTTTTTATGAAGAGTCTTGCTTATGATGTTGTCGAGCATACATCAAGCTTCCATGTTGGATGCTGGTGGAAATTTTATTCTTGGCAAAATAGATTGCGTCTCATCCTTTGATTCAGCAGCTCCGATATCCTTAGCTTTGGTTTTCCGACATCTCATCTGTGCTGGCAGAGCGCTGCACTTGAAACATTGCCTGAGAAACACAACCCATTTTTGTTTGATGGATTTTTGCTCTTTTTTGGGACCTAAATTTCTGACTACAGACGCATGGGAAGTCCACAGGGAATTCGTTAATCATGGTCCGTTTTTCAGTCCGGAGTCGTTGACAATCATTCCAATTGGATTCATCATCTTCCCTCCCTTTCGGTGAATCCTGAGAACATTTTCCTTTGTTTCTGTCTGTAGCTGATGTTTAATGAACTCTGGGTTGCTGGCCCATTAAGATCATCCAGTCTTTCCCAGTGTCCTCTGTCTTTCCAGGGTTTAACTGGTCTGTTGCCAGTTGCCATTCAGTCTATTCCTGAAAGTCAACAGACGGGCCATAGGTCAATTGATTTGAATTCCTCCACACATCATTCTCGATTGGATTTTCTATGCTATTTATTGATTTAAGGCATAAGGACTGAGAAGTATTCCTATGCCTACTATAGTGGCATTGATGGAGTTTTTCCATGCAGATACTGAGACAAATGTCCATTCATTAATGGTACCTTGGTATTCTAGTTCTAGTTTACTATGTTTATATTTTTTTGTATGCATATGATGTTTATATTATCTTGACTGCAGATGCTGTAAGCTCAGGTAGCTGATTGATTGTGTTTCAAGTCCTAACTTTAAATTTTTTTATGTTAACAATGCTTTTGGGTTTGGCCCTAAATCTGATTTTTCAAATACTGGAGTCTGAGCTTCAACTTTAGCAGAAGTTACCACCCCCCTGATATAGTAAAAGCCGTAAGGTACACGCCATCGCAGTGGGATTCCAACAAGCATCCAATTAGCTCACTTGGTAATAAGCCATAACTCAGTACAGTCACTGGGAGCATAATGCAGAATGGTGGATATTCATCTGACACCATATCCATAGTGAAACCAATAAGGAATGAGATCTCTCAGATGCAAGAATGGAATATTCTGGAATACCATCAATACTGATTGCTCCATACACAAATCTTGCTGTAATTAGCTCGTCAGTTATTATAGCTGCTCAACACAACAGTACACTGACTTGCTCAATTTAAAATGTTCTTGTATGAAGATGCAGTTTGTACATATGGTTTTAATTAGTCATGGTAATCTTTTGGTGACTTCTTTTTTTTCTCTTCAATAGATGTTACCTTTATAAATGAGTAACAGAAGTTTCCTGATTGAACTATTTGATTCTGGTGATTGACTTATGAAGTTCCTTGGTCCAGCATCTGGTGAAATGCACCATTCATCCACTTTTGAATTCATCCACTTTACTTCACATCCACCCTGCTGCATCTCATGTTTCCCATTGCTATATGTTTGTGTAGCTCATATAATACAGTGATAAGCTGAATTTGGTTAGAAGTGGTTATGGATATAGCAAGGTTGAATATGCTTTGATTGAGGTTTTATTGTCACAGAATTGTACATTTCTGGAGCTACATTTATAGGATTTTGATAATGTGAATTTTTCGTCTTGAAAAAAAAAATTTCCTCTTTTTTCCTCTTAAGTTATAACTTGAACTTATTTTAGCTTGATCAGGTAGGATATGTAGGATTAGCTTATTCTAATATCATGTTCCAACAAAGTTATTCTGGTGAATTGGATTCGGAGTTTTCTAATGCAGTGGACATTTCGGAGGGAGATTAAAAATGTAGCTAACAAGTCAACAGGCAAATAAAATTTTAACTTTTTCAAATATTGCTCAGAGAATAAATAAAGAAGTGTATTCTACCATTTTCTGTGTCTCAGTTTGAATGGAAACCATTTTTTTACATTTGCTGGTAGGATTATTTTTTGAAGGTGGGCTGCTTATTTCAAGTCTTTAATAACCTATTATATACACAGACAGTATGACTTAATTCTTATTGGGGAATCTATATTTGTCTCTTTGTGCTATAGATAAGCTAATCATAGTAAAAATTACCTATTTACTTTTATAAAGAAGAAACACACACACACACACATACACAGTTACATGATTGAGACTTAATAGACCAATTACTTTTTGTCCAGTTATAAAAGTAAAAAAAAAAATCAACTCATATCTTTCTTGTTTTATGAATGTACTGGAAGCATATTTGTTGATTCATTTAGAATATTTCAAGGAACTTTCTCATTCTGCCTACAAAGTTATAGACTCCCCATATATATATATATATAGAGAGAGAGAGATAACAAATGGCAAAAGTTTATGACAAGCACATGTCATAAGCAAAGTCAGAATTTATGCCACCTTTCTGGTCGATTATCAAACATGTCTTGGTGCTGCATCTGTTGTATGTAAAGTAGACATTTTGACATATATACTGATGTTGAAATGCATGAGAGATTTATGCTTATCAAAGAGAAAAAATGATAATCATTTACTGAAATATACATTGAATTTAGTATATTAAGTTTCAAATCTATAATAAATTGAAGTGTTTTACTTTCTATATTTAGTCAGGGTAGGAATTGTCTATCATACAAATCCAAACAACGTCTGATTTATAGAAGGTGATATGTGGCACCTGGAATTGGTAGAATGGTCTGTAAACTTCTTCTAACCGATAATCTGGAAATGTTTAAAGATAGACAGTACAATTTATGAATAAGGTTTGAAATTTGGAAACTTATCAATGTGGAAGCTTAAATTCTTTGTAAATGAAGTCTTTTAAGGTTTGGGTAGATTTTACTAGTATAAAACTACATACGGGCAATAATAAAATTGGAAGCTGATAGACAAGTAGCCTTCCACTTTGCTGTTAGATACCTGACTTACTATTCAAACCTCCGCACTTGTCTGCTGCTGCTGCTATATTTTGTGATGCTGTTAATTGTTCTGTAGAGAAGTTGAACATTGGATGTTGTGGAAGAAATATTCTTTCTACATTTATTTATCAATTAATGACTGATTATTTCTTCATGTCACTGAATGACTAATTAAATATTGCAAAATTGAAAAGCTAATGAGTGTCTAAAGGGTGGGGCTTGCGGGTGTGATGTGAGATTATACAGATAAACCTCTGCTTTACCTGGAAGTTGTCATTAAAAGCTGGACATAAGATCAATACTGAATTAGGAATGAATAAAAACAAGAGGGATTGAAAGATTTGCACATTTTGCACAAAATAGAATATTTTATTCAATATTTGAAAACAAGTAAATGTGTTTTACAGAGGTAGATGTTGCTTTTAGCTATATATATATATATATCACTAACTAAACACTCTCTGTGTAAAAGTAGAACACGCACAAAAAACACAAGAAATTTCTCCAAAAAGTTGAGTGAACTTAATGTATGAAATGGCTTTCTCCAAAAAAAAACAAACAAATTTTTTGGAGTGGTTTTAAGAGATTTGGGAGAGGAAAATACTGAGTAATTTGATTTGTTTCTATGTATGTCTGAATATATCACACACACACAAAGGTGACAAGCAAGATTACATTTCAAAATATTTGTTGTATAAAATAATTTTTTTCCCATCATTAGGCTCTGTAATTACACACACACACACACACACACAGATCAAAAATAGAATTGCTACAATCTGAAGGATGATGCTAATCTTTATTTGACTTCACACATAGTTTTGGAACCTGTGCATTTATTGGTCTAGATGTGCCATCACTTTCTGTATTCAACCTACATATATATATATATATCTATATACAAAATCAGTCTTAGAAAATTTAGTTTCAAAAATAGGTCATCAATTTTCAATAATATTGTATATATTTCCCCAATCCCTCCACCACAAGCAGGATTTGACACGAAGTCAATTTTGGAGTGGAGTAATATCGGTTTTAGTTTTCTTTCTCCAAGCGTGATTACCTTAACAAGGCTAAATAACCCAGTCTGCTCTATTATTTACCAATAGCTGACAGAAGAGGAAGAGATGGATTCATGCCTTTCTTTAGGGCATTCAAATGAAGGGAAATGCAAATATCTTTATTAAGCCAATTCCATTTCCAACATTAAGCGTGCCTTCATATAACAAATAATATTGTTATATTCCTGTTGTTATCAAGAGGCTTTGTATGTAAATGTGGTTTATTTGCGTTTTATATATAAATGTTTTTGGTTTTTTGTTAACCCCAATGCTTACAATTATTATATTTACGTGTATGTCTATAACTCTACACATGTCCAGATGAGTCAATATATATATATATATATGCTGTGATGTATGTAAGACAATGATGTAGTTTAGATATAGTTTTTATATTCTGAAAATGACAGATGTGAAATGTTTTGATGCCTTAGAAAATCAATTTGTTTCATTTAATTTAAAAAAAGAACAAAATGTATTTGCAGCCTCCGTACATTTCTACATAGCAGATAATTATTTACCTGCTGAATCTGAGATACAAATGTATCTATGGGTCCGTAATATACTTTACAGATACACCTTTAAGTCTACTGCCACTTAACGATAACAAAAATTATTTTCAATGTAATATCCTTCCTTCTCAATGCACCTCCATTAATCAAATAAATTGAACATTATTCAGTGAAAACTTCAGATCAAAATTCAGTTTATAATGTTAAGCTACAGACTTTTTGATCCACCATCCCCCCCCTCTCTCTCTAATACACCCATGAATATTTTTATAGATACAATAATACTTGGCTTAAGGTTTGGAGTTAGCTGTGCATCCCTTTTAGTTTATGTTGTTATGTGACATAAATATACACTTTATATCGACATAAGTTTCAAATAAATTATGTTTACAAATATTTGTATGTGACTGTCACGAGTAAAAGAATTGGTTACAGCTGTGCATAGGTGCAAAAACTGACAGACATTATTTGCAGAAAATCAATGTTTGAGACTGAGATATATATATATATATATATATATTAGGGTCATTGAAAAAGTTCTTAGCCTCACTCAGATTGTTGATTTGTGCACACCTTTCACCTACACAGGAATTAACATAAAAGTCTGAATCTGTTTTCCTATTTTTATAAGTGGTAGTGTGTTGTTGCAACAAAAATATTCAGCAATGCCTCTTTTTTCGCAAGGTTTGGAACTTTTTGAAATACCCTTGTGTGTGTGTATATATATATATAAAAACAAACAAAATCAAGTTATCCACTGGTCTATTAGATACATAGAGCACCATGCTGGGCTTTGTATATCTAATATTAGGGCAGTGGCATTTACTCAGCAATTCTCAAATCTCTTAAGTAACATGTGACAGGTTATATTGAGTTGCAGGGTACTGGTAGTAGGAAGTAATTTCTGATTTGACATCTTTGGAGAGATGGATTCAAGCAGTCCCCCAAGGACATTTGTGCAGAGGGAACATAAATTGCTCCGTCTTGTTGATTCTATTTTCTAAGCTGTTAATAATCATGTTATTCTGATATAATTATATATATATATATATATATATATATATATATGAGAGAGATAGAGAGATAGAGAACAAACAATACACACACACATATATTTTATAAACATGAAAGATAAAGATAGGGAGATATAAATATTAAATGATATATGTGTCTGTGTGTTCAAGGTCTTTTAGGAAAATATCCAGTCAATATTGTTTATAGTGTCTTATTCTATTACAAATAACTTTTTGAGGGACCTCACACATTTAATTATAAAGTACTATTTTCTCTTTAATCTCATCCATGGTCTGAAATGATATCTTTTTATCACTAGTTATTAGTGTGTCACTGAAATTATTTGTAATTTTTGTCTGACCTTCTGACATGTGGAATTATTATGACTCACAGTATTTGTGTTCTTTGGTTTTAAGATGGTCACTGGTGTTCATAAAAGAACCTTCTGTTTGAATTTTTTAAATTTATGCTTAATACGTACCTCACTTTAAAAAATTTTTATGAAAGAACTTCTGCATAGACAATTTTGCTTATGATGTTTTTATTTGTGTTTGATTAAAAGAAACCAAATTACTATGTACATAGAGCTATGAAAATGTCTATTTTTGTTAAAAACATTTATTTCCAATCTAATTTTATGCACTTTGAATAGAAATGTCCATCATTTCTTTAGGGAATTTTCCTTTTTTCAAGGAAAATTGAATTTAAAAATCCAAAGAGTGAATTGGTTCTAAATTGGGTGTTTGATTTATTGTATACTTGTAATAATAAACTGGACCCTGTTTTTGTGCTTACCTTTATGACAGTAGATGTATAATTTACACTGCTCAACTGGACTCTTATTTGTGTACAGTTTTATGCAAGTCTATATGTAAAGGGTATTTTTTTTTGTTTGTTAAATCCCGGAAACTTAAGAAGAACCCCACAAAATTAAAGAATTTTCTTTTTCTCTGCAACTTGGAACTCAATTTCAAAATGTTATGTAACTTTATTTTAATTTTAAAAATGATTTTTTTTAAAGTTATATTAAATCTAATGTCATGCAGATTTTCTGAGGAAAACAAAATAGAAAATTTGAAATTATAATGTATAAAAGTTAAAAAAAAAATTAAAAAAAATGCAACAAAAAATAAATGACTGAATTAAGTAAATAGAATGTAGCTGAATTTAACAAAAAAATTTAGATTTTTGAAGGAAAATATTTTAACTGAATGTAACAGAAAAATTAAATTCCAAATATAATTGATTTAAAATTAGATAACATAAATAGATAAATTATCACTTTTTTCTTTTAACTGCTAAAGAAATTGTTGCTTTGCTTTGAAAATGACACCATTTCTGTTAGAATGCAAATCAGATTGTTAATTTTTTGGGATTAGTTAACATTTTATTTGCATAAGTAGTAACTTCATTTGGGAGAATAATCTTGGGCAAATAAAGTTCGGGGATAACCTTAGGAATTTCTGAAATTTGGGTTACAATCTGTCCCAGAATGGTGGAGCTTTAGTGATATGGATGAAGACAGACAGACATTTGGGGAACTATGATAAGATTATATACTGATCTATATAGACTTGTATCCTCTTTTTTGTTGTTGTTATTGTTGTCACAATATTTGAGATGTCTTGTCAGTTTTTAAAAATTGCAAGAAGAAATCAATGAGTAGAACAATTACACAATAGAAACATTCATCATGGACAACAGAATGAGATTAATCCGACCCCACAGACAGAATAATGAGTTTAGAATTCTCACACAGTTATCAAATGTATAAACAATGTGAAAAATAATGAAATATTTAGTCTTAGAACTTCAGATATTACAAAAAGCCTGATGAATATACACACAACAGTGTTGTGTTTTTAATAAAGAAATAGAAATAAAGATATTGGTGACCAGAATGTTGTGGATTGATGTAAAATATTTTCTCTGAAAATTTCAAACACTGGTTATCTGTGAATTAGTTTAGTTGAAATTAAACCTTAGAACAAATACAAACGTTTATGCTGAATTATTGCTAGTAAAAAAAGCAAAAACAAGACAAAACAAAAAAGCATAGCTGATGGTTCTGAAGGAATTTGGTAAATTTTCTTGGAATGAAAACTTAAGATTCTTCGACTTTGTATTAAATCTTGGAAAAAACTTTGATTAAAACATTGGTCTTAAGGAAATAGAATGACAAAATTTCCCGTATTTGAAAGAAACAAAATAAAAATGACATTTATTTATATAAAAATATTTAATTTAAAAAAAAAATTAAAATGAATTCCAAGAGATGAAATGGAGAGGATCAAATAAGTCTAAATTCATTTTAAGTTTTAAATGTCAGCATAAAACAAAGAAAATTTATTTAAGTCTTTAAGCAAGATTTTTTAAAAAGTTCATTTTTTTGTTCTTTTTAATTCTATTTATTTTCCTATGTCTTAATTTTTAAATACATACGGATTAGCGGATTAGTGTTAGAGTATGAATGGATAATGCTATAGATGTGTGTAATGTATCAAGTATATCTAGAAATGAATCATTTAAACTTTTTAAATTGTCTGCAAAATCATTTTTAGTTTTGTCATCTCCTACCTAGTTGTATTCTCTTTCATCTTGGCCTGAAATTGACAACTTTTCGATTTTAGGGAAAAGCAAAAAAGCAACTCCGACAGATATGCATAATGGTTTGTCAAAAACCCTGCATCCCAGATAAAGAATGTGTAGTTATCATTATCAAGGTATGCCTACTTGTAGTAGTAATGCCACAAACAATCTTACCTCGAAGAAACAGAAGGTGTGCTCCCTCTGCTGCCGGCACGCGGAAATCAGAAGAAAAGGACGCAAGAGGTGTGACTTGTTTTATGGAGGAGAACGAGATAAGCCTACATGAAGTGGTGAGATTTGATGAAGATAAAAGAGACTAAGTTTGAAGTGGAAAAGAGCAGCATTTTGCTGATGTCTGATTGGTTAACATCCATCAGTTCATTTTGCAAGTTAAGTGAGTTGACTAGCGTCCAATTGGTTGATTCTTCTTCGACGAGACTTCTGAAACCAACTCGACTATTGTATGGATTCCTTTGAATCTCTCGTGTCATCACTCTATATGGAACTAAGGGATGTAAGGGCTGCTAGTCAATCAATATTAGTGTGTCCATGTGTAGGAGTCTATAAGAGAATGTCCCTTATGAGTTTGTCCTTATTTCTCCAGCAGAGCTGAGAGGAGTCTCTAGGCTGTAATGGCTAATTTGCTGGACTGTAGCCTTGAAGTAAGCAAGTTCAAATTCCAATCATGGTATTCATTTTTAGATTAATACCCTTTGGAAAGGCATGAACCTCTTTATCCCCCCCTACAGCTATGGGATAAACAATATCACTCCTGTTCTTCTCCAAGGATCACTTTGGCATTAAGTAACCCATGAAAATTGATATGTCATTAAACAAAGAAACTGATACCAGCAGTGTCCAACTTGTTTTATTTGTCTAACTTAAATGGTTTGTGAGATGGGAGGTAAGTGGCTGTACAAGAGCTATTTTGTGCGATGCTGCTTCCAGGAGTTGTTCAAAATAGCATATAACATCTTTGTGTTGTTCCCATTTAGTTTTTTCTCAAAGCATTTCATTAAAGTTCAAGTGGTGCAACCATACAATAGTAACAATATTCTAAATGGCTGAATGTTTTCTTGACAGTCCATGGGAGATGTCTAGATTTTAAAAATTCTTACATTGTCAATCATTAGTTTCCTTTGAATGCAGCCTGGACACATTCAACATTTTCGGGTATCCTGCTTGTTGAAGGCTTTTCAAATGTTGGCTGCTTTTTGACCATACTCCAGCCAAGTTCAATACATTGACATCAAAACTTGCTGCTTCACTCACAGAGATGATATCATCCGAAAAACCTCTTAATCGTTCAAACAGTTTTCATACATGAATGTCTAAATTTGAAGAAAACCTTGATTCACTGTGAACGTGATGGTCACACAATACATAAATTCACTTGGTCAGCATCTCATTGCTGACTGAGTAACTCCCCTAATAGGAAAATGTCACTTTACACTTGCACAGTAATGTTCCCTCTGAATTTTATCTCAATTTCATTCACTGAATCGTCTCCAAATGTCATCTTAATCATTCAAATAGTTTCCACAAACTTGATGTGTATTTGCCAATCTATTTTTTGTTTTTTGTGTATACAATGTTAACACAATAAATAAAGATGTTAACACAATTGACCAACTTATATATTAAAGTGCTGATATCAAGATATCAATGATTCAAATTTTAGTATGTTATTATGGATGATAACGACTACCAGTTGTCAAAATTTCAGCTTTTCACAGTTGTTATTTCTAACAAATATTAGGTTTTAAAATTTTGTCCCTTAGTTTTGGACACTACTGTATGTTTGTTTTTGTGTCTGTATATGTGTTATATATATATATAGAGAGAGAGAGAGAAAGAAAGAGTTTTGAATTTCTAAAGCAAGAAAATATTCTTTCAGTGGCATAACATCAACCAAGTACAAATAGAAAAGAAGACCTTGAGAACTTCTTTTTAAACAAGTGTTGGACTTGAAGATTATTGTAGATGTGATAACCTAATAAATTAATTCAAACTCTGTAGAAGTAGCAAAATCCTTTCTCCATCATCCCCAGAGATGGGTCAAATTACTGGATAGACTTGGCTCTTTAGCTTTAGTAGAGCAACTAGTCTATGAGAAGGAAAACTCTGAATTCAAAACACAACAGGTCTGGGGTTTTGTGAACCATGATAACAAATCTAGCAATTCTGTAAGTAGAAGTAACTCTGAAAGCATATGTCAGCAGAATAACAATATGGCAAAAGGGTATTATGGTCTCTTGGAGGAACATGGCAATGTCAACAAGAAAGCACAGCCACTCAAGGTAGTCAAGTTCCATAGTGAGAAGGAAAACCAACCATATCTTGTACTATTTTTGTTATCTTGTCTTGGCTTATCACTGGACTATAATCATAATCATTCTGACTGTAGTATTCATGTTATACAAGCATTTGTCATCTTAATCCCTTGATGTACCGATGTTTCTTGTTTTTTTTCTTTATGAGAAATAAGAAATGACAATCATCTGTGAAGATAGAACAATCACCATCATCATCATCATCATCTCTCTCTCTCTCTCTCTATATATATATATATATATATATATATATATATATATATATATATATATATCTGTGTACATATACTCAATTTCTGTCTGGAAATTGCTGTCAAGTCAGTTGCCAAAATTATATAAAATCTTCAATTTTGCTTAACAAAATGCATCAATTTTTGAGGAACATTATTTCTCTCTAGTCTTCTTCCAAAATCTAAAATTTTAAATTTTTTTCATTAAGTCTGTAGAATGAGTTATAAAATGATGTGATATATAAAACAGTAATTGAAAAAAAAATACAAATAAAAAAAATCATGAAAGGTATTTTTGTATATCTTTCTCCTGAGATAAGTTTTTGAATTTATAAACTTCCTTTCCAGTTGCATAGAGTTACAAATATTTGTTTACATGAACTTTCTCTAGAACAACAAATATATTTACTTAAATGAATAAACATCATATGTACACATACCAGTATATGCATGTGTTTGTTTAGAAACAGGTTTTGAATAAATGTATACACACAGACACATACATGTGTGTGTGTTTATATGTATGTGTGTGTGTACGCATATATATATATATATATATATATATAGGTGGTTCATTCAATTGGTTTCCAGATTTTTTTGTACTGGCATTTAAAATTGTCATAGATTTTTGAAAATTCAGTATGTTATTGCTATACATCTTATGAGATGACTGACCAATTTTCATGATTTCAGCTTCAAATTAACAGCTACAGCAGCATTTAGAATACACCCTACTAAAGCCTGATTGTCACAGCTGGGGAATTTCAAATATCTAATCTGGACATGAGGACACTTTAGAAGAATGATATGCAATAAAATTCTGTTTTAAACTTGGAAAAAGGGCCACAGAAACGTATGGAATGCTTCAGACCACTTTTGGAGCATCTTGCATGAATTGAGCATCAGTTTTTGAGTGGCATAAGTGATTCAAGGAAGGCAGAGAGTTTATGAGGGATGATGAGAGGGGTAGGAGGAGTAAGGAAGTCAATACACCAGAGTTGATTGGTCAAAGGGTTAGGGTTACTATGTTGAGGTTTTAAGGGAGTTCAGGAAGAGATTCCATCGGAAGAGGCCAGCACTCTTCAAATTGGGTCCGTGGCATTTCCACCAGGACAGTGCACCAGTCTACAACTCCATCCTTGTCACAGACTATTTGACCAAGATGGGCATCAAGACAGTTCCTCAGCCTCCGTATAGTCCAGACCTTGCTCCCTGTGACTTTTGGTTATTCCCTAAGCTCAGAGGCTGTCGTTATGAGACAATTGAGGAAATGAAAGAGGCTGTGATGAAGGCCATTGACATGCTCACACAAGAGGACTTCCATGGGGTCTTCCAGAAGTTGTTGGAATAGTACCAGAAGTGCATTGCAGCCAGGAGGAGATTACTTGGAAGGGGATTAGAGTTTCATGTGTGTACTATCAGTAAAAGTGCCCATACGAAAAAAGTCAGGAAACTTATTTAATGATCCTCGTATGTGTATATATATATATATATATAGATAGATAGATAAAGTGCTCAATATTGGTGATAGAGTATATATAGATCTAAGTTAGGGTAGCATAGACATAGCCAATGGCTCTCAGAGATACTCAGTTTCTCCCCTTTGCAATCAGCAGACCATTTGATGATTATATGGTCAAGAACCTGACAGTCACCAAGTGCTGTTGGCTCGAACACCAGTCTTCTGGGCCATTGGCAAACTCTCAACTCACTAGGCCAATGGGCTGCTATATATATATATATATATATATATATATATATATATATATATATATATACACACACACACACTCCCCTCCTGGGAGTTGAGTACTCTGGTGAAGGAATTAACAGCTGCCACCTATGTAATGCAAAGCTCTTTTAACAAATTGAGCACTACAGTATCCATTTGTGCAAAACGTGAACAAACATAAGCTAATACATATGCGTTATAATTTCTGAGTTGACGTATGTTGCTGAGATGGCTGAGCTGTTAGATACTATGTCTAGTGTAAAGTTTTTTGATCCCAGCTTGAAGCATCTTACATGTCTAGCCACACTGAAGAGTTGTGGTACAACGAAACAGTCTGTCTGTGGATGACAATATATATATAAAATCTCAATATAAGTTCATTGATTGATTATGAAAAAGCATTTATTTTACATAATAAATATTTCTTTTTCAACTTGGTTTCCTCCTTTGTTAATGCACTTTATTCAATGGTCAATATGAATAATAAAAATTCAGTTAATATGCCAAGTAGGCTTATTGATGCACCCATATATAAACTTCTTGCTTGTGCGTTTGCACACACACACACACACACACACACACACACACACACACACACACACACACACACACTCACCTTGGTGTGTTACTGTTTTCATATTTTACTTTAGAATATTAGCATATCATTATATAATTTTTACCAACTCAAAGAAAAAAGTTTTTATTTTTTCTTTTCTAATTTTAATATCCACCTCCATCCACTAAGTCCTCCTCCTCCTCCTCCTCGAATCAAAGAAAGAAAACATGTTGAAAACGAAATGTTTTATTTTGTGTTTAACTTTTAACCACAAAATTTTTTTTTTTTTTATCAATCTTCAAAGATTATTATTTACACGTTATTATTTACACATGACACAAACTTGATAGACTGAAATTTGTGAACTGGTAAGTATAGCTGATCCGAGGTTTATGGATTTATTTTTTGTTTATATCAGATGATTTTTTTTATTTACTGTTTTTTTTAATATTTGCATTCATTGTAAAAATATTGACAAGGGATATGCAGCTACTACTATCTTGAAAGTAGGAATGTGCATTGGTTGATATTGTTGCTAAATTTTCTGTGGGATTTACATGTCTGTAGAAACGGTAAATCTACTGCATAAATGAAGTTGGAATCGCATAGGTTTTTTTTTAATTCCTGGAATGCAGTTGGCATTTTGGGATCAGCATGATTTGTTGTTGAAAACAAATGTCTGTTGTGGATCTGTTGAATAAATCTGAATAGCAAAGAAGGTCTTGGAATCAAATGGACATTTTTTTTGTTTTTTTGCAGTTGGATGTTTTGGTTAGAAAGAAATGTGCATTTTACTCTTGATGAAATCTAATTGTATTAATAATGATATGCACAATTTTAATTTCTCCTGATGTTTTCAATTTTGAGATATGCACACCATATGAGTAGAAATGTAAATATTTCCAGTGGTTTTTTTTTCTACAAGTTTGCTGGCCAACTTATCAGTGAAAAAACAGATTGTATTCCGGGCCATACACAAATGTTAGGAATTTAAATTTTTGTTCTCCTCAAAAGATTTGACAAAGAAATTCACCTAATTTTGATTTCATTGAGAATTGTGTTGAAAATATTTTCTTTGACTGACTTAAAGGATAACAACTTCTTTACTGAAGCAGATGTGATTGATTGAAGTTATTTAATTTTAATGAAATTAAAAGGCAAATAACACGTTCATAAATTTAATCATTTTGTAAACAATTATTGTTTGACTAGATGTAATTTAGTTATCAAAGCCAGAACTTAGAATATGCTGACTGTATTTCTAGCAGGGTAAGGTCCTTCCCCACAAAGAGGTGTCCTGGATATAATATGAAACTGCATTTGATGGTGAGGCTTCTCTTCTGGAAATTTGAAGAGTGTGGAGTATTCCTTCATTGCCATTAATCCCAGGTTCACTTTGATCAGGAGTGGTAGAACCTTTTAAGGTTCCATTGATGAATCAAATAGATCTGTCTAAAAATTATTTGTATTTGATAGGAATACTTGATACCATATAACTGTAGATTATTTGCATTAAGAATATTTACTTGATACTATAATCATTTACTAAGAATTATTATTAGTTACTTGAAGCCAGGTAACTGTGTGCAAACAAAAGACTATTATTAGATCGAAATAATTGCTTGAAACTATAAAATCATTTGTATTAGATAGGAATTCTTGAAACTATACAAGTGTGTGCAGATTTTTTATTAGATAGGTATATTTATCATATAATTGTGTGCAAAAATTTATTAAACAATGAATGCAATTCCCTAATGTCTAGGTATAAAATAACCCGAAGTCAGTTGACATGCTGTTGAAATCAAACAACAGTTTTTTTTATTTTTTTGGCGAGGAGTTCTTATTCCCTTTGTAGAGAATTCATTCAGTGTATTTTAGGCTCTATTGACTGGGCAAATCATGTTTACAGCAAGGCTTACTCTTTCACAATGGTTAATGCACTTGTCTCACACACCAATTCACTTGTGTGTGTGTATATATATATATATATAAATGCTCTACAATTATAATCAAGTTTCTAATTATTTGCACTTCATTCATTTTTCAGTCCAAGATTGATTTGATGAATACCTAATATTAAAAAAAACTGTTTTGTGCTAATTTCATATCATTTGTTCTTTTATTTGTGAGATTGGCAAATTTTATGTTGCTGAGATCTTTGATAAGGTGATGTAATGATTGATTTCAAGCATTGGTATATTACACTTGGTTCTTTGAACATTAGTCATCAATAAACTAATTGATTGATTTCCTTTTAGTCAATACAAAATGGTGGAACAAAAAGATTCTTCCTAAATCACTAAGACCTCATCATGTCATTTGGTTGCAATACAAAAAGTTTCATAATTGTAGAGCACATCCAGTATGCGTGAATGTGAATTGGTCTGGAAGACAAACATGCCTTTTATCTCAAAACGTTTATCTACTGTGAAAGTTGCTCTATTTCAACTATAAAAGACAACAGTTGCAAAGATTAAATCAGATAATTATTTTTTTCCTTTGTCCTAAATTGCTTCATATTTTATGCTGGTTTTTCAATATAAAAATTATAATATTTCCACAGCTTTGTCTAAAAGAAGTCCAGATTGGGTATGCTGTAGGGGTGGGGTCGTGGTTAGGAAGATTGAGATGCACTTTGTTGTGGAGGGTGCCTGTTTCAAAAATCAGGATTTGATGTTCTGAATTTTCACTAAGCTTGAACACCAAGTCAGCAATTGACTTATTCACCTCTTGTCATTTTTATCTTGTGAATATTTCAGGTTTAAGAAATTTGTTAGATTAACTTTGACAGTCCTACCTTAATCCTGGTACTTTATATAAAATCTCAGAGTACCTGATGATCCAATTGCTGCTTTTCTGATTCCTCAGTGAATTATCCAAAATTCTTGGACAACACATTGGATAACTCATCTTTAATGTCAGTTTTAAAAATCCTATTGAACAATTTGCTTTCTGGCTTTCAAAAACATATTTTATATTCTTATTTAATAAATTTGATACATTAGTAGGGTACCCAGTGAGGATCAAATTCACTGCACTAATGAATGAGTTTATGAAACTTTTAAGGATTTTACTCTAGTTCACATAGCCTGATCCTAAAATTGTACACTGAAATACTCTTCAAAAGTTCATAGGTTTGATATTTATGCAACCTCCCCCACCAGGTTGGATATGACACAAGGTCATTTTATAGTGAAAACTCATTCATGAATTGAAATTCATGCCTGGGCATCACAAAAAATAATTGATCCCTTTGGCATTTATATCTGTTCATAGGTTTCTCCATGAGAATATGCTAATATAAAAACCTAAAACCAACTACAGTTATGCTCAAGTATGTTCACAGTCAAACAGCAAGTTTGAGCGACCTGATTTTTTTAGATATTCACTTGACCAATACAGAATTTGTGATTTTGACCTTTAAGGTCATTTGAATTCACTTGAGGTCATCAGATAAGAGAATCTGTCATTTCTGGTCAAATAGAGGGAGACTTTGATGTGAAATACAAAATTATTCTTATATTTTATAAATGGTGAACCAAACAAGATCAGATCAATATCTTTCCCGTGATTTGTTCGATGTTCAAGGAAAGAAAAGAACAAGAAATATCGTTTACTAAAAAAGCTCTTAGAAACCGGTCAGAATTTTTCTTTATTTAAAATTCTTTTTTGTTATTTATCAACAGCTTGTTCATATTTCTCAGAATCTAAGAATTTTCCTAAAATGTATACCAGAATTTTGTTAAAATGAATTATTTCTTTAAAATATTTTGTTTCTTCTTTCCTTTGCACATATCTTTGTTTTGTTTGCTACAATTTATATTTGTCATCCTTGCCAATACTTGACTCTGTCAATCTGTTGCTTTAAGCAGTGAGAAAGTTTTGTCTCTTGCATTTGAGTAATTATTGTAACCTTTGAAATTTTGAATTCACAATATTCTTGAGACTTCCTTTTAGGGAATCAAGATCTAATTTTGGTTCTTTAATTCCTTGTCACTATTCCCAAAATTTGCTTCAATATTGTTTTATTTTGGTTGAATCTTGTTGCTTAATTTTCTTTGTGCTTTTTTTTGATTGTTCAAAGAATTTACTTTGATTTTATTGTAATGTACTATTTTGTTTGTGTATCAATCAGCAGGTGTAAGTGACAATGTCAGTGACAGTATCTGGTTTCAGAAATCCAAACTTGCAAGTCCAACATGAAATATGTGAAGGAAAAGCAATCAAAAATCTCACTTGATTCTTGCTCACATGCCAAAATCACACTGTTCTCTGTTCAAAAAGCAATCACTTTTATCAAAGTGATACATAACCCATTGCTTGAGCCATACATACATTTTTCATTCAAAGGGATGTCTGAAACACCTACTCCCATACACCAGATCCACTCTGGTCACAGTCATTTCTCCCAACAGTCTAGTTCTCCAATGCAGCATGTAAAAGCGGATCATGTATTATTATCTTATAAGTTCACCTTCCTTATTTCTTTGAGTTGGATTATCTGTGTTTATTGTTGTCTTTGTTACATTTCCTTCTCTTTTCAAGTCTTTTGTTTTCCTTAATATTTTTGCATTTATTTATAATCAATTTAATTCATTCCTCCTGTCTCATTTCCCATCCAGCTTTTGTTTCTTTGTCTAGGTTTCCTTTTAGGGATGCCTTTGCTCCTCTATATATTAGATTGGTTAACTTTGTGATGTCATCTGTTTTTGGAACGTTTTAACAGTTAATTTACCTTTTCTATCTTTATTTTTTTCCAGTCTTCTTCATTCCCAAGTGACATTGATACCTTCAGCTGTTTTAATCATTTCTACTTTATTTCTTTACTTTAGTATTATTTTTGCTGCGTTTTGTTATGTGATGGCTTTCAACATTTTGTGTTTTTTCTTGTTTGTCATCTTTTAGAGGTTTTCCTTTCTAAGTGTTTCTTTTATTCCTTACCTCTTCACATATTTCTTCCAGATTTTCAAGCTTTCAGAATCATCCTTTATGTTTACTACTAATTTATTATTTCTTTCGACTTCATTTCTTTTTTTATCTTCCATATTGTTACATCCATAATTAGAAGGGTTATAAAAGGGTTCCTTTTCTGTATTGCTGAAATTAAAATGGGCCAGCATTCGCAGGATGACAACAGGGCCCCTCATATTGGCCATCAAGAGAATACTTGCCAATCACAACACTCAAATCTTTCATTTGAATTCTATGTTGAAGTTAGATTAGTGCTCTCATTATCATTACTGGAATGTCATGACAACACCAGAATCTTGAATTCTTCATTTTAACTCATCTTTTTACATTATCAGCAAAAATTCTCAATTTCAATATCATTTTTAAGGAGCATTTCATAGAAAATATGGTGTAAGAAATAATCCAAATCCTTACCAGTTGATAATTTGCAGTTACTCTTAGATTGGTCAAGATTACCCATGAATCATCTCTAAGAAGGAAGAATATTCTTACATGAAAAAAAAATTCCTTTTTTTGGTGAGAATGGCTAGAACTACTTGGCTTGAATTTTCTAATGGATTTTCTCAATTTTATTACCATATATGTCATGTCTTTGAACTCAGTAGTAGTTGTAGCATTTCTTCTGTGTTTTATTGTTAAAGATGGTTGCAATCTTGGTGATGAATTTCTTCTGTGGTGCAGGTGACTCAGTCACCTGAATCATAAATTGGGCATTCTATGTCCAATAAATAAATATTGATTAGATTCTACTAAATTGATTTTGATATTGAATTAATCATGGTCAGGAAATGAGACGGAGAAAAAAAATCAAACAAACAGAGAAAAGCAAAGAAAATGTGTTGGTGGGGGGTGGAGGAGGAGAGAAGTCCCCTATGCTGATTAATTTTCTCCAGAAATATTTGAAATGGGACAAAGTTGTGTGTTCAAAAGAAAAAGAAGAGAAAAAAATGAATAGATATACATAAATGTATGTGTTTGGATGTAAGTATGTGTGTAGGTATATATAAGTGCTAGTGCACATTTTTATTTGGAAATGTATAAGTTTATGTGTATGTAAATGTGCACATATATATATAAGGACATGTGTATATGTAGTTATGTATTTAAGTCTATATATTCAGGTATATTCATATACTGCCCTGTTTATTGATATGTGAATGTATGAGTGAAAGAGTATTTCTCAACATATTTTTTATAATGAAGGTTTTTTGTAAGTCACCTCATAGATTCCCACCCATCCCTAAATTCCTGTGATTTTGATTGACAGTTGTCTATAGTTTAGGGCTGTGGGAGGGAAGTTATGAAGTTTTAATTATTTGATAATACTTGGTCTGCTCTGCCTGCTTCAAACTGTTTAGAGCCATTAGGATGGAGGGGTGAGTTGGGGCCTAGGTGACACAAACTCTGAGGCTGAAACATTTAATTAGTTGTAAGGCTACAAGCAACATGGCTGCTTGGTAAACCAATTATGTCTTATTTAAAAAAAAAATATGATGATTTCAGTGGAATGAAAAAAAGGGGGAAAGAAAAAAAAATAATTGTATTTAACTCCATTTATAAACTTTGTGAGACAACAAATATTCTGCATTTCTTGCTAAATATAAGCTTTATGTATCTGAAATTATCAAAGGAATGTTGTGAAAGTAGATTTCTTATTAGAAATGGGAAACTATCTTTTGTTGAAAATTGGCCTCAACACATTCGTTTTTTTTTCTGTATCCTCGGCAACCTCATTTTCTGTTGAGGTATTTTCATTGTTTATGTCTTTTTGTTTTTTGTAGCCAAGAAAATAATGTCAATTATGTTGTCATTAGTCAATGGAATATTTCAGTTACCAGCTACACCTTTGTGATTTCATTAATCATCTTTTGAATGGTGTAGGTTCTTTAAACTTCCTCAGCTAAAAGCTAGCAATCTCTCTGATGAAAAAAATTACACAAGAAACATCAATGAAAATGTTCCTCTTGATATAAAATTCTGCAAGTGTATCTTACAATTTTTGTGTCATTAATAATCAAATAAAAAATAAATTGAGGAGAGAAAATGTAAAAATTGTGCATAAATACCTGACATGTCATATATCGGAACATTTTCAGGTTGGAAGATTGTGGTGCACAACTTCTTCAAAATGCCAGTCTTAAAAATCAGTATTTATCATTTTTGTTTTGTTTTCACCAAGCTTAAATATCATCAACAAATTTTCAATGCTGTGAAATGAACAATTATCTCAGCTCCTAAGTGGACTAATATTCACTGTTCCTTTGAAATGTTCCATCAAATACAAATGATAATTACCTGTTATTAAAATCATTGCTTCCATGTGCAGCAATTGAAGTTTTTTTTTAAACAGAGTGACCTTTACTCAGCTTTTTCTTTAAAATAATGAATTGTATTTTGTTCTTGAAAACAAGAACTTGCAATATCTTGGGAGAGGAATGATAAAGTTGAAAATCTGCTTGTGATACCATTAAGAATGGCAAGTGCCATTATCTTTGAGAAATGACAGTCATTTCAATTTGTTTCTGCCAAAGGACTACCATTATTGTGTTGAAAAATTTTGCTTAAAATAGAAATGAAAAGATGAAAAGAAAGCATTTCTAGAATTTCCTTGACTGCTGCTGTGTCCGGATGTGCGTGACTCAACTTGTATTTTGTTATTTTTGGCATGTGCACTCAGTGTGGACAGAGACATCCTCTCAGGTGAGGTGGGAGCAGGATTTTTTTTTTAGTTTTAGGTGCAAAAAGTTGAAAACTTTTATAAAAAAAAATATTTTTCAGAAATATTCACTTGTTACTTGATCTTTCATGTTGTTTACTTCCTTCAAGATAAAATTAACTTTGAATTATCCTTGACTTTTATTTGTAGATGATTATTGTCTAAGAGACAAAGACTGGTGGCTTATCTAATAAATGTTTCATAGTTTATTTACATCATCATCATCCAAACATTTTGAAAGAAAAGAAAGACATTATTTCCAATCTTAGAAACAGTGCTGGGAAGTCTTCAACTAACACTGTCTTCAGTTGGTTCATTATAAACTGTTATTCTTGACAGTTCATTAATAACAATTACAGAGCTGTGTTTTGATTTTGTACATCACAAGAATTTCAGATCAGAGGAGTACAGAAGCAGTGGTACCTCAGAAATTGTCATTTTGATCAATAACTTATTCGTAGAGAGTGTGTCAAAGAAACTTTTTTAAATTCCAGGTTGGCAACCCTGATTGAAAAATTTTGATTCATCACCAATCATTCTCAATGTCAAATATCAATGATATCTGATAAGAATCATCACTTATGTTGCATTCTCCTCAATTCATAATCTGTCCAGTTAACTAGAATGATCCTCATTGTCCACAGTGTATTTGTCATTGAAAAATACCTTGTTCTACCTAAAGACCTGTCCCTGGGATCGAATTTGTTAAATGTTTTCATTGACTCATCTTGAAATTTCACATAAAATTTTAGTCATTAAAGAAGACTTCACTGGATGTGAATTCTGTGTGGCAGACATGAATTGAATGTTTTTCCCATATGTTCAAAGTTAACATTGATTGGCTGATTTTTAATCAGAGTTGCCAACCTGAAAAACAAAAAGCCTGTCTCATTACTTTCTAGACAGACCTCATTGATAGATAGACACAAAGTGTTAGTCTTAGAGAGTTAGAAGTTGATATACAAAATGAATCTCTGATGAACATTCTCTTTACTCCTTTCAGAGGACTCCTTTGATAAAAATTGTGAAAACTAAATATTTCAATAAGTATTTTTTCCTTTTTTTTATAGTCTCTCTCCATTTGATTTGGTTGGATTTTATGGCATATTAACCATTATAGGTTATTTAAAGCTAAATCCTGTTTATACATATCTATCAAATATATATGATTTGTAAACACATTTTGTAGATAACATTTTTTTTTGCACATAGTTAAATAGTTTCAAGTATTTCTATTTACTACCAATCATTTGCCTCCACACAGCTAAATGGCCTCAAGTATTACAATATAACAGTCACAATTTGACATCAATCATTTGTTTGAACCCACAGTATGTAGGTAATTTCATTTTTAAATGATTTAGAACTAATTTGTTGGCTCACTAGTATTGATATTGTTTCAACTCTGTTAAATGGTTTCAATTATTGCTAACACTAATAATCTTATTCAATATTAATCATTTACTTACACAGAGTGAAGTGGTTATAAGTATTGCTGTTTAACATTAATTATTTTATTCAATGCTATTTATTCATTTGCACACAGTCAAATGGTTCCAAGTACTTCTATGTAATACCAATATTTCAATTTAGGCCCACAGTTAAAGAGTTTCAAATATTGCTATTAAACACTAATAATTCTATTCAACATTACTCATTCATTTACATACAGTTAAATGGTTCCAAGTATTACTATGTATCAATAACAATTCAATTAAACATCAGTCATTTGTTTACACACAGTTAAATGATCAAACAGTTCTATTTCTAACTATTCAATTTAGTATAAGTTATTTGTTTGCACTCAGTTTAAATATCAAACAGATGCTATCAGGTGCTACCCCTCCTGGTCAGAGTGGACCTGGGAGCAATGGCAATAAAGAGGTACTCCACATTCCCCAAAACTCCAGGACTGGAGCCTCACCATCTCATTGTTTAGTGTCATATCCATGATGCAGTCAGTGTACTCTACAGGTACTTCTACATTTGAGGAATTTAGAGGAGTGCCTTATCTATAATATATTCCTATTCATGTAATTTTAATTTATAAAAAGTTTTATGATTTTAAGAAACATTAAAAGGTGTTTAGAGTTTTATTGTTTAGTCATTACTTCTTTCTACTCCATATTTCTACTAGAGTTTTTAGTTTATCTTGTTATTTTGGGTGGGAAAAGTGGGTACTTTTTGATTCTATCCAATTACTTTGTCTATATTCATTAAAATTATATAAGTTTGTAGACTTGGCCATTTTCTTTAATTTCTTCCAGTCATTTGTATTGGGGGGAAAAAAAAACAAAAATTTCTTTGCAAATAAATTAGGCTGTATTTCATCTTTTAATGCTACACTTTTATACACTTCACCAAATAAATCTTTACCTGATCATTTTACTTAAGATATAAATAACACTTTTCTTTTGTTTATGTGGATTGGCTTTACTTCAAATCATGAAATTCACAAGGCTAATAACTACAAGAAAATATCAACACAATTTTTTGACCTTTTAATTAAAAAAAATCAATTTAAATCTTGTTTTATTTATTAGTTGCAAAAATTCTTTGTTATTTTCTTAAAATACTTAAATATTTTTTTTAAATATCTGTCATATGAAACAAAAAGAACCAAGAATTGTTATGTTATTGATATATTCTAATATTTTCCTTTTTTTTTTTTCTCTTCTTGATAAATTATTCATAAAGAAAAACTAAACTGAAAAATTTTTTGAAATTATCCTGGATTTTCCTCGTTTTTGTAGATACAAAAATGTATTATGGGATTAATTGATAAAAAGTTACAATCAAAATTTCCTGATCTTCTACGAGATTATAAAATTTTTAATCGGTTTAATATCACGTGCAATCCAGTTGCTAACACTTTATGGGGTTATAAAAGCAAATGTATAAAATTTACAGGTACAACAAAGCAGTTATTTTAAGTCCAAATGTTTTATTGAAATGAAATGTTGAAAAGAAATTGATGCACTAGTATATTTTTACTAAGTTAGCCGATGAGCAGCACAGACAAGCAGGGTTCGAGTCTCGGCTCGTTCCCGACCTTCCCCTCCCCTTTATCCCCACTTTAATTGGCCTTCGGGCTTTTGACCTTGTGTCAAGTCGTGTCTGGTGGGAGGCAGCGACAAATATATGCACTAGTATATTTTGCTATTATTCAGTTAACTTTCTGTTAGTAATAATGATGACCTCAGTTGTTGAATAGAACCACCCACAGGCCTTTATGGCAGTGACAATGGGTGGTGCGGGGATGCCTGGTCTCTTTTAATAATAGTTCACACAGTAATCCAGTCAAGGGAGCTGGAGGGTGAATTCTCTGAAGCTATTTTGGAGTTGCTTTGGCCTTAGGAGCTAGGATAGAGACTCAAGAGAAGATTTAAAGTCATTAACGACATTCATCCAAGAATAAAATACATCCCTTTACATTTTAGGATAGGTTATTCATTAAACTTTTTTTTTCCAAGAGACACAGCTGAGAAATCTTTAAAGATGATTACCAAACTCTATAAATTCTTGTACAAGGATGCAGAAATGTGGCTATGTTTATGGCCAGAAAATCTTGAGCAACTGTCATGGTTCTTAAGCTCATCTCCAATATGGAAGATGTCACAGCTTTATTCTTTTGTTTAATTTCTACTATTATTTTTCATTAGAGTGATATTTGTATTTACCAAATTCCTCCACCAAAGTCAATGATGATTCAGGATTCCTTCTCCTAAAATAGTTTCCATCATCATCATCATGTCGTGCCGCTAGCACGGATATCCCTGACCCTCTCTCGCCACTTATCCCTATTGTTCATCGCCTCTGGCAGGTCCTCAGGGCTACATCCTGTATCCTCACATAGCTGCTGTATGTATGTTCTAGCTGGTCATCCTGCTTTTGTATGGCCATATGAGGGGTTCATAGGAGTACATCACTTATGAGCTCGTCTCTGCTTCTCCAGCAGTGTCCTGCATGTCTGGTTCATCTAACTTGGATAGTTTTCGTGATGGGAGGCAGGTGGCCGTATAGTTGGTGCTTTGTGGGGTGTTGCTGCCAGGACTTATTCAATATTGCTCACAACATTCTTGTGTAATTGCCGTCTAGCTTCTTCTCCAGTCGTTTTGTTAGCGTCCAAGTGGTGCATCCATACAGCAGTATCGACACGACCGCTGCCTGGAAGAAACTGCGTTTCATTTTATCAGTCAGGTTTGATTTTCATATGATCGATAGCTTATCGATAGCTGTCCATGCCTTCATTAGCCGCATGTCAATGTCTTTTTCGGTTGATGAGACACTGCTTCCTAAGTAGGTGAATTTGTCTACCAGTTTCAGTGAGGTTCCTTCTAGTGTGGAAATGTTGCCTGCTTGATTAAAGCATATATATTCAGTTTTGTGTGCATTGACATGGGGGCCAGTGCCTGCAGTGGCTCATTCCAAACTATGCAGTAGTGTTTCGGCTTGGTTGGGTGTATTTGCCAGTATCGCTATGTCATTGGCATAGTCGGCATTGGTAATTGTTTTTGTGGGGTACCTTCTGCTTCTTTTCTTTGTCAGCTCGAAACCATTTTCTCTGATTTTATTAATCGATGTTTTAAGCACATAGTCTCGGCAGATGATAAAGTGGTATGGGACTAGCGTGTTCCCTTGTAGTACTCCTGCTACAATGTCAAAGTATTCTATGTCTCCATCTTCACTTTGGTGTTTCTGTAAAGAATCGTTATTGTTGCTATGGTTTCTTTTGGTAGGCCGTATGCTTGTAGGATTTGTTCCATCTTCCCTCTGTGAATGGAATCGAAGGCCTTGTTAAAGTCGACAAATAGTAATGTTGCCTGTAGGTTTTGTGCCCATATGCCTTCAAGGATTCTACAGATGGTCAATATTTGTGAGGTCATGGATCTATTTCTTCGGAAGCCATTTCGGTTTTTCCTAAGGATGTTGTCGATTTTGGGTTCTAGTTTCCATAACAAGGCTAAAAAGCCCAGTCTTCCTTACCTCTAGCTTAGAAGAGATAATAGAAGGATTCATGATGAAAAACTGCTTTGTCTATGACAATATTGACAGTTAATCTTAAAGGAAAATAAAGTTACTTTTAGTATTAGGAGTTCTGTCCTTGCTAGGTTGTGAATGTAATGGACACAACATACCTGGACATTCAAAGCTTGCACGGATGTTTCTGGCCTGTAGAGCGGAAGCGAGAAACAGGTATGGGTGCCTCAAGCACCATATGTAATGTTGAGAGATCTCAAACCAGCGAGAGTCAATTTGCACGTATGCAAGTTCTTGCGAGACCTCGCGAGCGTAAAAACGCACGGTGACGGCTGGAACGGGTGATTCTTTCTGAGTGAGTCAACCGACAAGCACGCTCGAAAGTTCTATTACAACTTGAAGGAGAGAAGGAAGGAAGGAAGGAAGGAAAAACACAGGACAGGAGGAATAGAAGCGCTCGAGTTAATACGCCTAAGCCTTGGGAAACCGACTTGTGAGATCCATTGCAGCATTCTGACACATAGGTGCTCCTCTGATAGTGCCTTGTGGCAGACTAAGCTAACAGTGTACATATTAGATTTTTGCATGTTTAGCAGAGTTTAATGATATTATTTGAATTTGATTTTTTTTAATAATTAAAGGTTTCCAACCTAATTATCTCTTTATTAATGTCTTTAATTATTAAATGCAAATTTGAAATCTCATCCAAATTCCTCATCCTCTGCTTAATGAGAATTTCTATTTGGATATTGAATAATTTTTTTTTTGCATCAAACTTTTTTTTTTCCTAAATGCTTATTTTCTTTTCAAGAATTTTAGAATGGAAATGGCAAATTAAATTATTTTATCATTCTCTTTAAATTCAATCCAGTGAGAATTGAACTCATTACACCATCCAATTGTCTATTACCATTTGTTTTACAGCTTGCACTGTAACTGAAAGATATCTTTTGACTTAGTCTGACACAAGGTCATACTCATTAAGCACTGTGGGAAAACAGAACCCGGAATGCTTGTTAATGGTCTGCTTAACTATATTATGAAACACTGCACTACAGCAGACACCCAACTGCTATTTATAAATCATCTGCTAATATTGAACATCAAAGAATTAAATGCATGCCTAATCTTTTTTATTTGTATTTCTGCCATTCATTCTCTTCTTTGATCCTTATACGAGTGGAAAAGACTTGAAAACCTGTTCACACCAACCTCCTCATCTTTGTGAGTTTAACTGATAGAAAACAACCAAAAATTTGATAAATATAAAAAAATGAATGTGTTCGACTAATCCAAAGGCATTAGATATGACAAGTGCAAGTTACCATCTTTCCTTGATCTCCCCCCCCCACTCTGCTTCAACCTTGTCAAAGAAGAACCTGTTTTCTCAAGTCACATGTTTCTCTGCATCTGTTTTATGGCATTCATTTGGTAAACATATTTAGCTTATTTTGTTCTTGCTAAGTTTGTATCTGGCTACGACTTGTACAAAAGTCTCTAGAGGAAATACTGACTTGCAGAAAGTAAATACCAAGGCTTTGTAACTTATACACTGAGTCGTACAGAGTTTATTGCTTTTAAGGATTTTACTAGAATGAAAATGTATTCGGTATTTCCAAAGTTTTGTTTTTTTTGTTTATTAAGTAAAAATATGTTTGTGTTTTTTTCCTATCTGATTTTCTGAAATGATAAATTTATTATTCAATGAGACATTATCATTATTATATTAGATGAAGAATTATCATTATCTTATCAAATGAGATATCATCATTATTACATTAAAAGAGACATTATCATTATTATACACTATTCAGATAAGTATCTGCATCTTGGTTGTTATAGTTACATATCAAAAGGTGGCTATTTTAACCAAGATGAAGTCACCAATGTGAATTAAACAATATATAAACTTAAGAAATTATTTTATTTTATGCAAAAGGTATACTTACAAAAAGTCAAATGGAAAAGTTTCCATAAAAATTCTTTTTGTAAATTGTTTTTACTTTAGGATTACTTATCAACCTCTTTCGAGATTGGAATTTTTGTTTTTGAATGAAACAGCATTTTTTGGTTTATTTTTTATCTTAACATTTGTAGAAAGTGATATCTAATTGGATAAATTTGTGGTTACTTGAATGACACTGGGATATTCAAATTCATAAAATCACCATGAAATTTCACTGTTTATCTCTTTATATTCCAATTTCTTATTACAACATGATGCCTATAATGGTTTCAATAATCTTAATTGACTCTGAGAGAACCTGTTTCATTGATCTATTGGAACAGAAAATAGTTGTATCAAAACGATTACTGTAAGCATGTGTAAAAGCACTGACAACAGATCTTCAATCTAATAAAAGAAATAACCTTTTGGAATTTTAAAATGTTCTCCAAAATCCGTTTTGTTCACAACTAAATCAAACAGTAGAGCAACTTGTAAGAAAATGGTTTTATTTTAATGGAATGACAGTATGTGGCTCATGACCATCTTGTAAGATGTCACAGTCTGCATAAAATCCCTCTAGAATTTGATGGATTTAATTCCATTTTATTCTGATTTTGCTCTCTTTTGTTGGATTCCATTTTCTGGATACACAAAAGTCTGCATTTGTCTGGGCAATATTTTTACTTATCTAGCTTTAAACTGCCTCTGAGAGCCAAACACTCAGCTTCAATTTTTTCCATCAAGAGACAACTTTCTGCTAACATTAAACATTGAACTGTATTTATTTAATCAAATACCAACCAAAGCTTTTTTTTTCACTTCCCACAATTCAATTCACTTTCTCTCATCTCTTGTTGATGGCCTTTTTTTTTTCTGATTGGCTGACTTAACATCTTATCATTAGTCACAAGCTACAAGTCTAATTAGTCTGTGTAGGGATCAATGTTTATTGGCTTCAATTAAGAGCATTAACAAATACTCTAAAGATTTTCCTCACTCTTTTTGTTCACTGAAATCTTTCTCCTCCCTCTAAAATCTTTCTCCCCTCTCTAAAAACAATTTCTCCTCCCTCTAAAAACAATTTCTCCTCCCTATAAAAACAATTTCTCTCCCTCTGAAATCTTTCTCCCCACTCTAAAAACAATTTCTCCTCCTGCTAAAATCTTTCTTCCCACTCTAAAAAACAATTTTTCCTCCCTCTAAAAATAATTTCGCCTCCCTCTAAAAACAAGTTCTCTGAATGATATATATATCCATGTAGATTCTTTTAGATATCGGCATTTGCAGAAGGTGAATATTTCAAAGTTTAGATTAATCCTAATATGTTTGTAGAAAGCTATTTGGTTTGATCAGGAACAAAAACAATTCATATTAATTTACTAATTCAATAGTATTTAATGGTATAGAAAACTTTTCTATTTCATTTTATTGTATTTTTACATTTTATTAGAAAGTTAAACTGTAGCCACCAGTATCTGGGTGCGATTTAAACAGAAAAATTTTTTAAAGAATTATTGGATGATGAAAAAATACTGGAAATTTGATTTGTGTTTCCTTATTTAGCTTTGTTTAGTTTTTTTTTTGTGCATCTATTACAAATTTATGAAATTTTAATATTTCAGAAAAAAAGATGAATCTTATGTACCATCAAAAAGTTGAGTCATATAGGCCATCAAAAGGGTGGGTTCTGTATGCAATCAAAAATTTGCATCCTATAGGCTATGAAAAAGTTGAATCATGTAGGTGGGTCCTATATGCTAACAAAAAAGTAAATGCCATCAAAAAGGTATGTTTATGTAAAACCCACTTTCACCATCAAAAAGGTAGGTCCTACATGCAATCAAAAATTTGCATCCTATAGGCTATGAAAAAGTTGAATCATGTAGGTGGGTCCTATATGCTAACAAAAAAGTAAATGCCATCAAAAAGGTATGTTTATGTAAAACCCACCTTTCACCATCAAAAAGGTGGGTCCTACATGCAATCAAAAATTTGCATCCTATAGGCTAATGAAAAAGTTGAATCATGTAGGTGGGTCCTATATGCTAACAAAAATGTAAATGCCATCAAAAAGGTATGTTTATGTAAAACCTACCTTTCACCATCACGGGTCCTATATGCAATCAAGAAGACGGGTCCTATATGCCATCAAGTAAAGTACTTTACTGGAATACATTAATTGGTGCATATTGATTTTTGTATAACCAGCTCATTGGCCTAGTGGGTAGAGTGTTTGCCAATGGTCCGGGAAACCTGAGTTAAATCCCAGGTCGAGCCATACCAAAGACTTTAAAAATGGTACTCGATACCTCCTTGCTTAACACTCAGCAATATAAGGTAAGTATCAAGGAAAAAGTGGAGCAATCCAAGGAAAGGAGTAGTGCCCTCCCCTATACCTCTGTGTAGTAGCTATTGAAAAGGGGGCCTTCTAGTCACCCTCGACTAAGGTCGCCAACTTTACTTATTTTTTGTATGCATATATACTTGTATATGGATTTATGTTGTATGTAACTGTTTGAATGCTTCTCTATGAACATGAATATTTCAATACAAATATATATATATTTATATTTGTAAATAATTTGTAATAAGGTTAACAATAGTTGTAACAGTGTTTTTATTGTTCTTATTGCCTTGGCAGTAAGGCAGACATGGGAACTGAGTGCTCACTCACTACAATCTCTTCTTCTGCTGTCTCAGCCAATGTTTAAACATGGTCTGCTAATTTTGTTTTCTATACTGAGAAACATTAGGCTGTCTCTTGCACACAATCCACTCCTTCTCAAATACGCCCTGCACCCAGAGGAATGGTCCACTAGGGGGCATTGCTAAATGGTTGATTCAATAAAAAGTAAGGATGTGAGGTGAATGTTTTTTGTCTTGAGATACACTGTCTGCTCTGTTTAGGATGAAGATGGTTGGAAGAAAGTTTGAAGTTTATGATAGAAAATGAAATCATATTGGTCGTCCCTAGAAAAAAGTTAAAAATGCTTTCAGTGAATAAAATTCACCATTTAGGAATAATGATGTTTAAGTACACAAAAGTCTGGGGAAAAAATATCTCATTTTTACTTCTTTTTTTAAATTTTTTTATAAATATTACAAAGAAATAATTTCAAAAGACAAATTATAATGTGGGTGTATGAATAAATCTATAGCCTGACAGCTATTGTATTCTGAAAGTTTTACTTACAACTGTGTGCAAATTAGTTCTATAAAATAAGATTACTTTATGCCATAAATTATTTGTATTAAAAATAGTTACTCGAAGTTATAATTGTTTACTAGGGATACGAGCCATTGGCCTAATGAGTAGAGTGTTTGCCAATGGTCCGGGAGACTGGGGTTCCATCCCAGGTCGAGTCATACTAAAGACTCAAAAAATGGTACTTGATGCCACTTTGCTTGGCACTCAGCACTATAAGATGAAGTTCAAGGGTAAAATGGAGCAATCCTGGGAATGGAGTAGTACCCTCCCCTACACCTCGGTGTAGTAGCTATTGAAAAGGGAGCCTTCGGGTCATCCTCGACTACGGTTGCCAACTTTACTTTTACTTTTTACTAGGGATTATTATTATTATTATTAGTTACTTGAGATGATATAACTGTACGCAAACAAAATTATTAGAAGTAATTATTTGAAACCATAAAACTGGCCGGATTAGATAGAAATACTGCAGTTTGTGCAAATTATTTGTTGTAGATGGGAATACTTGATATCCTTTTAACTATTTTCAAAAATTTCTGAAAAAACAACTACACAAAAAAAGTAAATATAAATATATAATGAATGCAGTGACTGAGCCCTAGGCATAAAATAACACTAGATGAGTTGTCATACGAGGATCATTAAATAAGTTTCCAGACTTTTTTCGTATGGGCACTTTTATTGATAGTACACACATGAAACTCTAGTCCCCTTTGAAGTAATCTCCTCCGGCTGTAATGCACTTGTTGTACCGTTCCAACAACTTCTGCAAGGCCCCATGGAAGTCCTCTTGTGTGAGTGCATCAATGACCTTTGTCACAGCCTCTTTCATCTCCTCAAATGTCTCATAACGACAGCCTCTGAGCTTAGGGAATAACCAAAAGTCACAGGGAGCATGGTCAGGACTATAGGGAGGCTGAGGAACTGTCTTGATGCCCATCTTGGTCAAATAGTCTGTGACAAGGATGGAGTTGTAGACTGGTGCACTGTCCTGGTGGAAATGCCACGGACCCAATTTGAAGAGTGCTGGCCTCTTCCGACGGAATCTCTTCCTGAACTTCCTTAAAACCTCAACATAGTAACCCTAACCGTTTGGCCAATCAACTCTGGTGTATTGACTTCCTTACTCCTCCTACCCCTCTCATCATCCCTCACAGACTCCTTGCCTTCCTTGAATCTCTTATACCACTCAGAAACTGATGCTTGATTCATGCAAGATGGTCAAAAAGCAGTCTAAAGCATTCCATATGCTTCTGTGGCATTTTTTCCAAGTTTAAAACAGAATATTATTGCATATCATTCTTCTAAAGTGTCGTCACGTCCAGATTGCATTTTTGAAATTCCCCAGCTGTGACAATCAGGCTTAAGCAGGGTGTATTCCAATTGCTGCTGTTGCCGTTCATTAGAACCTGAAATACTAAAAATTGGTACGTCATATCATAAGATGTATAGCAATAACATACTGAATTTACAAGAGTCTACGACAATTTTAAATGTCTGTACAAAAAAAGTCTGGAAACTTATTGAATGCACCACATGCTATGAAAATTAATGAAATTTTCACTGTATTTAGTGCATTGACAATGAAGGAGATTATGTTGAAAAATGTTTTGTAAAATGCTTTTTTCATCATTAGGCTTTGAAATTATTCATGTGTGTGCTATGAATCTAAGATTTCTTGTTTTCCTAATTCTCATCTTATTTAATTGCTTATAAAGGTATAAAAGTAGTTGATTATTTGTGACAGAAGATGAAAATAAATTCCCTTTACCCAAAACTATGAGAGGGAGGGAAAGAGGATGTAGGCTTTCAAGTTCTGGAGGAGTTGGGTGCTGGCATTGTCTGATGTTGTTTATTCCTCATTTAATCTTAATCTGTCTCAGCATCTTTTATGAATAATGGATTTATAAAACTATGGCTTCTCTTTTCTATCTTTGTCTCACGTTTCAAAATCTAAGTTGATATAAAAGCAGATTAAAATTTGTCATGAAACCTTAATCAAAAGATTTAAATTCAGATTTTTGGAAAAAGGAATCACAATGGTAACATGAAGATTTTAGAAATTCTTGGATAGAAATGACAAAACAAGAATTTGATTTAAAAATTAAAAAAAAAGAAGTAATTTTCAGGTTTTTTATCTGATAATGTCGGGAGGAAAACTTTCAATATTTATAAATTTTATTCCTGCATATGATATCTCTGTCTCTCATGTATATTATCATCATCATCAAGTCGTACTAAGAGCACTGAGTTTCCTGACTCTCTCTCTCACCATCCGTCCCTATCATCTATCACTCCTTTTAGATCCTCTAGACTACATTCAGTGTTTGGACACAGCTGATTTATCTAAGTTCTTGCTTGTCAGCCAACATTGACGTGTCCATGTGTAGGAGTCTATAAAAGGACATCACTTCTGAGTTCATCCTTACTTCACCCAGCAGTGCCCTGCACATATTGTTCATCTTACTGGGGTCGTTTGTGAGATGGGAGGTAGGTGGATGTACAACAGCTTTTTTGTGATGTGCTGCTATGAAGATTTGTTCAAAACAGCACAAAGCATTCTTGCATAGTTCCCATCAAGCTTTTTTTCTCTGTATGTTTTGTTAGCGTCCAAGTGGTGCATCCATATAGTAGTAGGGACACCTCTGCAGTTTGAAAGAAATCCGTTTTGATTTATCAGATAGATAAGATTTCCATATGATCGATGACCTGTCAACAGCAGTCCACACCTTTGCTTGGCATATTTTGACATCACTTTCAGTAGATGAGATATTGCTGCCGAGGTATATGAATTGGTCTACTAATTTTAGAGGCTTGCCCACTGAGAGTGGAGATGGCTCATTTTGTTTAAAACACATGAACTCTGTTTTATTTACATTCGCATAGAGACCAATGCCTCCTGCTGCTCGTTCGAGGCTATGCTATCAGGATTTGGCTTTGGGCACGTTTATTTGTGTGAAGTGCTAGATCATCTGCATAGTCTGAATCTGTAATAGTTTCCATGGAATATCATCTACTTTTTACCTTTTTTAGCATGAAATCATTTTCTTTTATTAGATCTATTGCTGTTCAAAGTACATAGTCAAGGTAGATTATAAACAAATATTGTGCTAATATATATCCTTACAAAACTCCAGCAACTAATGTCAAAAAAGTCTGTGTTTCCATCAACTGATGAGTGAATCATTGCTTCTATGATTTTATAAAGCATCATTATAGTTTTGACAGTTTTTTCAGGGAGACCATATCGCTCAATCTTTCCTTCGTGTGCGGAATCAAATACCTTGAAGAAATCTATGAACAACTGTGTCACCTCAAAATTTTTTTGTACCTATTCCTTCGTTGGGTGAATTTTCTTGATTTCAGGTTGGATATGATGAAGAAGTAATGCATTATAAATCTTAGCAGATATAGAAGTAAGAATTATACCTCTTTAATTTTTGGTGATTCCAAGATTGCCTTTCTTAAGGAACGGGAGGATGCAACCTTTTGTCAATTTCTTTCATATTTTTTGTTTATACACAGTGTGGTAAAATCAAAAAATATGTCATCAAATTTTCTTGTCTTACATACTTCAGGAGGTATTTCATTAAGGCCTGCAGCTTTTCTGCTTCTAATTTTTTTAAATACTGTGTCAAGTTCTTACTCTGTAAACTATTCTCGTTTGATGCCTAGATGGACATTAGTGACTTTTTGGATTGGTTTATCAGTGATTTCAGGGGGTTTCTGAGTAGGTCCTTAAAATATTCTTAAAATGACCTCTTGAGTCTATTCTCTCAGACCAAGGGTTCCCAGTAGAATATGAATTAGATGAATTCAATCTGCCACACACAGGAACACCTTTAAATTGCCCCCAACTTTGGCTATGTTGACTGCAACCCAAAATTCCACTCAGACATCCAGCTACTTCATCCATGGGCAACATTTTCTAGAGACATGCTTCTCTCCCACAACAACCAGGACCACACATTCATGGGTGACTACATCATTGCTGTCCTTAACCCGCAAACCTGAAATTTGCTACACCTGTTGCGATGCATAATTCCACTCCAGCATTTAGCTGCTAAAATTCCTTCTCAACTCCGAAACTATTTCCTTCCTTCCTACGAGACTTTTCACATCAATGTAAACCCTTTTCTTCGCGGCCATTAAAACTATCATAAAAACTTTTCAACATCTTCATCTTCTCTCTCATGTATTTACCTTAAAACTTAGCGAGGAAACAACATAACAACATGGAATAATAAAACTCTCGCTAAAAAAGTATGAACCCTTCTCTTCTTGTTCTTTTAAAACCTAAATTATTGAAATTTTCTTCTTGTTGAGTTTAGTCCATAACTCTATTTTGTGTGTTCTTCCATCAATCTGATAATGACTCTTAACTAAGTTGAAATTAAAGGAATGATATATGATTCACATAGTGACCCAAATGTTTTACTAGATGAGTTTGTAATTTATTGCTCTCCATAGGTATACTAAGTATAGTCATTTCTTAAGCTTACTTAAGTAAAGATTGAATCTAGAGTGAGGAATGACTCTAGGACATGTCCTTTTTATTTCCAAAGCTGAGAACAGAAAATGGAATTTTGCCTTTGACGAGCAGAGAAGAAATTAGGGTGTGAGCAAATTCTTGAAGAAATTACTATATGACGGCCCAGGTGGCAGCAACAGAAAAATCCATCATACTTATTGTCATTCTTTACAGAGGCTATTCCTGGTAATAAACTTATATACACATATAAATCTACTCAGAAATCTACATACATTTCATTCCTTTTAATCTATTTCAGGGTCATAATTAAAGCTTGACTACAAAAGATTAATTTGTCGATTACTGCCTTCCATCAGGTACCCTGATTTTATATCTGAATCTATATTTTCACCTGTTTATATGTAACAGCAAAAGTTGCATATCATAACAAAGTTTATCTTAATACAAGAATAACACAAAGTCCAGTCCAAATTGTAATTTAATTATGTACTGGATATGTGTTCACACTTACTCTGATAATGATCCATTTTCTTTTTGTTTGAATGTAAGGGAGCTAACTCCAGGTGTTGATTTTTAAATTTGAAATTCCAATTTCAGGGACATTTTAAACATGTGTGACTAGAAATAATCTTTAAGAGTTTTATAACCAAATAGTCTAAAGGGGAATCCCTATGGTGTTGTGGTTAATGTGCCAGACTGTAACATGATAGTGAGTGAGTTTGAATTCCAGTTGTGAATTTCCAGGAAAGGTATGAACAACCTTATTCCCCTCCTCGCTATAGGTTAAATAATGCCCCTACAAGAATGACTTGGCATTAAATGACCCACAGAAATTGAGGTGGGTATCCTCGTGGTGTAATGGTTAAAGCGATGGACTGCAGGATCTTAGTAAGCAAGTTTGAACTCCAGTCGCGCTATTCTGTTCACTTTCAGACAAATACCCGTGGGAAAGGTATGAACCCCCTTATCCTCCCAGCTATGGGTTAAATAGTACCACTACTGTTCTTCTAAAAGGATGGCTTTAGCATTAAATAACCCATGAAGTTTGATATGCCATTACATCAAGAAACTAAACCAAAATAAACCACAAATAGTTTAAAGATTTGAAGTTAAGTGTATATCACGGTAAATAATTATGTAATTAAAACTTAAAAAGAAAATCAAATCAATAGTGAAAGAGCAAAATAAATGAAGATATTCCTGATTACTTAATAAAATAATTCTTTTATTTTTATTTTCCCTTGTGATTTGTCCCCTCCTTAAACTGTAAAATGTTGAACTATAAAAAATGTTGTTGAACACTTATTCTACACCTACCTTGAAAGTAAATTTCAAAATTGAACACATAAAACAGTAAAATTCCAAACTGATTCAAAATCTTCCAAAATTTTTAAGAGTCTCTTTGGGGCTTTAATTTTTTTATTTAATGTTTGTTGAGGTTGAATACAAATTGCAGTTTAGTTGCTGCTTCAATAATTTTAATATAAATTCCATAAAGTTACTTGACATTGAGCTTAATGGCCATCTTTAACTGAATTTAATGAGTATTTACAAATATTAGTTTCCTTGAAAGCTCAGGTAGTTCACAAGGATTTATTTACAAAATTTTGTGACCAAAAGTAAGAATGAAGCATAAAACAAAAAAAAAAAAACAGAAATATTTACTTTCCATTTCTTTGGTAAATGCTTTTATGGTTCGTGTAGATATTAAATAAGTTAATTTTTGTTTAAGACAAGGCCAGATATTAGGATTTGCTTTCCCACTTGCATTCGTGTCGAGCAAATACAAATTGTTTCAAAGTTTTAAACTCATTCCTCCAATTTGATTTTATGTGTCCTTAAACATTTACTTGATCTCCTAACCTCTCTGTTAAATTATGCAAGTTACCTTCCCTGATACTCTCGAGATAAAAGGGTGTTTTGCTGGGACCAGAAGAGAAGCAACAGCCATACTTGTTTATGTGATAGAAGAACGAGGTTGAATAAAAAGGGCGTCTCTCCGTATACTGAGTGTTGTAGTCTTAATTCTTTATATTTAACACTCTCTGTTATAATTATTGTATTATATATTTTCGACTATTCAGGTCTTAATAAAAGCCAAAATTTTGAATGAAAATTTGAAATTCAGCTATCTTGAGACTATTTTATCTATGACTATTAAGTGTAAAGAAACAATTTATCATGGAATAAAAGTTGGTGAGGGAAAAGAGTAAATAGGAATTGATTTGAATAACATATACTGGGGGGCTTCTTTGTCCGAGTTGATAAGTTGCTGTCTATGTCAAACAGGTTCAAAGGTAGTGGTTGTGAATTCAAATCTTGTCTGAGGCTTACAATTTATTTTCTGATCCATGCGTCTTACTTAACAGTCAAAGTATGAACTTTTAAGATTCTTTATTATGAAAGAGTTTAATCGTTCAGCTGTTAACAATGTAAATTTTAACAGTAGACAAATATTCTGAAGAGATGAGGATGGGCAGTTATCAAGATTGATTAGACTCATTTTGTCTGACAACTTTAGTAGAGGATTATTCTCAGAGAAAGAAATGAAGAATCCCAATTTTGTCTAATAAGTGAGGGGCAAGCATATAGGGGCTAGAAACTACCCTATGTAAATAACTAAACTACAATTGAAGTTGCTGATACATCTTGATCTTGATATAATTTCTTAAAATGAATGTTAAATTAGATACTGTGGTCATATTTTTGTGTCTAGCGATGTAGTTTCATCCATATTTCCTCACATGCCCATTCACACATCACATGACTTGCTGTGTATAAACAAAAATCAAGAAGTGATAAATGAAATCTTTCTTTCAAATTATTTATACAGTCATTTTCTGATGTTTGTTTAAAGCAAAAGCTGAACGAACTAATCACAAAGAACTTAGATGCATCCCTAAAATGAATGATTTTGAAAAAGAAAAAGAAATATTCAGTGAAAAAGGCAACTAAATAAAATAGAACAAATGAAAGAATTATTTAAATTTTAAATTGACTTTTTAAGCAATATCCAAAGAGAAATGACTTATGCAAAAATACGTTTGTTTACACTATTTTGTATGAAAGAATGAGAAATGTGTTTGATATGCAGAAACATTTTAAATGATAGTGGAAAGTGTCATTTTATTGTTGATGTAATTCTACTTGATAGAATGAATTGTGAGAAAAGAAACTGAAAGTTCAGATTGTGCTTTTTAACATAGTCAATAAAATGTCCACAAGTTTTTTTGAAATATTTATGCAATGCAAATAAAATAAAAACAAAAGAAATAAAATGGTCCTAACTTGGTGAAATTGCTGCATATTTGAGTTAAACCAAAATTTTGAATGTTGATTTTTTAGAGCCAAGTTGCCCTTTATCACTAAACAAAATATAGTCCCTTCTATTTAACCTTGTACAGACTATTTAGTGAATATATATTTGAATTTATATGATGTAAGATTTTTTTTATTTTATATTTTTTTTGAAAATATTATTATTAAACTGTATTAAAAGAAAGCAATTTTGCATAAAACCTCATTTCATTGTGTAAATTAAAAACCGTAAATTTTTTTTACCTATTCCAGACTAAAACTCTCCTTTCATACAATTAGATAAATTGAAGCTAATGATTTCTACACATAAAACAATCTGTTACTGTGGATTGAATAAAAGATTCAGTTTGAAATTGCCAGAAGGTTGTTGACTACAATAAACACCCAAAGAAGATTGGAGAGTTGCTGAAACATTATGACTAATAACAAATGAGAAGAAATTATCTGTCCAAATATATCAGTAGATAAGATGTTATATATTCTTATGTATTGTACTAAAAACTACATATACACACACATACGTTCATTGACACATTAATATATATATATAGTGGTAAATCAAAACGTAATGGCCAACTTTCTAATAAAGTGTTAATCCTTCATATGACCACTAAACAGCTCTTACCCAATCAAACACAGACCTTCCAAGACCTCTAAATGTTTTCTCTAGGATCTTGAAATACTGATAGTATATCCTTTATCTGCTACAAGTGATGTGGTGGAGGTTTTTCAGTGTAAATTTATTGGTCCAAGGTATCAGTACTGAATAGACTTGGGATGTGTGAAGTTTGGTCATCAGGGCAAAATATGGTGATGGCTCCCTTGTGTTTCTGAAGACTTTCCTCTATCAAATAAGTCTCTCTAGCAAGGTCTTGTTACAAAGTTTTTTAGCATTTGACATTGTTTAGCATTGGTGTTCTGATTAGAGTAGAGTTATGCATACACATATGTACATGCAACACATACATTCATTATTTTGATTTTGATTTTTTACACTGTTCTCATCTTTATTGTGATATGTTAAAACGTTTTGGCTGTTGTATCCCCCGGCCTTCTTTGGGCGTTCTTTATTTATCTGAGTATAGGAATGATTCAACTTGAGAAATCATTTTCAAAGTTTGACTGTTGATCAATGAAGGCATTCAAGAACTTATGTAGACCTGATTCAAATGATGACCTCATTGTTTTTACACACCTATCAATCCAAACAGTATCATAAGAAGAATTGGAAGTGTAAAATCCAGTGGTATCAGTTATTATCTATATTTTTAATTTTTAAAGTAATTTACTTTAAAAAACAATTCAATTCAGCCTTTTCAATTATTAGTTGCCATATTGTGTTCAGTTTTATACTTGATCTACTCAAGAGGTGAATATAGCCCAACGTATGTGCTGTTTCTTTCAGACGTCTTCTTTTCTAATGTTCTTCCCTATTGATTATTTTAACTACAAGGGTAGATGGTTTCCCTTTTCTTACCATATTTGGGCAGTCATACCTGACTTTTCTATCTCCTCTCGTACCACTGCTTTTCAATGTTCTTCTTGTCTTACTTTCAGAGAACGACATCTTTCAGCTTTGTATACTTGGCCACAGTTGCAAGGGATAGAATATATGCAATTCTTGGTCATGACAGATAATACACATACATTACACACACACACACACACACAGCTGCAACTTATCTGGTCTTGTATCAATGGGCAGAAGCTGATGGGAAATGGTCACACACAAGAATTTTCTTCTTTTGTCCATCTATGAACATTAAGTCCATATCATCATTGAATCCATTAGTGAAATTAGCCAATGTTGTTTTTAAAAAGAATGAAAATCTTTTGAAATGATGACTGTATTCTTAAGTCATTCAAAATGAATAGATCATCCCAGTTTTTCAAAAAATGATCAGACATTTTCAATTTTTCATGCCAGATACACAAGACAAAAAATTTTAATGTTTCTCAATTAAATCTTCACCACAATATTTTTTATTTCTTAAGAAATAAAAATTTGCAAAATGAAACTTTATTATGAATACACACATACATATGCACAAATATGTATATTTATATGAGAGGAAACGTAAATGTACAGAAATTTGTTTATGAAAATATTGCTCAACCTAATTTCCATCTCCTCCTTCGAAATAGTTTCTTGTTGTTGTTTGCATATTGACTTGCAAATAATACTGCACTTACAGGATTGTAGCAAAAATCTCTGCAACTTTCAGTTTGTATAAACTTTTGTATTTCTCTAAACTTTTGTGTAGTATCTCATAAATTTATATGATTTATGTTCAGTGTGTGTATATATGTATGTATAAGCAAAGTTTCTTTAAAGACAACAATATTATTTATGCATTGGCACTTTTGTCTAGTTGCATTCTGTCTATATTTAGAGTATCATCCATGAGCATTTTTTTCTAGGATCAGAGTGTAATATCTGTACTTATGTACAGTTATTTAAAAAAAAAACAATGATATGAAATATACAGTTGAAAACAATTATTCTGAATATAAAATTCTATAATTAATCAAAAATAAATCTAAGGTAAAAAAACAAAACAAATATATAATGATTAAAATATTTTTGTAATATATTTAATTACATTTTCATGGATATAGATACTACACTCTGATCTTAACCAGATTTACTAAGGAACAACAGTTTGACCGTAGGCAAGAAGTAATAAGTAAACAAAGAAACAATCAGAAAATGTTGTGCTCTTTATAATAGAATCATATGTGCCTATACACGATCCCTGATTTCCCTTGTTTAAAATGTCTCATATTGTAGGCATCCTATTTTTTTAAAGATGTTCTCTCTATCAAATGCAATTGTCAAAAGATTTAAGAAATCTTCATCTGTAAATGCTCCAAAATCTGTACATATTCAAGTTTGTAGTAAATTGTATTAAATGAAAATGTCATTTATGCCAATGTAGAATTTTGAACATCTGTATGTGGGTGTCATGACAACATCTGGTAAAAGGTCAGCTGATTACAGTACTACAATTATGATTATGGTTGTCATTGTGCATTTCTTCAAAATAATCCCCTTGGCATTCAACACAATTGTTCCAGAGAGTTTTCAATTGGTCAAAGCATCTCTGATAATTCTCTTTTGAATTGGTATGAAGCTGCTCCACTTTATTTCTCTTAATGTCTTCCATATCCTCAAATCTTACACATGCAATGAACTTTCAGCTCAAGAAACAAGAAGTTGAATAGAGCTTGGGAATCTGTTGAGTATGGGGGAAGGGTTACATTTGCACAAACCTGTGTTTTGTCAAAGACTGCATCAAAACTGGCTTCATAATTTCTATTTTTTAAAATTGGCATTTACACATCTAGATTCTTTTCTCAACAATCTTTTTTATATATATATAAGTTGTTCAGTTGTGTGTACATCTTCATTTAAAGAGAAAATTTCAAATTCTAAGGCTTCAGTCTCAATACTTTTTGATCACACTTCATATATATCTATCCACCCAACATGTAGACCCATGTTTACATTATGTCAGGACATAGAGCTTTAAAATTCCCTTGAATATAAAAACAGCACCATCTGTGAACAAGAAAACCTCATCTATCAACAAGCAAAAGTTGCTGATATTGGTATCGGCTAAAAACACTAGCAAACAAATAGATATGTTAGATCAATAAACAAAAACTCCAGTCAAATAAAGAGTCACCTGCAGACATCAGACCACCTTGGTGTCACTTTATGTATACCACAACATTTTAAAAAATTTTTCAATTAAATTTTTTGTTGCTTAATTGCAACTTCGACATTATCTCTCTTTAAAACCAACTTTCATCTGGGAAGTATTAAATGATAATAAACTTGTATTGTCTTCATCTAAACTTATTTGCTTATAACATGTAGACTTTGGATTTTAAGAGACAGGCTAACAACATTATATAGGCCTACACATGGTTTGTTTTGATACTTTTCTCTTAAATCTGACCCCCTTTATCACTTCCCACTCTGACTCCCTTTATCACTTCCCATTCTGACCCTTTTGATCTTCTAGAATGATCCCACCTACAATTTAACAGAATATTTCTTTACGTCAATTAATTTTCATCTGGAAAAAGTAATCCATTTGAATGTCTAACTTTTCTCCAAAATTCTTGTTTCTAATTTGTTTTTCACTGAAATTTTGTCAAACAGGAATTGTATTCTTCCAGGGAACAAAATTCATTATCGGCAATTTGTGTAAATAACCATTTGCAATTCCTCACGAGAAAATATTCAATTATTAACTTTGCAGACATTTTGGGGTGGAAGCAAGAAAATATTTCTGCTGAAATTATTATTTCTGACAACAAATCTAAGTTTGATATTAAAAGAAAATATTTGCTATGAATTGCATGGAAGCCAAGAATAAATAAATTTATTCTAATCTTGTCTGAAGGTAAAGAAAGTAATTTTCTAGCAATATGTTTCACAATCAGTTTAATGTGTATATTCTATGGTGTTGTAATTGAAAACAAAGATGGAAATGAATTCTACTAGGTATGCTTATTTAATAACAAGACTGGACATATCTAAGTTAAACCATGTTCATATATCACATGGTATTTATTGATCAGTGGACATAAACACCTGTTTGATCAGTTCACTGTTATGTATTATTTTATCATAAAAGTTGCCTGAGTTTTCCCCAAAAAAACTAATTTTTTAAAAAGTTTATAAGTAAGAATGCCTGTTGAGTGCTTGTATATTTAAAAGGTATCAAATAATTTGAAGAAAATCCAGAGGATTATCCATGTTCAAGAATCAGTGACAATGTTTAAAAAATAAACAAATCTTTCAGAATAATCACAGAACCAGCCTCAGAATAATTACAGAAATAGTATCCATTAATAAAAGGACTTTTGGTTAAATTTTGCATGAATGTCTGAATCTAGCAAAGTTCATGATCAGATTTTTAGACAAAACGTTCTATGGTTTGACTTAGTGAAATTCAGTCTTGTTATTTGATAACCTCGTAATAAACTTAAAAATGTTTGAATTTCCTCTTTGGGAATGAAGCAAAAAATGGATGAAAATAGCCATTAAGACTGCTCGGCATATGGATGCAAATAAAAGTCAAGATTTCAACTACTCATTTCTCGGTAGGTAACACACAACCCAACTTGAAAGATTATCATAAGAAAATCTACGGAATTTTATTGGATCTTGTGCCATACTAAGCCAAGAAAATTTCTTTAATGTGTTAATCTTAATATATGTTTGTGTTGACACAAATTTTTTTCTGCTTGAAATGATTGCTTCAAATTTTCCATTTCAATGAGTATATGGTTAAACTACAAACATTTTTTTGACTTTAATGTCTGATATTTCCGACTTTTGTAACTTAAAAAATAATTTTGATTTCTTTTGTTGTATTTTTTTTTTAGCACTTAATTTTACTGAACGAAGTTGAACTGTTAAAGAATGAAAAAAAGATTAGAAAGTAAAAGACAAAAGTGAATTATTGTCAGTTCATTAAAGCTGTGAGATTTGACGCTTAATGCATCGCAATTAATCACTTGATACCAATTGTTTCAAATTGATTCATATTGAATTTGTAGCCATGCTGAAAAGCAAGCATTAATGAAGTGTTTATCACTGTTGTAAGCAAGAGTGACTTCTTTTTTGGCCAAACTAAACATCTGTACCCATTGTACCTTGTTAATGACTTTGATTATTAAATCTAACCCTATCAGCAGCAGGGCTTAGAATATGCTAACTGCATCCCTTGTAGAAGGGTTAGACCCACCTCCAAAAAAATAGGGGGGTCTCCTCGGTATGACATTAAGCTACATCTAATGGTGAGGCTTCAGTTCTTTTAAGTCTGGTGAGTGTGCAGTACCTCTTCATTGCCATTACTTTTAGGTCCACTCTAACCTGGAGTAGTAGTTAGGGTCAAATATACCTGAATAAAAATCATTTGTATTCACTAGGCATACTCGTAAATTGTTTGCATCAAGAATAGCTACTTGAAGCTATAATTTTTTTTATCAAGGAATATTATTATTTACTGGAAACCATATAACTGTGTGCAAACAAATGACTGTAATTAAATTGACATAATTACTTGAAACAATATACTTATTAGTACTCAATAGAATAAATATATAATGAACGTAATTCCTAAAAGTCTAGTCATAAAATAAACATAGACAGGTTGACATGTGATTAAAATCAATCTATCATTTATTTTAATGGAAACTGGAGCTACTACAATATCAATATTTTGTCTCAGTCACATTTGCTTGTGAAGACCAGAGGTGATATTATTTGCAACATATATATTCATCAGAATAATTCAATTTTGCAATAATTATGATTTCTGATTTTTTTATTTCATTTTATTTTTAACTAAGTCCTAAAACATCGAAAAGAATATAATTATTTTTATTTAGTTTATCGGATTTTCTTTTAGGTTGAATAAAACCTTGTTTAGAAAATAAAAATGTTTCTAATTCGAATCAACTAACCTTTTATCTTACTTGAATCACTCATTATTTCACGTGTATAATTGTCATTCAATTTGCTTTGCACTGACATATGTAACCTGTTAACCAGAATAACGTTCATGTCCACACGTTCAGGTGTGAATAAGTTTTCAGTGTTAAATGAACATGTCTGATGTCTAATTAGGTTATTAATTAGAATCTTTTTATTTCTGCTGAAATCAATGGCTGCATTTCTTATAACGTCAATGGAAATATGAATAGCAAATTAAGTTGTATTTTTGTTTTTGGAATTTACTTATCTATAAAGGACAAGGAGAATTTACTATATATATATATATATATATATATATATAGTGTCAGCCATAAATGAATATACCCTATCATTATTTTTTTATAAAATGTTAATTTCCTTTTAGACCAAAGATGTAAAGATTTTGTTATTTCTAGTGAAACATGATATGATCAAAATGGATATTATTAAGTATCATTTATTACCAAACTATGTAGCATTGAAACTTTTAGCAACCATATGAATATCTGGCAATCCAAAAAATAAGTATCTTTCTTATATATATTTATGAAATTCTAGTTTTGATTTCAAAGTTTCGTTGCCATAGTGATTGGTAATACCTAATAATATCTGTTTTGATTGGACAGTTTTCAGCTGGGAATAATAAAATTCTGGAAACTTTCTTCTGTGGGTTTCTCTATGTATAATTACTATGTTTAAAGGCTGCAGTATTTCTCAAAACAGAGATCGTACTCAATATTTTGGATTGAGTATATTTTCATGATCCTCAGGCAACATGACAGTTTGAAGAATCTTGCAATCACTGGTACAAGAGATTGCTATACGGAAAAGATTTAGATTTGGAAAGATCTGAGAAGTCCATTGAGGAATAAACTTAATAAAGATACTTTTGAAAAAAAACAAAAAAAAAAAACAACAATAATATGAGTCATTATTGACTGAAAAGTTTAAAGTTAAAAAAAAATGTCTTTGGATAATTTATTTATTGTAATAAGTATAATAGAATATGTCAGAATTTCTTTAAACATTTTCATATATGTCTCCATTTAATGTTTTGAATATTTTTAATTAATGGCCATTGTTTTGAATCATTTGAGTCCGACTGTGATAAAATAATGTAGTGAGAAGTTATTTTCATGTTAACATGTAGATACTCATTCTGATCTTTTTATTTAAAAGATTTTGTCAATTTGGAAATGTGATGATATCTATTTTCACATCCAAACCAAGAATATCTTTCTTTGATACATTGTTATATGCCAGAGCAGTTGTTTATTTTTTCTTTTCTATTTTCATATTATTGGAATATTTTTGTTTTTGAAATCCCGTTCATCTTTTCTTATTGGTGATGGACAGTTTATAGAAATAGTTTCTTTGTTTCCTGAGTCCTTCCATCAATTTGACTTGGTAGATAATGTTTAATTGAAGACATTTTTTTTATCGAAAAGACATTTAGGATATTTTGATGAACACTTAGAAAGTTTTTGCTTTCCTGCTTATCATTATCATATGTTTTCTCTACTACTTTTAAAGTCTTCCTCTTGAATATTTTGTGGAGCTTGTTTGATTGCCGCTATGAAACAAGCATCAATGAAATTCCTTTTTATATACGGCAAATTTCCCTTACCCACAATTTACCATTTCATCAAAAGAAGCGATGCTGGTAATCTGAATATGCCAAAGAGAAGCCATGAACTGTTTTCTTTAAGTTGAAAAGGTGAAAGTTCTTTTTAAGAATAAAAAATCTCTACTGAGTTTGCTAAGATTTTTGGTGGTGATAAATCTATCCCATAACTTTTGTTTTAGTAGATTTTTTATAATTATTCTATTTTATTAGTTTTGCAGTTAATTTCTTGTATACAATTTATATATTTTTTATCATTGATCTGTATATGAAAAATGTATATATAGTTTAGTAATATACATAATTTCAATCATCTGCTTGGCAGTCTTGGAACGTATTCTCCATCGTTTAGAAAGAACTACTCAATAAAGTGTGTGTGTGTATATATATATATATATATATATATATATATATATATATATATATATATATATATATATATATAAAGGAATTATCAGGCCATTAGTCTAAGGAATAGAGTGTTTGCCAATGGTCTGGGAGACCAGGGTTCAATCCCAGGTTGAGTCATACCAAAGACTCAAAAAATGGTACTTGATGCAGCCTTGCTTAGCACTATTAGGTAAGGATCAAGGGTAAAGTGGGGCAATCCAGGGAATGGAGTAGTGTCCTTCCCTCCACCATGGTGTAGTAGCTATTGAAAAGGGAGCCTTTGGGTCACCCTCGACTTGAGCCGCCAACTTTACTTTACTTTATAAAGGAATAATCAGTGGATTACACGATTTTTTAATATTCTAAAAGGACAGTCTTGTTTGCTATATTAATATTAAATATAAGAAGAAAATCTTGTGTTAGGTTTGAAGTGACACTTGTATCAAGTTAATCCTCAATGAATAATGAAGAGAAACCTCAAACATATATATATATATATATATATATATATATAGTGAAGAGAATCCTCATATATTTTATATATATATATATATATATATATATATATATATATATATAGTGAAGAGAAGCCTCATATATTATATCAGTGTGTATATATATATATATATATATATATATAAATAGAGAAGAGAAACCTCATATATATATATATATATATATATATATATATATATATATATATATATTATATGAATAGTGAAGAGAAACCTCATATATAATATATTATTTCTAAAATTGTAACTAAAGCTATCTTGATTTTAGATTGAAATTGAGGAGGAGAAATTTAATATTTGTTCTCATAACACAACAGTATCTGATAAGTCACTGGGGATTTCTTTATTGCTCAGCAAGATAATTACTTTATAAAAAAAATGATGTTTATTTGTAGACAGTAGTTCTCTGGTTGGTGAATATTTAGTTCACTTGTCATTTGTAATTATTGAAGAACAAAAGCTTCATCCTTTGCCATTCAACCACCCTCATACTAGCAATAAGGAAACAACAACATTGAAACAAGAGAGTCCACCATCTTACCAATTCCTCTTCTCCCTCCTTTTCCAAAACACAAACTGATTATGGGGCAGTGAGGTGGCAATAGACTTGTTTTCATCCTAATTAGGTTTAATTTGTTATTTAACAGTGGATTGGCATTTGTAGTTTTGGTTAAAAGGAAATCAAATTGCAGGTGCGCTGGGAGGTAGAGGTCATACAAGCAATGAATTGTTTATTTTCTTTGGGTTGTCAAAAAGACTTTACCTAAGTTAAATGGGCTTTTGTTGTTGTAGAGATAAAATGTCATGGTCTGGCTTCAGTTTCTCTTCATTCTAAACATTTTCCTTCTGTTTTAAGATAAAAAGTTTTCATTGAAAAGGCATCTTCATATTTTCTTTTGATTGTGGAATAGAAGGTTAGGTTTTAAAAATACACTTGTCTTGTGATTTTTTTGATCAAGGCATTTTTATGATTTTAGGAAGTTTTCTTCTGATTGGCAACTATTTTTGACAAATCCTAATCACCTATGTTTGATTTGATATTATTATTGTTCTACCTTTTATTTGTTGTCGGAAAAGCTTCTTGGGTTTTTTTTTACAAGGACATAATTCTCTTGAATCCATCCTGGACAACTTTACAACTTGAACATTTATAATGACAGAGCATAGTTGTATAAAAGAAAAAAAAACAGTCTCTACAACAATCGTATGAAAGGTAGAAGAACATGGTTAACAATTATTTCTCTACTATTGACAACATTTATATGTCTGGATATTATATCTACAGTGTCAGTTTCTTTGAGTGTTTAATACTCATTTGGATGGTAAGCAAATTGTTTCAACTTCAAATAATCATTTTCTGGGTATGTTGTGTATAGAGAAATGATAATAGCACTTTGAACCTTTGCAGTTTGGTAAATCTTATTGTAATCAATGGTTGACATGCGTATCATATAACTGATACTAACTTATAATCCGTCCATGATACAATGCACAATATATTGCATTACTGCAGTTTTATATTTTTATATACTTTTGTGTTATAGTAAAGTTGTAGAAGGGAAATTTCAGCAATTGACACTAGTCACATGGATTTAATAAATACCAGCTCAGTTGATTAGACATAACTTAATTAAACAGCTTCATCATCTTCATCAAGACTGTATAGATTCTTCTGACTCTTCCTTGCTATCCATCCATCTATTGGCCATTGCACTTGGTAAATCCTCTAGACTCTACCCAGTGTACACACTTGCCCAGTCAGTTGGGGCTGTAGAATACACCAACTGCTTCTCTGCAGAGGGCTAAGACACCCACCCTACCAGTGTGTGTCCTGGATATGACACTAAACAATCTGATAGTGAGGTTCCAGTAATGCTGGAACTTTGGGGAATGTGGAATACCCTTTCATTGCCATCACTCCCAGGTTCACTTTGGCTGGGATTGGTGGCACCTGATAGGGTCCTATTTATGAGTCAAATAAAACTAAACTATGTACTTATGCTAAACTGAATTGTTTGAAATAGAACTGTTTTTGACATTGAAATTGTCTACTTATATCGAACTGAATTGTTTCAAATAGAACTGTTTTAACATTTAACTGTTTGTAAACAAAAACTATACTTATACTAAACTGAATTGTTTGAAATATAATTCAAAAAAGGGTTGATACACCATAAAACCAAACAACCCAACCACTTGTGTGCACACAGAACTAATGAATGTAAGTTTTTGTGGGTTGGCCAACACTGGCATCTCCACGTATAAGAAAACATTACTTATGAGTTGATCCTTATTTCTCCAGCAGTGACCAGCTCGTCCAGCTAATCTTACTTGGATGCTTTATGAAGTGTATCCATGCAGTTGGGCTGTTTTGTCGGATTTGTTCAAAACAGCATGTAGCATTCTTGTATAGTTCACATCTAGCTTTTTCTCCTAATGTTTTGTTAAAGTCCAAATGGTGCAGCCCTACGGTAGTACGGACACAGCTACTGTGTGGAAGAAGAGCTTAGTCTGATAAATACCAGTTCATGAGACGAGGTGTAGCTTACTCTGATAAAAGCAACATGAGTTATCATGAAAAAGACAAACTAATATTTGTTCTTTTGTAAAACAACAAAATACTTGACTAATTCAAAAACTGTGTTGCATTATTTTGGTTTAATTCCCTTGAAAAAACTGATTTTTCTTCATTCATTTCATGTCTTTAATAAACTGTCATAGTTGGTTCAATCAAGAATATTTGTTTATATTCCACTGTAAATTATTAAAAATAATGCAATAAAAACATATTAATGATTTTAAATATCAACTGGTCATATCCATTTCCTCTTTCAATAAAAGTGAAGTGGGGGGGGAGAGACTTGTTAGATCACATGTGTAATATCTCCTGGTTCAATGATATAATGTGGTTTCAGATATAAATTCTAACAAAATTTTGTCATATTTCATTTTGATTTTGTTATACAACAACTCGAAAATCTGAAAAGAAGGATATTTGTATGAGTAGATCACAGAATAAATAACAAAAGCTCATTTTGACATTTCACATTGGAAGACTGAAGAACGCGCATCTGTGGAAAATGTAATTAAAGAAAGGATGAGGATATTAATCTGAATAACAAAGGTTCATCTCAAAATTTCAGAGAATTTTTCTCAAAACCGTTGAAGGAATTGGTCCATTGTTGTCAATAGTCTTCATACTGAACAACACCTGTCATTTGAACTTGTAACGTTTGAATAAAAAGAGGAAAGTTTTTATAGTTCTTGTGCCTTTAGGATTACTTGAAACTCTTAATCTTCACGACAAAGAATCACTTGAGATGTGGAGAACAATTGGTAAAGACCTTGGACAAATATCTATTTGTCTGTGTCAAATTGATCTTGGTCATTTTGAAAATCAACTAGTAATGGCTTCATTGATTATGTTAATCTATTTCTTCTTCTTCTTCTTCTTCTTCTAACTCCAAACTTTCTTTGATTCTGCTCCATTTTTTGTGATGGTCTTTATTTGGAAAATCCAATTAGGTTATCTTTTCTTTTGAAGAAAATTCATTTTCTTGGTCTATTTTTTTCCTCCGTTTCATTTTCAAAAAGAATTCTTTTTTATATTTGTTTGCTTAAAATTTAGAGGATATTTTCTTTTATTTGTCACATTCAAAAAATAATCACAAATGAAAATTATAACATAAAATTTAATTTAAAATTCAAATCATGTTAGTTATCTTGTCATAACTTTTTCTGCATTCCATATTTTTATAATGTCTTATTTGCTGAAAAAAAAACAGCAACAACAAACAATATTTGAAGCACTACACTTTTTTGAAAGAAACCAGAAAAAAATATCTTTCTTGTAAATTATTGCCTCAAAGAAATAGATTATTTTCTTTGGAAAATTTTCATCGTTATATTCCTGAAATTTTTTTAGCCACAAATTCTATTTGTATATGTAAAAATGAAATGTCAACTATGGGAGCTGTGGGAAGAAATGATGGTTTCATGTCTTTTCATAAGGGCATTAATAACCTTGCCCTGGATTTGAACTTGGGCCACCAATTCTATAACGATAATCATTGGCTCTTGTAGAGTTGGTTTTATATTTAGAAAATTTTCCTGAGGTAAAAAGATGAGAATTTCCTCAAAAGCTTTTTATAACCAAAGAAGAAGAATCTTAGAAATTGTAATTTAAAACAATTGAAATTAACCCGGAAAAAAATTTTTTTTTTTTGTTTTTTAATTGAAACTTTACAGTGTTTTTATTTGGTCCTTTAAGATTTGTGTCTTTAAGATCACTGATGAAACTGACAACTTATTTTTAAGTGGAGGTGGAATGTTAAAAAAAAAAAACAACTGGTTTGTGGAAAAGGATGATGTTTTGTGGCTTGTTAGCCATTTTTTTATGATACAATTATTGCTTGTCTGCATACATGTTGCATTCAATAAGTTTCCAGACTTTTTTGTACAGGCATTTAAAATTGTTGTAGACTTTTGAAAATTCAGTATGTTATTGCTATACATCTTATGAGATGACTGACCAATTTTTATGATTTCAGGTTTAAATGAACAGCTACAGCAGCAATTGGAATACACCCTACTAAAGCCCGATTGTCACAGCTGGTGAATTTCAAAAATGCAATCTGGATGTGAAGACACTTTATAAGAACGATTTGCAATAAAATTCTGTTTTAAACTTGTAAAAAATGCCACCAAAAACGTATGGAATACTTGAGACTGCTTTTGGAGCATCTTGCATGAATGTAGCATCAGTTTTTGAGTAGCATAAGTGATTCAAGGAAGGCAGGGAGTCTGTGAGGCATGATGAGAGGTGTGGGAGGAGTAAGGAAGTCAATACACCAGAGTTGATTGGCCAAAGAGTTAGGGTTAGGGTTACTATGTTGAGGTTTTAAGGGAGTTCAGGAAGAGATTCCTTCGGAAGAGGCCAGCACTCTTCTAACTGGCTGAGTGGCATTTCCACCAGGACAATGCACCAGTCCACAACTCCATCCTTGTCACACACTATTTGACCAAGATGGGCATCAAGACAGTTTCTCATCCTCCCTATAGTCCAGACCTTGCTCCCTGTGACTTTTGGTTATTCCCTAAGCTCAGAGGCTGTCGTTATGAGACAATTGAGGAGATGAAAGAGGCTGTGATGAAGGTCATCGACAGGCTCACACGAGGACTTTTATGGGGCCTTCCAGAAGTTGTTGGAATGGTAGAACAAGTGCATTGCAACCGGAGGAGATTACTTCGAAGGGGACTAGAGTTTCATGTGTGTAATATCAATAAAAGTGCCCATACGAAAAAAGTCTGGAAACTTATTGAATGATCCTCATACATTTCATTTTCCTATGAAAGTTGTAAGAATTCATCTTGACACAGGAGAACAATCTTCTGAATAGCACCTCCTCATGTAACACATCAAAGGAAGATTTGAGCTCATCAATAATTATTGCCTCATGCAATCATCCTTCAATCTCTTCAGAAAATATCTACACATTTTCTTAATGGTATCAGCTGGTTATTATTAAAACAATCATAGTGATTTTCTGCCCTGAATCTGATAATAACCTCTGCCATTTTTTTTAAATCTTAACAATCCTTATTATTTTTTACTTTCCAAGCTATAATATGAAAAGGGCAGAAGTTTCAGGATAGAAAATTACTTGATTTGAATAACTAAGCAATTATAAATGTGTTAGATGCAAATGAATTGTCCTATCAACCAATATCCACTAAAATAGACCAAAAGAAAGACACATACAGCTCAACATCAGCAACTATGTAAGTGACATTTATTTTGACAACACACACTAACACAACCAACTTATAGAAGGCTTAAGATTTATTTGAAATGTTCAAAATATTTAGAGGAAAAAATTAGAAATTTTTAAGCTGAGAAATTTCGGAGACATTTTTTAATCAAAGATAATTACCACTCAATTAGAAGATGTACATTAATTAATGTGTATTATTGATATTTATTATTTATCATCAAAGTTTTTAATCAACTTTCAAGTAATAACCAGATTTGTTTAGACATTTCTCGTTGAATCATGCTATACAAATAAAATCAATTGAAATTTGATCAAAATTACTCATTGCTAATCAAATATTTATTTCCTGCAATGTTTCGTGATGAAGTATTTTTTTTTTGTTCAGATCTGCTATTTATTATCTTAATGCAAAAGTTTCCAGCATCTTAAAAACAAAATCTTTTATTCATATAAAAAAATTATTGCATCATTATATCCTCATAATATTTTTCTTGACTTTCTATTCAGCTAAAGTGTGTCTTCAATTATAAAAGTGTGTCTTCAATTATAAAAGAACAAATTCTAGTTTTGATTTGATATATTCTTTGAGATCTTGAACTTATTGGAATTGCTGTTTGGAGAATTGTGTAGAACAAAACAAATGAGTCCAATGTTGTATAGGTCCAATGTTAACCGCTTGACAGAGCGATAATCAAGCGGTGAGAAAAGCTAAACAAGATAATCAAAAACAGGACCCTTGTAGGTTTATTTCAGAGTTGATGGGTTCTGGACTACAAAATAGATGGACGTGAGATTTATAAATAACATTTGTATCTGACATGATCCTTGACCCCCCCTAAAAGGCATGTAAACCTTGGAATGTCAAAGATACATGACGTGATTCTCCAGTTCTTATAGCCTTAGACATTGAGTCGTATTTCAGTAGATCAAAGTTTTATTTGTCACTAGAACTGAATTTCAGATCATTGTATGTAGGTTATGCAAACTGTAGGGTGGAACTTTTGTCTTGTATCTTTGAGCATTATCCTAATTCTCTTCCGGCTCATTTCCAATCTTGGTCAAAAACTTTTGATTTTTATCTTGATCTCTGAGATTTACTTTCTGTTGTGTCAAAAAATAAATTCTGATATCAAATTTTATTTCAATGTAAAATAATTCAGTTCTTTGCATGTTTGGATTTCTGTTAGCAAAAACTCTTCTAAGTTGAATCCGAGATGTAACATATGAAAATAATGACACATCATCATGCCATTCATAACACATTATAAGTATTAATTTTATATTTCAAACTAGTTGTCATGGAGACATTGATCTCTTGGGTCACTGATATAAACTATAACCCACTCTAACTGTCACATAGAAAGGTACTTGCAATGTGCTTTGTTACGCTGCTATGTGCCCAGCAGGCTTGCAGGGTGCTGTTCATTCCCACCAAGTTAATGCCAGGCACTGATGTTGGCTGTGGTTTGCCGAATGCTATTTAATGTCACAGATATCTCCAACTCCCAAGCGGAACCACATTATAAAGCCACTGGGTGATTTATAGGTGAGGTATTAAGAGTAAACACAGCTAACTGGCTAGCTTTCCACCTCAAATACAAGGTCTTCGACAAATACAATTCTTCACAATAAAAGAAGGACTCAGAACTGCCATGTTTGGGTTAACAAGATTAATAACAATATTCCTTTATTGCATAAAGGAAAGAAACAAAGGCAAAAAAAATAATTCAGGTAAAAGTCAGGAGCGAGAGTCTTTCTGTATCTCGGAAGGAGCCTCCACTAAAATATCTGTATCCTGGACTAAGCCTAAATGAAATATCTTTATCCCTGGATGGGTCTTCCATAAAATATCTGTTAATGGTGGAAGGTGAGAAGGTTGTTTGATAATGATAGATATGGTCTGCTTTCCTGCAGACGATGGGATTTAATGGCAGAGCTCATTCCAAATCTCAAGTTTATCATTTCAGTATGAATGCAGCAGGTTAAAGTTGAATACATTTAAATTGTATGGTCACTTACTTGAATTTTGTGGAGTTTATTCTCTTCTTGTGGACAAGTCTTTTCTTTGGGTATTCATTTAACGAGGCTTACAATACCCCGGAGTGCCAAGTTCATTCAGAGGATAAGCTCCTTCTATTCTCTGCATTCTCTGTGCTACATTGTTTTGGAATTTGGGTTTCTTTCATATCCCCAAATCATGTTCTTGGTTTTTCAACAAGCAAAGGCAACTCTTTGTGCATCTTCATCCTTTAATGACCACATGGCAACTAACTTAGTTTCCATAGTTTGAAAATTCTCCACGGGTTGATTTTTTTGGCAGGCTCTTCCTCAGTACCAAATATGGTTGAGGAGTCTGCCTCTACGCTGACACATACATGGCTAATAGAGAGTGATGCCTATCTCACCTTTTAATAATAAAGAGGGTGGGAGAGAGGGACAGCCTCTCCCACTGCCACTATCCTGTAATTCTTGCTCACTACTATCGTCCGCTGACGGTCAAATGTATTAGGGTGTCATATTTCCTCGTCACAACTTGTAAAATCTTCAGAATCCTATAGTCTGAGGGAAACAAGTCTGGAAAATAGGTTGTATATAGAACTTCTCATTCCACTTCTATGATAATTTCTGGTTTTGCATTTGAAACAGGGTGACAACGAATGTTGTTATGCAACAAAACCATCTGTAAACTTCTTTTCTCATATCTGTCATTCAAACATATCAACTGATTCACTTTAAAATTTGAGTAAAGTCCAGATTTTCTTTCTGTTACATTATCTTTCAGACATTCTTTCAGTTCATTAGTGTTTTACATTTTGTAGGGTGTGGGGAGTCCCCTAGGTATATTGACTAACGTGCTGGACTGTGCCCTTGAACTAAACAAGTTTGAACTACAGTTGTGCAATTACATTTACTTTCGGATCAATACCCGTGGAAAATATATAACCCCACCACTCATACCCCCTCCAGCTGGGGGGTGGTAAATAGTATCACTGCTGTTCTTCTACAAGGATAGCTTTATCTTTAAATGATATACTATTAAACAGACCAAGTTTTGAGCTCTTCCAGGATTAACTTTTTATCCTCCAGCTTAAAATCTCTCTGTTAATCTCTTTTTTCAAAATCTGCAAACTCTTCCTAACATGTGCTTGCACCTATTGGAACATTACTATAAAATTCAGAGAACTATTGTCTTAATTCGGGTACTAATAAACAGTATTGAATGTTCATTTGATATTCAGCTATTATTTTCCCTAAAATGAAATAAGATAATTTTTTTCTTAAATATTTTAACAGTATATCTATACAAGCAATAAAAACTGAGTAAACTTCATCAACATTTTTCAGATTTCCCTAACATTATGCAGAAAATAATGCTGAGAACTTTTTTATGGTTTTAATCTTTTGTTTAATTAGAAGACTGGACAAAGGGAAAAAAGTAAGTAAGTAAAATTTCTATTGGTTGTTTGTGAACATATAATGCATCAATTTAGGACATTCTCTGTTCATAGTGTGTGGCTAAAACTCTTTGTTATATCTATTATTATCACAAATAAATCCTTTGAATAGTTGCTCTTTTTGTTGGCAATATATAATATGCTGTAAGATAGACATGTGTGATGTGTGGCAGTGAATTATTAAACTGAAGAAAAGAAAACAAGGGTTAAAAATGAAAAGGTTTTGTAGCCAATATCTCTCTTCATAAATATACTTATATAGTGACACAGAAATGATGGAGCAGCCATCTTGTTTTGATAGAAGCCATTTTGTCTACAATACAATGTCGTTGTATATATAGCTTACTATTATAAAAACAGCTCTCAACACAATATGTGACTAGAAAGAAAATAAATTCAGTATGTGACAGGAAAGAAAATAGATTCACTTAGTAACGAAAAAAAATCCAGTCAGTCTTTGCGACTTTTGTTAAAAAGAAGTTTGAATTTTGAAAAATTATTTCTTAGAAAACAAACAATTCATTCCTAAGTACTTAATTGATTTCAACCAATATAGGAGAAGGAAAATTCTGAAAGCAGCTTTACGCCACTTAAAATTTGATCTCATGTCTCATCCTTCTGATGGATGAAGAGTTGTGTAAATTCATACTATATTCATTTCTAAAGATCAATAATTTTTGAGCACATCAACTTTTAACACATCTCTCAGTAAGTCCGGGCCTAACTAATACAACAACTTTGAGTTCATTCATCAACATAGTCCCCTGCTAGGGTGATACACTGATTCCTATGCTTCTAACTATTCAATGTCTTTAGCCTCAAAATATGTCTCAATTTCCAATATCACTTCTTCATTGGAGCCAAATCTCTTTCCTCAGAGCATTCTTTTGAGGTCTACAAACAGTCAGTAGTTGCTGGGGGCCAGATCTAAAGGAAAGGGTGGGTGCGGAAGCAATTCAAAGTGCAATTCATGTAGTTTTGCCATCGTTGTGATCAACTTGCAACACGGTGCATTGTCTTGGTGAAAGAACACTTTTTCTTCTTCATTTGTGGCTGTTTTTTGGCGATTTCTTCTTTCAAACGCACCAATAACGCTATATAACATTCACTATTGATGGTTCTTCCTTTCTCAAGGTAATCGATGAACCAAATACCTAGTGCATCCGAAAATACGGAGGCCAATACCTTGCTTGCTGATATTTGCATCTTTGGTTGCTTTGGACAGCTTTCACCTGCTGCTGTCCACTCAGCTGACTGTCAATTTAACTCTGGAGTGAAATGGTGGATCCATGTTTCATTCATTGTCACATATTCATGCAAAAACTCCTTTTTGTTGTGTTGAAACAGTTGCAAACAACACTGTGAATCGTAGACACGTTGTTTTATTCGACTCTTAGCAAATGCATCACCCACTTTGAACACAGCTTTCTCATTGACAAATATTCATGCCAAATGGTGAATACACTGCCTTCTGATATCTTCAACTCCTCTGCTATCTCACCTAACTTCAATTTACAATCGGCCAAAATAAGTTTGCAACAGTTAGTGGTAAAGTTGGCAACCGTAGTTGAGGGTGACCCAAAGGCTCCTTTTTCGATAGCTACTACACCAAGGTGTTGAGGAGGGTGCTACTCCTTTCCTTGGAGTGTTCCACTTTACTTTGGTCCTTACCTTATAATGCTGAGTATTAAGCAAGGTAGCATCAAGTACCATTTTTTGAGTCTTTGGTATGATTTGACCTGGGATTGAACCCAGGTTTCCTGGGCCAGTGGTGAACACTCTGCTAGGCCAATGTCTGGTATACAGTAGCTTCACTTAAATAACTGTAATTTGTAAACTTATAATCTGATTGGGCTCAAATTTTGACATGTACTATTTGAAGATTAGTGCTTTATAAAAATCATATGAATTTTTTATTAGTGGTGCCATCTATATGTCAGGCCTGGGACTATTTTTGTAAACATAAGAGACCAGTAATTCTTAAAACCGAAAGCTTTTTTTGATTCCTCACTGCCAAATGATGACTCCCATACGAAAGTGCTTATGCATGTATACTAAGATCCTCTCTGAGTCCTAAGTTACTTGAAGACTGTACAATCAATTTACAAGATAATCAAAATGACTAGTTTTTTTAATGACATTTATTAATAAACTATATTATTTGCAGAATTGGTGATTTGTATTGATTTTTCTTCCTTTTTATTCATTCACTGCACATTTCAATCTATTGAAATGAGGTAAAAATGAAAAAAAAAATACTGAAAAAAATACACCCAAGGCAGTGACTGAGAAGGCATAAAAATTTACCCCATTTCCTGGAACTTATTCTGACCAGAACCTCAGATTTTATACAATTTATACAAGTGCTCCCTCACTGTGAGTTGAGCACTCTAATGGGGAAATATGCTGGCTGCCACATATGCTGAAATGCAATAGCACTTTGCTGATAACGTATATGTAAAAACATATATATGAAAAATTCCTTCACTTACACTGAGAATGAAGATGGCTCTGGAGTAAGATATCCGACATGTAAAGTCAGCTTGGTTTCAATCCCAGCTTGGAGCATCTCACTAAAACTCACAGGCCTAGCCACACTGAAGAATTGTGATACAACAAAACAGCCTGTCTATGGATGGTTTTATATATGTATATACACACACACACACACACACATAGTTCTTCATCTATTTACAGTTGGATTATAGATCAATCAAATCGAGAAAAAAAAGATCCTAAATGACTGTTGTGTAAGGACAGCTTAATGTCCAAATCAACTTTATAAAAGATGTCTGTTTGTAATAGTAAGTAGTAAAGTTAGTGACCGCAGTCGAAGGTGACCTGAAGGCTCCCTTTTCGATAGCTACTACACCAAGGTGTAGGGGAGGGTGCTACTCCTTACCCTGGATTGCTCCACTTTACCTTGATCTGTACCTTATAGTGCTGAGTGTTAAGCAAGGGAGCATCAAGTACCATTTTTTGAGTCTTTGGTATGACTCGACCAGGAATTGAATCCAGGTCTCCTGAGCCATTAGCAAACACTCTAACCATCATGCCAATGTCTATAATGTTAGTTATAGTAATGAACTTTAAAAAAGAAGTTAAAAATCACTAAAATCTGAAATGAAATTCTTTCAATCTCAAATGATACGAGAGATTGAATGGATGATGCTGCCATCATTTTCATCATTTTTAGAAATATCATATAACATTTACTCAACCCTAAAAAAATACAACTTTAAGTTTGGTAACTACGGAATGCTTATTGCTATTGTAGCATTGTAACATCAAAAAATCAGTCAATTGAGAAGTGCCTATATTTGGAAAAGTGACTTTTTTCCCCCCTCATTTGTTCATCTATTGTCTGCTTTCTTTCTACAAATAAATATTTCCTTTCATTTGCTGCATAAAAATATCTTCTTGATATATAATCATATTAACACCTATCAATTTATATTTCAATGTACATGTTAGTATATATATATATATATATATATATATATATATATATTTCATGTTATTACCTATCTATGGATATTTGTGTGTCTATATTAGCTTATCAATGTGTATAGATATTTATTAGATTTATTTTCCAAAAAATCTAGAAAAACTATTTGAATCCTAAAATTTTAAATATTCATTGTAACAGTTTTACTCAAGACCCAGAACTTAAAATATCATTATTATATCTGTGACTTGTATAGACAGTATATTGAGAAAATGTTTTGTCTAATTTGTTACAGAAATCTAAAAGTTTATTTTTTTGATTAGTGCTGTGGTCTGTAATTGTTCATTTTCTGGTCAAAATGAATCATGGAATAAATAAGTGTATCTTCCAGTTTGTTGGTTGCATCATGTGGTATGATTTCAAAGATGTGCGTATTGAAAAAAAAAATAATGACAATAAAAATCTTGATGAAAATTCTTTTTCAGGATTTATTTATTTTACGAAGAAAAATGATTTTGACTTTCAGCTGTAGGAATAATTGAGATTCATTTCTTTGAAACTCTCTCTTTCTCTACAGAAGAGACATTGTCTCTTTTGATTCCACTTCCTGATTCTTTAATTTTCCCTCATAGATAATGTCTTTGAGCAAATGAAAATGTCATCGGCACTGACTTTTCTCTTGTTTTGTCTCTCGGTGATTTTCTTGTTCACTGGTATTATGTACTTGGCTGCACCCAGCACAACTCTAATCTTGTAAAGAACCTTTTGACTTCAACTGAAAATGTCAATTCCTGATTGGAGTATGCCTCACTAAATTATTACTGATTACCATCCACCTCTCTTTGCTCTTTCTTTTACTCTGTATAATATCTATTGTTATAAGGAATCTCCATAAAAAAAATGTATCATTATTGTAATATTATAATTCACACCGAGTGTTCATCCATCTGACTGAACTACTAAGGCTTCACCATTTTGGCTCTAATTTCAACCAGCCTTTCAAGCATTGTAAGACATCCATGAAAAGGTTTTAAACTCTATTTAGCTTAAATTATTTGATTTTTACTCCCTAAAATGATATTATTTCCGATGCCCATAAAACATTATTCAATCACAAAGTAGCCAATGATTTGTAAGGGAATCTGTGTTTACCCCCCAATCCCTCCACCCTCCACAAACAGGGTGTGATACAAAGTCAGATTTTAAGGGGAGTATGAATGGTTTGAATTCTGAGTTTTTCTTCTCCTAGATTGGTTTCCTAACTAAAACTAAAGAACCTTATTTACTCATAGCTAAGGGAAGAAGATCTGGTTTCATGCCTTTTCCAAGGGAATTAGCACAAAATGAAATGCAAACAACCTTTTATTGAAGATTTGAACTTAGTTTGTAGTTTTTATTTTCAATGATGAAAATCTTTTTGCAAAGGTTTTTTTTATATTCATTGTAAATGGATAGTGTGAGTGTGTCGTTCTGAATGTGTTTTGTAATTGAGTTTTTTTTTTTTGAAAGGTCAGATTCAGCATATGTGAGGGCCAAAGGGTTAAAACTTCAAAGGGTCACTCTAATACATATTTGATCATAACATTTTAGTCATATATATTGTTTTTATCTGTTCAAGGTATTTAAGGTAGGTGTATAATAAGTTGGTTATATGTGTTTTGTTCTGATGATTTGTTGCAATTAATCTAATTCTATAACAAATAAAAAAAAGAGTAATTCAAACAATTTACTTAAAAGCCTGAAAGGTTACAATAATTATTTGATGTTTTCTTAAAATGCATTGAAATATTTTGACAATTCTATTGTCATATTGTTTAATAGCAAATGCAACTTACAAGGAATAAAACCCAACTTTCTTACTTACCAATGCATATCATCTGTTTTTATTATTGTTTGGCCGATATTCTGGCAAATTGTGTGGCTATATGTTGCTTCAACTCATTTATTTAAATGATGGCGCAAAAGTTCTGAGAATCCTCCTTTTTAAAAACTAAACTAAATACACAGAAAAATCTACAATAGTTTCCAGATAAATCCTCAGACCTGTCATTTAATGAGTGTATAATCATCTAGAAAATGGAGACACTGATTAATACTGATCTAGCAAAGGTGTAGACTGCTATCGATAGGTTATTGATCATATGGAAGTCTGATCTATCCGATAGAACAGGATTTCTTCAGAGTTGTGGCTGTGTCAGTACTACTGTATGGATGCACTACATGGATGCTAACGAAACACATTGAGAAAAAGCTGGATAGGAAATACACAAGAATACTATGAATTATCTTGAACAAACCTTGGAAGCAACACCCCACAAAACACAACAGCTGTATAGCCACTTACCTCCTATCTCCATTCCTATAAGATGAACTAAACATGTGGGAGGAGCAAGGAGGAACTCCTAAGTGACATTCTTCTTTAGACTCCTACATATGGACATGCCATTGTTGGCCAACCAGCAAGAACTTATTTACATCAGCTCTGTGCAGACACAGGATGTAGCTTGAAGGATTTGCTGGGAGCGATGAATGATAGGGATGGATGGAGAGTCAGGGGAATCTGTGTTATGAATGCAACTTGATGATGATGGTGACATATAAAAGTGATGAGAGAGAGAGAGAGAGAGAGAGAGAGAGAGAGAGAGAGAGAGTCTCCAATGAGTTTCATCCATCTAGGAAAGTGACATAGTTGTAGTCACACACACATGTCAGACGTAACTAACGGTTCTTTTCTTACAGTTATGTTTTCTAACCCCAGGAATTTTTTTGTGTTTAGAGATAAAATAAAATCATTTATTCATTTTTTTCTTTGAACTCGGCAATTTTTTTTTCATTAACTTCTCAATGAATTTTAACTTCTAATCCTTAACTCTATGCTCGTTAAAATAATTCTCTCTTTTCTTTCATTCTTCTTTCTCTTTTATGTCTCTTTTTTTGCTTTCTATTTTCTCTTCCTCTTTCTTTTTGTCTTCTTTTTTTCTCCTTTTTAATCTGAAATAATAGACATTACAAGAAAGGCCACGTGCCTGAAAGCCAAAAATACTCATCTGAATAATTGATGAAATAATGACAGTATTTAAACTATTAAGATTCCCAAGAGTGCATCATCAAAAACAAAGATGAGAATGGTTATATTGTTGAAGAAAGAGGAGGTGTTAATTCCAATAACAATAAAAAGTTTTATTCATTATATTTACAATGAAGTACAATCAATAAATGAACCCCCATGAAATTTGAATAATCAGTTTTGAAGTCGCCTTATTTCTTTGCTATTGAAAGTTTTGGCAAAAACTTGAGATTAATATCTGCAGTGGCTGAATTAGATTAACTGAATGAACGAATGTCTTAGTATAATGCTGAATTGACTTCAATATATAAAAACAAAAAGTTTTCCTCTTAGAATTTCAGACAACGAGAAGAATCAGTTTCTTTTCTAAAAGAACTTTTGATTGGATTCATTAAAATTAAATTCATAAATGTCAAACAAATCAGTCATTATTTACTTATTAAAGGCAAAACAAAAATGAAATTTGATTATGATCAAAATTACTTTTCTTATTTTCATTATTTTTACTGTATTTTTATCTTTTATGCAATGTAAATTATTATTATTAAAATGAAATAGAACATTTTGGTTGAAATTTATTTTTGTCAAGTCATTTTAACCTGCTGAGAAAAAATAAAAAAATGTAAAAACTTATTCTCTTTCAATTAATGTCTTTTGATTGGCTGTTGCAAATGTTAACAAAAAAGACAAAAACAAAATAAACAAAGCAAAGGAGAAAAAAAGTCAATTTCATTGCAGAAAATAATAATTTTTCTTTGTTATAGTTTTTCTTGGCCTAAAGCTGCGAGTCTCTTTTTTATATTTGTTGTAGTTGTTGGTTTTCAATAAACTATACCATGTAACAGTTTCTGGGTACGAGTCCAGGGGGAAGAAACAGGTTAGCTTAAAACGCTGTTCAGTACTTTATTGTTCCTTTTGTCTGTTGATAGAGAACACAATAGAGGATTGAGAGTTGAGATTTTCAGTTTGTAATGGGAATACGAGAACTAAGGAAAACTTTTCTATTATTAGCAAGGAATTGACCTCTGTTTTGAAGGAAGTATTCGTAGTTCTATAGTTGAATTTCTTTCAATAGCATGACCGTTGATACTGGATGCTTAAATACTTCAGTATAAGGTTGTTTGAGTTCAGTATGGAGTTGTAATTTTCTATCTGCTTGTTTCTGCATTCATCTTTTGAGAAACAAGGCATGTTTAGCTTCTTTCCATGTCTATTATTTTGACCTCCTTTCAGAAGGAGTTGGTGTATTTTTCTTTCTTCACATTGTTTGATCTAAGTTAGGTAGAAAGACACTACCTTTTTTTTTTTACAACTGTTGAGTTTTGAAATTTAAGGAAAGTAAACTTTTAATTACAAATCCAGAAAGCCAGTATAAAGAAAGTGAAAATAATGATTTCTGCATTAGTGAAAAATATAGATTATAGATTAAAATTTGTAAGGGTTCTACTAGCAAAAATAAATTTCATTTTATTAGGGTGATTTTAAATTAAAGGTATAAATGTTTACAAGTCAAAAAATAAAAATGAAACATCTGCTCAGAACTGTAAATATCAATTTTTTTATGTTCACAACTTTAAAATCCCTTCTGTCCACTCAGTAGGCATATTTTTGATTTTTTTTTTAACATTAAAATGATAGAAATTAAGCAGAAAATTATTGTGTTGAAGTTTGCCTTGGTTTTGTTAATGTCTTTTGATGGGTTAAGGTATGTGTTAGAAATCAAAACGAAAAGGATAAAAAAGCTTAAGTCCATTGCAGGAAAAAAACAAAACAAAACAATAATGATTTTTCTTATCATTTTTTTAGCCTAAAATTGCAGGTCTTTACTTTTTATTTGTTGTTGTTGTTGTTTGGCTTTCGCAATACAGATGGGCAAGTCTCATTGGTAATAAATGATGCTTTTATTAACATCGTTATCTATTAAGTATTACTTGGTTTTTGGCACAAGACAACATCTAGGAGACATCCAGTGAGGATCAAACTCACTACCAAATATTAATGATCCTTAAGAAGACCTTGTCAACCATTACACGGAGAGAAGATATCCAAGTTTTTATTCATAAACCAAATTGCAAATATCTTTTTTTCATTTCAAAATCAGAAAATCTAATAAAATGCACCATTTTTTTTTAATGATTTTATCCCAAAATTTCAGTTCATATTTATTCATTTTTTAATTTAATAATTTTTTTACAAAGACATGAGAAATTTTCAACCAATTTAAATAATTGAAGACTAAATCAATGATGCTGATTAAAATTTAGAAGTCTTTTTATTCTTCTCAGCTTTGAAGTTATCAAATCTGCTGTCTTATTAGATGTTTAATTGTATTGTCTTTGAAAGCACAAAAGAAAGTCTGAATGTTTTCTCCATTTCAGTATTCAAAATTCTCCTGATATTTTCACATAGATTTATAACCATCAGATAAAATGGTTCATCAGCAAATACTTTTTAAAACTTAGTATTTTATGTATGAGTGTCTCATTATTGTTGAATATTAACTTAAATTCATTTGGTTTAAATAATCATAGATTGTAACTGTTGCTAAAACTTAAGGGAAAATGACTTCATGAAATACAAAATGGGAAATATCCAAAGAAAAATTTTTCAGTTCACCCCAAAATAGAATCTTCTTTATTTGTTATAAAAACAAATAAGTTTTGTCTCTTTTTCATTCTAATATTGTTATGATCATCACCAATCCATGATGATGATGATGAGTTCATTACTGGATGAAGGCCTTTTCTAATTCTTTTCATGACAGTTTTCATAATGTTATCCTCCTCTATGATATCTTTCTTTCACACTTTACTATCTCATCTCTCCTTATTGTTTAATTTCTCTCTCTTTCTCTCTCTCTCTCTCTCTCTCTCTCTATATATATATATATATATATATATATTATATTATAAGAGTGTTGGTCATCAGTAAATCACTATGTGGTTATTTGTTGAACCAAGTGCAATATAATGTGGAGAGTGCTCAATATCTATGATAGAGCTATAATAATAATGATAATAAATAAATATATATTATATATATATATATATATTTAATCCATGGAAAATGTTTTTCTGCAACCCAAGTTATAAACTTCAAGGAACCTTAGGTTGCAGAAAAATATTTTCCATAGATTATATATATATATATATATATAATATATATATATATATATAATATATATTTGTTTATTATCATTATATATATATATATATATATATATATATATAATGTGTGTGTGTGTGTGTGTAAAGCTTTCATTATTGCTTGATGATTGTAAAAAAATGAAATTGACAGTTGCAATGAATATATTTGAATGTTCATATTTAATATCCAAATATTTTTATTATGGATATTGTTTGGAAAAGACTGCCAGTAAATATTAATTTATCCTTTATATTTTCAAATTATATGTATATATATATATATATATATATATCCTAATTACACCAGCTGTTTCAATTTCACAACATAGTACATTCTTTTAGATGATAACTGTTAGTGTAGTTTTAATCAACATCTACGTGAATTCATATTAAAATATTTACAAAGTTATTCAAACATCATTCCAAGTTTCATTTGAACGATTAAACTCATTTGTGTTCTTGATAGCCCTATCAATATTACAGCCAATTCATTTGGTTGCTACCTTCAGTTGTAGAAGATCTATTTTTCTTCCAACAAGATGACAAACCCAAATGTTGATATAACAATTGAATCAATTGATTCCAGCCCAAAAAAAAACTGACAGAAAATGTTTGAATGAAATTTGAGCCTTTAATGAATCCTTTACTATTTATAAATAGTTACAAAGTTTAGGAAAGTCTAGAGATTGTTATATTAATATTTCAAACATGAATGGTCTGCCTTCCTTGAAAATCAACATCTGAAATCCAAGTTTCTACTTGGGCTTGAACACAAACTTCTAACCCTGGTAAGAAATAGGCAATTTTCTTGGCAAACAAGTAAGACATTTGTGGTCTAAAATGTAATAGAATAGATTACTCACATCGTGTCTGCATTTGACTGTCAAGAAAGGAAAGAAAGATGAATGTGAGTTTGTGGACTCCTTATATGTGAGTAGCGGTAATTTGCATTTGAAGAGGCTATCAAAAGACCAATTTGGTGAGGCAGGGGCGTGTTATTCTGAGAATGGAGAGCAGACATTGAGTTAAGAGGAGTCGGTGCGAGTTGCAGAGTCTTGTTACTCTGAAAGTTGGTGTGAGCAGCATAGTTGGTGTGAAGGAGTTTCGACCCCCATTTTTCATTATAACTTTTTATTTTTTTTTTTTACTTGGATTCTTTCTTTCGAAATATAATTACATATTTTGTTTTTTTTTTCCTTTCAGGATTGCCATGTAATAAACTTTGGAATTGCACTGAAGATAAATTTATGAAGTTTCCTCAACATTTTGGAGTCAATAAGTTTACTACTTAGTCTGTAAGTAATTCTCACAAATAATTTGTCTCTTCACTTTCTCTTTATAAGTCAAATATTAAATAATTTTATTGAGTCAGTCCGTTATTAAGTCTACTCTTCATTTTAATTAGTTTTATTGGAGTGATTAATAATGTCAGGTTTATTTAATTTTCCAAATTACAATAAACATTACTCTGAGAAATTGATTAAAAATTTGAGTTAAATTATAAGCAAAATGCTTGTTCATTTAAAAAGAGCGTTTTAATGAAATCTTTAAAACTTTTCTGGGTTTTTCTCATTGGCACTTCCTGTTAGTATCAATGAATTTAAATAAAAAAAAGATTTCATTGTGACACTGGAATTTGGAGAGGGTTAATCAATTGAAAGTAAGTAGACTGTGAAAAAGTAAAAGTTGTACTCTTAAGAGAATTTGAATTGCTTTGAATATTGACCAAAGAAAAGAAAAAACATTTGGAAACCCAAAAGATAGAATGACTTAGGTGATATTGGAACTTGAAAAGTGGGTTTTTTTTAATCAATTGAGAGAAAACAGATCAAATGGAAAGGGGTATGATTGTACTCTTTTGAAAATCTAAAGCTCTTGACACCCAAAAGGAGTACATTCAGGATCTTGAAGAGCTCATCTGACAGTTTGTGAAAATTATCAGAGAGGAAACTAGTTGTTTGGATCATTAAAGTGTGGACCTGATAAGAAAATGTTGATTGCTCGATATCTTTTGGGCAACTACAATTTGGTAATAAACAATTGCTTGGAATGTCTCTGAGATTTTCACAAAAGACAAAATGGGTGGCCTATCTGACAATGAGATAATTGAGTTATTAAACTTTGACAACTGGTCTTCACTTACATAGTTTGAAAATCAGATTTATCACCAAGAGACGGTTGTACCTGCCCAGGGAAATGGGCCAGATTGAATATAGAAAAAATGAGAGGACTAAGGGAGTTCTGAGACTCAGCTGATGATATGTATGGGTAGGAGATACAAATTAAAGTCGGTAGGTAATGAGAAAGTGGATCCAGCTCTCTGACCACCAAAAACATGTGAGACAATTCTCTAAATTTCGAAAAAATGTTTTAAAGAAAATTCCGACAATGAGAAATTGACATGAAGGATGAATAAATATCATAGCCAGCCAACACCCAATAGCTGGATACCAAACTCAATATGAGGTGAAATTTTTGACAACTTAGGCTGAATTTTTAGTGAATGAGCCGAAGAGTAGGTGAAGAGTAGTTGAGAGAGCAGTTGACTAAGTCAGTTCACTTCTGCTCCTAAAACGAGACCTTGTGCCAGACTTGGAATACTAAAGACTTGACTTACATCTAGACTATTTACAAACTGTGTCTCACTTGAGCAGGATTGAATAGGAAGCATTAAAACCGCTGTATACAACAAATAATATCAACAAAAAATGTTGTTACATTTCTGACCTTTGTTGACTTTTCTGTGGCCAAAATTATTTTGATGTGAACCCAGAAAGATTGACATCATGAAGAATTGCTGAAAAATTATCAAGTATTTTCTTATACCAAAAAAAAAAAAAAGATATATATATTAGTTGAATCAATAAATCTGTAGCCTGATATACTTATTTGCTGAATTCTGATTTGAAAATTTTATTGTGTAATCTTAAAACTCTGTGATTTATGAACATTAAGCTCAGAGACAAAAAAGGAAATTATATTGAAAAAATAATATCTATTGTGCAAAATAGTTTTTTCATCATTGGACCACACACTTATTGATATACTTATTTAAAAGTATATGTATTCTCACACATGTGTGTCATATATGTACTAATATATGGGGTAGTTACTCAATTTTGGTCACTAATAAAAGTGGTATATTTTCTTAAGTCATTTAATTGTTGAAATTAATACATTAAATGTAATCTTTCTTATGTCACCTCTGTGTTTGTATGGGTCAGTTTTTGTGGAAAAAATCGGCTCAAGAAGCTGTATGTTTGCATTTCTAAACCAATCGGTTAATTTGTGTTAGTTTTTAGATTTTGATATTTTTTACAGATAACAATATTTGATTTGCTATGAAAAATTTGTTGGATCAAAACTGAGATTTAAAAACAAGGGTTTTTCTCAGTTTGCCGCACCAAATTCGTTTCGTCACACAAGGTCTCTGGTCTCTCTCAGCCGTCAAAAGCTCGACTGACTGTTTTCTCCATTTCAGTCTTTTTATAATCTCCATTCCCTCTAATATGAAAATCAATGCAACAGGTATAAATAAAATACATAAACTCTCATTCCTCTTTTCTTATTCTTTTCCCTGACGATTGAAACAGACCCGATGCCGCTTGTGAGTAATTTTATTCTATTTGCCTTTACATTCTAGACTACACTTTTCTTCCCTTTTCCTACCTGAACCCGTTACCTGACAGGCCAAACAGACGCACAGTCGTTTGTGTGAGTGATAATTTCTATTACAAAAACCCAAAATAATTTTAGAAATCTTTCCAAAAATATTGAAAATGCAATTTCTTAGCCAATTAGATTCATAGATAAATCTTCAGCATTGTAGCTAATTTCTAGCCAACCTAAATAGTATAAATAAGAAAAGAAATAAAAATTTCTTTCATAAGTATTGATTGGTCTATACTTACTCAACTAACAGTAAGTATGGAATTGTCTATACTTATTCAATTATCTTTCAATTTATTTCTTTCAGTGAAAATCTACATACTTTTTTTTTCAAGAATGCATTTAAATTCAACATCGCTTATCTATCAAGCACATCAATTTTAACATAAACTTGATACTACTACTACTACTGCAAAAAATATATATCTCACTTGCTGCTTGCATGTAGGTTTACATTATCATCATAAATTTGTTCTCTTCAAACTTAACTACAAACTAATACAGAGAATTTTATCACACAAAATAGTTCCCTTTATTTCAAGCTAACAATTTCCGCTATTTTTCACTGTACAAATCTTAAACATATCTATAAAAAGATATCTACATTCTTAGTAATGTTATCTTTGCTTACAAGAAAATATTTTGTACTTTTGTTTTTTGACAAACTTTTCACTCAATTTAAAGAAATAAAAGATGATAAATTTGTACATTGGATTCATTCACTTTTCCTATATCCACTGCATAGATATCTACGCGATTTCAGATTTGTGTATTTGAGCATACAATATATAAGATCAGCTATGGAGTGTATGTTTGTGTGTGTGGAAAAAGAAAGATAGAAAGATAGAGAAAATATTGAATTTGATACTAAAACAAGTTTTTTTCTACGTATTTGATATGTTATAGTTTTAAAATAACTGGGATTTTCACATGTGCAGATACTACATTCTGAAGCTAGGCAGAATTTCTGATTAATGTATATTAGTTTGATAGAAACTATCTTTATATATATATATATATATATATATATATATATATATATATGTGTGTGTGTGTGTGTTCTATCTATATGCCTTATGAATAGCCATTATGTTAGACTCGGGGAATTTTTTTTCAAATTTTTAAAAGATTCATTTTTCTACCGATTTGTCTGCATCTCTCTGGAGAAGAGACATCTTTGCTTGATTCCCAAATGGTTTTGAGTCAAAAATACTATTTAAAATTCGGCATCAGTTTGAAGTACAGAGAAAAAAAATTGTGATTTTCTTTATTGTCTGTTGCTTTGAATATGAAATGAACATATTGCAGACAGTAAGTATTCTTGTTGGCATTTGTAGAATTTTGAGAATTTAAGACAACATCACCAGAAAGATGAAAGTTTTGTAGTATATATTTAAGTGTGAGATGTAAATCAATAGGTCTACAGTCTGATTGATTAATTATTAACTGGATTGAACTGCATAATGTGTGATTTATATAATATTTTATAATATATTGACAAGGAGAGAGATTGTTTTGTAAATAAATATTTGATATGTAAGATAGATATTGTTTTCATGACAAGCCTATGAACTGATTTGTGTGTGTGTGTAGATATGTGTATGCATCTATGTATAATTTATAATCAAATAAGATGTTGAAATGTCTGAATGACGATTAGAAAATGTGGATGGAATTCTTTGTTTAGTGTACAAAATAAAAAGGAATATTAGGATTATGTTTGTTTCACTGTGTATGTTATATATATATATATATATATAATGGGATTGAGGATATATATCAAAATTAGGATAGTGTCGACTTATTCAATGGAGATCATCAGACCAAGTGGTGCTTCACTTCATTCAAGGTTCATCTAAGTGCAATCCTAACTTATATAATAATTATCTTCTGTGAAAAGATGCATGATTATATTGGAATCCCGATAAGAGATGTTTTTCATTTTTTTTTAAAAGAAAGTAAATTAATGAATAGGATATATTTACATCAAACTTCAGTATCTGTACTCAACTTTTAAAAAGAGAATGTCTCAAAATTCATTTACTTATATATTATTGTTACATACAAATTTAAAAAGACAAATATCAAGGGATATATGCAAATATGGAGATTGGGATATATGTAAAAAAAAAAAAAAAAAATTGGAATCGCAAGGACCTTTTCATATGACATTTATCAAGTGACAATATCAAAAGTCGTTTAAAACAATGTAAATAGAATTGACTAAAAGTGTGTGTGTGGGGGGGTGAAAATGTGAATGATTGCAAGACCAAGGGGGAGGAACAAAAAAAAATTTAAAAACCACCCTGAGTCAAGCAACAATTGTCTCCCTATAAATCTAAGGAGTGCTTAGGGTTTTGCTTGCACAGAGTTGGCCTATAAAGTAGAATGTAAAGGGCCTCCAAAAGAACTAAATGTTGTTTTGTCCTGGTTCTATGCAAGACGCCAAAGCACTGTTTATTTCACCAAGATTGTAAGAAGATATACAATGTTAGGGGGACATGAAACCCCAAAAGTTTTGAGGGGAAGGGAGAGGGATGGAGACTATGTTATCTCGGGAGCCCTAGCCAACCACATTCACCAATCTAGATGCACAATTCAATAAAAGACAGCCATGCATCAACAAGCATACAACAATCACCAAAATACAACATTCGCTCTATGAGAACCTACTTAAAACCAGGTGAAATGAATGCTTTATTTACAATGAAGACATATATACAATTTGAGCAATGATAGGGGAGTGGAAAAAAAACCCAAAATAATTGGTAAAAACAAGGATAAAATCCCATTTGTTTACCCTCCCATCCCCCTATCTATGACGTGGAGAGCTGAATGTTTTTGGACTGAAAAAAGCCAAACTATCCTATGAGGGAGTGGATCTAAACTAATGGGATAAAAAAATGTGGGTGAGGGCACAGCAAGGAATGGGTGACATGGATTACAGTAATGTGGGTCCAAGATCCTCATAAAAGATGAAATAGGAGGAAGGTTAAGGTGATAAAAGAATGGGGGATGGGGAGGATCTTGGACACTAGCAACTATATGATGGAGACAATGACACATCTCAAACAGCTAACTAGGGGTTAAAGGAGTACTAGAATTTTTACTTACCAGGATTGGGGTCCAAAGGACCAGGACCATCATCGCCTTGTGCAGGAAGAGAAGGGAAGGATGACTCTAGTGTTGTCCCCTTTCATACGACCAGGTTCGCTGTATACACTCACATTTTGTGAATGTTATGTGGTCCAAGTGTTTTCTATCACATCTAATTTTGATCCTAAGCTGATGCCTAAAGAACAAAATTAGATCACGATGAGAAAAGTTTGCACCATCATACAATCCCTTGTTTCGCATCTCCCAAATCACCATCCTAGCCACAACTTGGATCATAAGAAACACCACATGCTTCTCACCTTGATATGGAGGATCAGTATTGTCCACAACATAACCAATGTCGAGCAGCTCAAGCTGTTTGGGACTGATGCAGGCTGTCCACTCCTTGACATGACTCCAATGCATTCTGGGCTAGCCGGCAGGTAAGCGAGAACTCAGAGTTGTTCAAGAAGTTTGAGCCTGGTGCTCAATTCCATTGATAGCGAATCTCCTCCAATGACTAGCCGATATGCGCCACATGAGGATCCAAATCAGACCCCACCATTAACTCCGGATACAGTTTCCTTTGAGGCTGAGAAAGGTCACTGGACCCAAAAAGTTTATGGAGGGCCATACGGCACTCATGAGCAAACAGTGCTTCATCCCTAGGCCTATCATGACCTTTGGCTTCAGGATTGAACTTTAGGCAAGGAAAGATGGCTCTCACCTTTTGTCCCCACACCATGTTCCTTGACAAGAATCGGCCCAGGTAAGCCAGTCTTTCAGTGAGCCAGTGGCTCTCCAGATCCAGTGTCCCTAGACCCCCATTTCGAGGACATTGGTAGCAGACCTATCTACAGGCCATCAGGCTTCAACCTTTCCAAAGTAGTTTGGTGAGGGATTGTTTCACTGCCACCCAGTGACCCCCAGGCAGGGGAAGTACGGACAAGTGATAAAGGATCGAGGGAAAGATGTACACGGTGCACATCTCTGCCCTCTGCCCTTTAAGGAAAATCGCCTTCAAAGCCAAATATCCACCTGCGCTTCTACCTTGGCCCGTACCTCCGACCAATTTCGCTCCTGTCATCACTCCAGCGAAAGGGCTCCAAAGCAAAGACATTGAGAAGAGGAGAGAAGGGGCAACCCTGCCGGAACGACCACTCGATCAGGAATGCTTCTGAATGTCGCCATTCACCTGTACTACTGCCTGCAGTTAGTGATACAACATGGTGATCTATTTGCAGAATTCTGGTTTGAATCTGGCTATCTCCAAAACTGTTGCCACCATATCAAAGGCCTAGGATTGACCTAAATTGATCATCGCAGCTTTAGTGTCATCTTTTAACCTCTCTAGGATCTCGTGAACCAGAGGCAAGCCATCTTGGATCAATCTTCCCTTCACAGCATAGTTCTGTTCTGGTTCAATCAGATCGCTGATGACAAGCTGCAAATGGTTTGCTAAAACCGTGGCCAAAATCTTTAACTCTGTGTTTAGGAGAGTTATGGGCCTGTAACCATCTAAATCCTCCCAAACATGTCTGCCACCTTTCTTCAGCAATGTGATCACACCCTTGGTAATGCTACCAGGAATGGCTCTCTGGGCAAACTGATAGTTGAACATATCCATCAGAATAGGGACAAATATATGCAACATCCTCAAGTTCACATGTTGCCCTAAAAATAAGGGGGTATACTTTCCCACCCTGTCCCTTTCGTAATCCTCTGGAGCCTTTTGGTTGACTTTTCAGGAGGCTGGTGTTACCATGGGGCTTGGAGCTTCTATTAGCCTTTGTCTGGGTTGAATAGACTGGTGGAAGGAGCAGTTTCATTGGTTCCTTTGTGCAAAGAGAATGGAAGAGCTGGCCACTCAGTGTTTGCTGCTCATTCTTCCTGTTTGGTTGGGAAGGCTTTCAAAGTTGGTCGGGAAGCAGTTGCATCTGCTTCCTTTCATTGACTCTCGAGAGGTCCTAGAGTCCAAAAAGTTCTTGGGAACCCTTTGTGGAACCCATTGGGGATGATTCCTCCATGGTAGCAGGAAGCAACCAGGAGGGGCAGCATAGTTTATTGGGGTCAGGTGAAATTAACTAAGTGTAAAAAGAAAAAAAGACTAACTAAAATGGGATTATGAAAAAAAGCTAATGAGGAGGACTAATGTGTAAGCAGCAAAGTTATTTATTTCTTTTTAGAAAGAAATACACATTTGTAGCCATCAGTTGCTAATGAAGTCTGACAATTGGACCTAGAGTGAGGGAAAGTGGGGAGCAGCTTGTGTCCAGCTGTCAGACAAATAAAAAAGGTGGCAGTAATCCAAGAAAAATTCTGCACGCATAAAATAGTGTTAAAAAAAACACCAAAGCACTTATTGTTATAATTAACCGCACAACTATTTAAAGCATTCAAATGCTCACAGATGGCAGAATTGAGGAATTTTGAATGTCCTCATGTTGTGTGGTTATGAATATCTCTGGGAACATGCTGTTTGACTCTAACCTCTGGACATTGGGAAGTGCGCCCTATATATGAGGTATTACAACACCATTGAAATTTATAAATTAAATTTCTTTGTTGAAAGATAGAGAGCACATCCTTATGAATAGAGCTAAATGCAGCTCAAGATGTAAAGATGGTTTGAACCATAGCCACATTATAAGACATATTTCGAAAATAAAATGCCGTAATGCTATTAATGTTGAATGGGCTTTTATAAAAGATGAAATCGTCTTTTGTTCTACATATATTACTTTTCTTAGAACCCGTTTATATATATTTTGGAAGAAAGTTTCGACATCTCTAAACTTCTCTGATATATTTCGTTTCTCCAAATATCTATCCAATACTGGCAATAGCACTAAGAATAGGATTCTTGATAAAAGCAAAATTTTTTACACTTCCTCATTAAGAGGAAATTTGGTTGTGTGTTAACATCTGAAAAAACATATATATAATTTCTCTACTTTTAATTTGTCGGACTGTGAAAACTTGGTTTTGTTGAGAGGACTGAATTTTTGTGTCCCTCCTCCTCTCGTAACATTGATTCAGTTACATCTTTTCTGAGTTTGAGTTCTTATTTTCTCAATTACTTAAACTCTCTTCAGTGTCACAGCAAAATTTGTCTGATTTAAAGACTCGCTTAGCTGACCAAACTAATGGACTTATTAATACTACGGTCAATTCTAATGGGTTCTTATGGCAGAAGAATCATTTTGAAGCTGCTAAGTGCTTAAAACAGAATTCTGATATTCTAATCACTAGACCTGCTAAAAGTGCTGCTGTTGTAATCTTAAATCATACTGACTATATTACCAAAATGGCCACTATTTTGGATGATACTACTAAATTTTAAAAAATTGGTGATTTATCTTTTGATGACAACCCACAAGTTGGAAATTAAGTTACAGAAGCGTTTTCTTGAATTGTTCAAGAAAAAAATAATCTCTTGAGAAGTCTGTGAGTTAATTCATCCAATAGGTTGACATGTATGGATTATCTAAAATTCATAAATCTGATATTCCTTTGCAACCTATTCTGTCCATGTGCCATTCCATTCAACAGTCATTGGCGAAATGATTAATTCAATTTCTTAATCCTGTTTTAGCATTTTATTCAGGATTTTGTGTAGATGATTCATTTACTTTTTCTTCCATGATCTGTCAACTCTTTCCCTTTGTTGACTCTCAATTCATGGTGTCCTTTGATATTACTTCACTGTTTACTAATGTTTCTCCAAATGAAGTAATTTCTATTTGTGCAGACTTTTTATATCGAAGTCCATTAACATGTCCCTTCTTTTCCTGAAAGTGTTTTCATGGAATTGATGGAATTGGCTACCAAGTCAGTTTCCTTTAGTTTTAATGACACCATGTACCATCAAGTAGACGGTATTTCGATGGGTTCTCCATTAGGCCTTCTTCTTGCAAATATTTTTGTTGGATCCTATAAAAAACTACTCTTTGACAGGTTTCCCAAGCCTTATATCTATTTACGTTATGTGGACGATACTTTCGCTTGTTTTTTTGTTCGTGTAATGAAGCTTTGTCATTCTTTAACCTTCACTATGGATGAAGAGAAGGATAATAAATTACCATTCTTGGATGTATTGGTTGAACGATGTTCGTTTGATTTTGTAACTAGTATATATAGAAAGCCTATGTTCACTGGCTTGTATTTGAGTTAGGATGCTTTTGCTCCTAAGACTGGGAAGGTTAACCTGATCAAGTGTCTCACATTTAGGGCTCTTAAGATTTGTTCAGATAACAAGATGAAAAGTAAATTTGAACAGATTAAAAAATTATTCTTGGGTAATAGGTATCCTGCGGAAAGTCATTGTTGACACCACTAACAAAACTGCTAATAAGTTTAGGCATAACATTAGGCCATTTGGCCCTTCTAAATGCCTTGTTTATGTTAGACTTTCTTGGATTGGATCTCCTAGCCAGTTGATTGCCGATATGGTTTCTTTCTCTGTTACACGCTGTTATAATGCGGCTATGGTTCGAACCATCTTTACTACTTGAGCTGCATTTCACTCTGCTCATAAAGTGCTCCTTATCTTTCAACAAAACAATTTAATTTATAAATTTCAATGTTGCTGTAATGCCTCATATATAGGGCACACTTTGGAACATCTTGAGGTTAGAGTCAAACAGCATGTTCCTAGAGATATTTGTAACCACACATCTGGGCATTCAAAATTGCTTGATTCTGTCATCTGTGAGCATTTGAGTGCTATAAATAGTTGTGCGGGTTATTATAACAATGAATGCTTTGGTGTCTTGCATAGAGCCAGGACAAAACAACATTTACTTGTCCTTGAGGCCCTTTACATTCTACTTTATATACCAACTCTGTGCAAGCAAAACGAAGCACTCCTTAAATTTACTGGGAGATAGTTGTTGCTTGACTCAGGGTGGTTTTTAATTTTTTTTGTTCCTCCCCCTTGGTCTTGCTATCATTCTCATTTTACCCCCCCCCTAATCAATTCTATTTACATTGCTTTAAACGACTCCTGATGTTTTAGTCAGATGAAAGGGTTCTTGGGATTCAAAATAATTTTTTTTTCATATATTGCAATCTCCCTATTTGCATATGTCCCTTAGTATTTGCCACTTTATATATATATATATATATATATATATATATATACACACACACACATACATACTTGTAGTTAGTGTAAATCTATATAGGTAACCATATTTGCGTTATTGTAGAACCACATGCATCTCGTATATGTACATATGTATAAAGTAATTAGTTATATTTATATAGAGCTTGATATCGAGTCAATGATATTTGGTTAACTATGTCTACAATATCCTAACCACTCTGTGTGTGTGTGTGTATATATATGTATATATATCTTTAAGAAAAAACAAAGACCGGTTAATTTAGGATTATAAATTTATTTCCATCCTGTTTTTCAGTTTCTGGTGTAAACCAAAAACACAAAGAAAAATGAGCTCTCCACCAGGAAAATTTAAATGTTCAGCTCCTGAATGATTTTCTTGTCCTGAAGGAATTACTCCCAACTCTGGTTTAACTGGACCGAATAATACCTATATATATATGTATATATATTTCATTCTCAGTTAAACTAATGCACACCTAAAATATTTAAGTCCTACATTAAGCAACAAATTTCCCTTACATTTTGTAATTGTCATTCACAAACGCTGTTAACTCTGTCTATGCTATCCTTAACATAAATATAATTTGGCAGATATACAAAACTCTCTCTCTCTCTCTCTCTCTAAAAATATATACATTCACAATATTTCATAGCATTGAAAGTGAATCAGATGTCCCCATCCTACCCTAATATCTTCCAAATTATTCTGCTAAATGTAAAAAAAAAAATAATAAATAAAAACTTGTCTCAAAGCACTTTCTTGGTAATTATGTGTTAGCCAAAAAGAAATATTAATATTTGGACTTTAAAAAAGTCAGTTTTCCGTGTTGATTTTGGAAAAATCATGTTTAAAGTAACAGAGAAAGACATAGATGCACAGAATAAAAAGTATATACCTGTTACTATTCAAACATAGATGCATTTGTAAACATATTGCATACTTTCCACCCCTGACCCACACCTCTTACCCATCCTGATTCCAGTATCTGCGGCCAAAAGTGTCAGACTTGATGAGTACTTGACTATCACCTGTTTGACAGACAACAATAATTCCAATGATTTGAATGTGTCAGGTTTTTGGCATGAAGTCTTCAATTTGTCCATCAGGAATTTTAGTTTTGTCTTTGAATTGGTTGGCATCATTCAGAAATTTTAATTTACTTTGAAATATTGAAAGAAAATGGCAGTTTTTTAGTTGCATTTATACAGCACATGTTTGAAATGTTTTTGAATCTAAATTCTGCCCAAACCTAAATGACCCTCTGAATATCTGTGAGACAAAATTGATATTTATTATTTATATCTTCTTTTTTCATCATTTAGTCATCATTATTTAAATTGTGGAAAATATCTGTTTGGCCTCATCAAATGTGTTGTTCAACTCATGTAGCCAGACAAACTTTATTATTAAATTCTTAGAAATATTGTATTCTAGAGTTTGAAATATTCCCAAGACTGGAATTGTCACAACTGTAAGAAAATAAAAATTCCTTTTTATTTACTCTCTTGTATCATCGTGTAAGAATTGTTCTATGGCAAATTTCTTGGAGAAAATGAACAATTGCAGGATTATTTATCTCTTCTCTCTTTCTTTCCCTTTTTTCTCTCCATTTTTTTTACTTTTGTTTTCTTCTGTTATCTTTTTTCTTTTTTTTTTAATCCTTTTCTCTCTCTTTTAGGTCTGTTTCCTTTGCTTTCTCTTTCTTCCTCTTCCTTCTTCTCCCCTTCCTTCTCTATCTTGTCCTTTTCTTTCTCCTTTTCAATCTCTTTAGACATCACAAAAATAGATGAAGAATGTTTTGAATGTAGTGATAAAAACAACAAGAATGAAGATACTTATTCAAATAACTCTTTTAGGATAATTACAAAATTTTAGATGAAGATAAAATCATTTTCCATATTTTGTCTTCAGATCAATTTGGATATCCGACTTCATGAAGAGGACATTTTTATAAACCAAACTGTCCATTTGTCGACACCCTCAACCTCTCTCTTCTTTCTGTAAGGTGTAATGGTGGTGGTGGTGAGAGAAGATTCTCATGTTATCAATTGATAAAATACTGGGCCTGGTATTGAATGTCTCTTTCACTGAATCTTTTGTTTCAGTTCCTTCTCACCAAATGTCAAGTTGTTTAAACAACTCAACCCACTTTCAATGGAAGTGACTTTCTCTAGATACATAAATCCATGTACAAGAGGTTACCGAAAATAAAACAGAATTCAAATAGTGTTTATCGTTACACATTGTGTGACTAGGTATCACTTTTCAATACTTTTCTGAGCTAGTCTGGCACAAGGCCAGATTTTAGATTGAATGAGTTGTTTCTTATAGCCATTTTTTTCTGTTGCTTGAAAGCACAGTTTTTGATTTTTGTAATGGTTGATAAAAGACTAATAAAGAATGGGTGAAATTTTGTTTCCTTTTAAGGAAAATGTCTGCAGAAATTTTTGTCATAAATTGATGATTGTTTAGAGAAGAATATTTAGGTAACACTCGTGTACTAGTGGTATTTTCAAACACTGAGAAATATGCCAGTGTTGGGCAGGGTTAGGGGTAGTGACAGACTGAACTAAACCTCATGACTCAAGGAGTGTCTTGGAATCCTAAAAATATTGTTTATTGAAGTTGACAAGACCAAACTTGTGCAAGAAGTTTGTACTCAGTATAGTATTATTTACAATTGGCTATGATGAAAAGAAGGGTTTAGGTTTGACAGAGTCCCAAATTAAGTTTTAAACATCTTTCACTGTACATGTGGATTAAGGATGTATTTGTAGCATGCAGAGTAAACTTTTATTAGGAAAATGGCCAGAATAATAAATACCTGCGCATCACTATCCATGAGGAAGGAAATGCCAATGAACTTTGCTGTCACAAATAATAGGCAATAATAGGCTTGACAATGAACTACCAACAGTGGATGCTACTTCCTCTTGTCGGCTTATTCGTTTCCCTGTCATTTGCTGCCACACAGTGGTACAGAAGAACTAACCTCTGAACCAAATTGCTTGTGTTTTTAACATACTGTATCTCTACATCACGCCTTTGTACCATTTGAGGATTACTCCAGTTCTAATTCCATTGGAAGCTCAATTGTTCTCCTTTGGTTGGCAGTTTATCCAAGTGTTATATCAGTGTATGGTTGCAAGGAAAGAACAAAACACAGTTGCAAAACAAACAGCATGAAGGCACGTAAAAATTTTAACAATTGTATTGAAAACAAAAAAGTTAAAAGTTCAAATAACTGGGTTTGTATAAACGTTTTGATATGGAATTAAAGAAAGTAAAAAAAATGTCCTCTGCTTAATAGTGGTAGGATTGTTAGACTTACATGCACACAGTCTATCAGATGTTATGAGTGCGGAGAGGAGAGGGGTGTTTGGTGATTTATGACTTAGCCGCTTCCTTCAAAGCGGAGAAGATGAAAGTCAATGTGGGTGATGCGTGGTTTTGAGTTTCGCCTATCTCTCTCCCTCTCAGAGCTGGAGTTCTAGTCTGTGGGTGTCGTTTGCCTTCTTTTGATCTGGCTCTGCTGTCAAGAAATTGGTCTTTTATTGCGTTTTCATTTTCCAATTGGATCAAATTAAGTTTTTTTTGTTTTTTACCGTGAAGGTCATGGATTGGCCCCAAAATACTTTTAATCATTTTTATTTTTTAACAAATTTCATCGACATTTCGCTATGTGCTGATCCAATGCACAGAAGCCCCATTTTCCATTTTGAAGAAAGTCTCAGCACCGGTAACATCCAGTGAATGCTCTTATGAACGCTAGTTGGAATCATTATTTTGTGTGTACGATAAATCAGAAGAGATCTCTTTTGGCCATATAACACAAGTGAACTTCCAATTTTTGTTAGTTGTCCACTAACCTAGCAAGGAGGTTGGCATCATTCTCCCAAACTCCAGACACAGTGCTTGTCTAGGTTGACTATAAGTTCATAACATTGTCACCGACTGCAGCCAGCTGATTCATTGGAGCGGTTTCATTCAGCAACTCCCCCATGACCTTGTACTTAGTCAGGATTCTCTACATGAATATGTAGTGCATGATGCTCTCATCTATGCAGGTAGCTTTTGCAGACATCTCGGGAATTGAGACTACTTACTATTTCCCATTACTTCTTGATCAAGTAGTTAGGAAATACGTTTGTGATTCAAGATAGTCAAATATACTATTATGCTTTCTCTAAGTTTATCATTAGCTTGTCTGTCGGTGTGTTATGATGATGTCCGTCACTTTGGTTGTCACTTTGTGAGGCAACGTTTGTGAAAAGGTGAAGTATAATTGGATATCGTTTTTTTATCATATACTGGTGTAGCCATTATGATAGTTTTTTTGTTCCAACTGTTGTTATGCAGTGTAAGATAAAAATAGCAGCAGCAGCAGCAACTGTCAGGTGTGTAACTAACTGTCTTAGATTAAATGAGCTGCTACTACAAATAGGAGGAGATAGCAGAAGTGGTGGGGGGCCAGAAAATGAGGAACGCCAATCACTATGTTAGGCGCGAATCTTGATTGAAGAAGAAAGAAGACAACCATGTTGGATTGGCACTAATGAACCTTAACAAATAAAAAAAAAAGATTTTCAAGAGAAAGAAATTAGATCAACTGTTTATCAAAAGTCTATCATGTCGGATATCACCAAATTTGTTAGGTGAGATTTATATGTTTGATATCCTATTATGTCAAATAAAAGAAAAGAAGAAAGGACATTCTATAGCACAAATGTACTATTTATTAATAGAACCAATAACAATTGTTAAACAAACGCTACATATAAGTCAATTCTTCATACAGGTCAATCAAATGTGGTGGGTTTTTCTAACAGATCAGTTAATCCCTGATTGTGTCATTAATCTTAATATCGTTATCCTAGTTTGTTACTCATCTTATCTTTTTGACAATTCTCTGTATTTTTCTTTTTCGTTTCTTGTCACTTGACCTGTTTTTGGCTACAAACATTATTTAGCTGCTGCTAGTGGGTTCCTACATCACTAAATATTAACAGAAGATTTGAAAATGAAATGCATTTCTGTAAAATTTGTTTCTTGTTTGTTCAAAGAGGTTCCCCCCTCCTCCACCAAAAAATGAAAAAAAATACCAATGATCTATTTACCAATGATCTGAAGGAACAAGTTTGAAATCACAGACAGTTTCTTTCTGTGAGTAGAAATAATAAAAATAAAGTAAGTAAAGTTGGCGATCTTAATTGAAGGTGACCTGAAGGCTCCTTTTTCAATAGCTACTACACCAAAGTGTAGGGGAGGGTGCTACTCCTTTCCCTGGATTGCTCCACTTTACCCTCGATACCTTATATTGCTAAGTGTTATGCAAGTAGGCATCAAGTACCATTTTTAAAGTCTTTGGTATGACTCGACCTGGGATTGAACCCTGGTCTCCTTGACCATTGGCGAACACTCTACCCACTAGGCCAATGAGCCGGCTGATTTGAGTTATTTCAGTAGCAACTTGAACCTCCTAAACATTTTGTTTTGCCTTTTTTATTTTATCAAAAAATATACAAAAAATATACAAAAAAATACACATATTGCAAACAAATCAATGAAAATAATTGATAAACTTTTATTTTGCAGATGAGATTTTTTGTTTTCAAGGAAAAACAATCTTGTTTCTCTGATTAAGTTTCAATAGAAAAATGTTTTAATTTATTAAGAGATAGTTATACAAATATGAGCAACTTTACTTTTCTCTTGGGAAAAGAGAAAAGAATATGAAAATTAAAGTTTTCTTTGGTTTGTTGTTCCTTAAAAAAGAAACAACCCCAACAAGAGGTGAATAAACTTATTTTGTATTGACTTCTAATGGAATGAGTTGCTGGATGAAATCAAGAAACATTTTTACTTTTTTTTTTTTTTTTTTATCTCCAAAGGCAATTTCATGAGTGCTTTTTTTCCCCCTTCAAATTTTTTTTATAATCATTTCATTTTTGTGATGCAATCTATGACAAATGAATGAAATGAATGTGTGATTTGAATGTTACTGACATGGAAGTTGAAATTGATAAAAGGAATTCAGATTCTGAGTTAAATTCTTTCTGATGCTTTTTAGAAAAGCATAGATCCATTTTGCCTTATATTTTGATCCATTGGCAGATTCCTTGACAAAGTTCTTAACTGTAGCATGTCATGGTAATTAGCTGAGTAAGGGAACACGTACACTTAACCACTCTTTTTACCTACTCAGGTTATCATAAGTGATAACTGTTATATTTATTGGAAACTTTTTACTATGATAGTAATAATTGTTCTAACCCAAATGCAGGATTCATCATTATTCACAGAATTAGAAATTCCACTAGTCAAAAACATGTAGAAAGTAAAACTTTCATGGGGCATTCCACAAGTCAGCTACATGTTGGGAGTAAAAATTTCATAGGGCATTCCACTGGTCAACTACATGTTGGGAGTAAAAATTTTCATCCAGTTTAAATACAGGAATTTAATATATGTTCCCTGGTAAAAATATCTCTGATATTTTTTAAAATTAAGTATCTATCAAAGTTTATTGATAAAATGGATGATTCTATTTACCTGTATGAGTTCAAGTTAAAGGTTTCAGATTTGAATGATTTTCATCTGTAAATGAAAATCGCAAACCTCCAGATAATATAAATAGAGATTTTATATTGTTACAGGGGATTTCAGCAATAACTTGGCCAGTACATTTTTGGTTCAAAGTGATTTTGTCATTGTAGTGTTACAAATAGTAACAATTTTATATTTGTCTTATTTTCTTTTTAATATATTAATTTCAGTTGGAATAAAATACTTATGTTCTTTTTAAGTTGTCTGTTAATTGTTTATTTGTATGCACTTGTGAGCATTACAAAAGAAGCTTGTTTTAACTTTTAAATATCATGTTGATAGTTGGATGAGAATAAAGGTCTTAGTGAAAAACTGAAGAGGTCCTCATCTCAGTAATAGAGACTGAAGAGGACCAGGGGATTGGCTTTCAATTACCCACATGGTATGAATTACAGATGATCTTATTTGGTTGCATGAATTATGACTTATACCCAGCTACTGCAAAAAATGCTTGGTCCCATCTGCTTACTTCATTTGGGGTGCCTCCAGCACTGAGCAATAAATTCAACACTACAAAGCAAGTATAGCCTGGGGGAGGGGGCTCCTGAGAGCAAGGGATCAGCTTTCAATTACCCACTTGACATTCATGCCAGGTGTTCCCACTTGGGGGCATGAGGAAATTCAAGGGATTTAACTGACTTTCCACCTTGTCATTATATGACCCAAGTTTGTTTTACAGTGGGGACCCATGTGCAAATCAAGACTTATATGCAGCTATTCCCCAAAATGCTTGGTCCTGTCTATATTTCCCTAACAGGGTGCCTCACATACCAAGCAATAAACTCCAAATTGCAAAGCATGTATATACTGGAGAGGAAGGCCCCTTTAGACCAGGGAATCAATTTTTAATTACTCAGGTGGCCTTAAGCTGTATTTATCTGACATCCCATCATATCAGAATATGGCACAAGGCCATTTTATAGTGAGAGTCTTGCACAGGTTATAACCCATGCAAGACAGAGGCAAAAATTTCTTGTCTCCATTGGCATTCCCCTAATGGGGCTCCTCCTGCAACAAGCAATAAACTTAGTCCTGCATGCAGGTAAAGCCTTGGACAATAACTTCCTGATACCAAAGGATTGTCCATCTCAGTCACCCAGCATAAATGCCTGGTGACCTTGATCCAATTCATACTGCTGGACACTGTATTGTCTTCAACAAAACTGATCGGTGTTGAAAGTTGGTGGGAATTGAAGGGTTTTTTCTGGCTTCCCACCAAACCAGAGTGTGGCACAAGGCCGAATCAAGACTCCTGCTCAGCAAGTGCAAAAATTACTTAACCCTGTCGGCATTCCCTTAAGAAGGTGCCTCAGACACCAAGGAATCAACCCAACCCTGCCAAAGCGGGATGACCCCAAGAGGCCAAGTAATCATAACTTTTTCAACCATCTGGCACAAATACCAGGTGAACAACCCAAAAGCAATATTTATCCATACCTCCTACCAGACAGCATTTGACACAAGGCCATTTTAATGTGGGGGTCTCACATGAATTGATATTCATGTCTGGCAGATGCAAAAATAACTTGACCCATCGGCATTCTCCTAATGGGACAACTCTGGCATCAAGCTATGAACTTAGTCATGTAAGTTGGTAAAATCCTGGGGGTAGCCCCCTGAGATCATAACTTCTTCAACCACCTGGCACAAATACCAGGTGGCCATCTTGAAGGTGAGGGAAAAAGTCAGGTGAGAATTGAAGGGATTTAGAAGAAATTCAAGCTTAAATAATGCTTAATGGTTGAATCCATCTTGACTAGAGGGGAGACGAGCCTGCTGCTACTGCTGCTGCTTGGAACACATCCATTAAGTTTAAGGGGGGAATAACAAATTTAAGATAAGAAAAGATAGACTATAAAGAAAAACTGGATAGAACAATGTCTCGATTTTCCCTGTTCACTTTACCAGAGGATCTATTTGTGTGAGTGTATAATTGGCCTTATCAACAGTGGTTAGTTTAAGATCAAAACTCATTATCACTCCTAATTTTTCTTTTTATTGGTTGTATAAAAAACTTACTTGCCCAATGTGTGTTGAAATTTCAGGTTCTAAGATCACAGATGCAATACTGAACATTTCTTAGTTAAATTTCTGGTTCTAAGATCACAGATGCAATGCTGAACATTTCTCCGTTAAATTTCATCAGCCAATTTTTCCTCTTAAAAACTTAACTGCACCTTTAAGTGCTTTGTGGTTTGAAAAACTTGTAAAAACATTCATGTTATTCAAATGCTATTTCAGATTATCAACATCAACCACAAAAGTTAAGAGGGTCAAGAAGATTCCTTTGTTGATATTCTATTTGTGATTTTATTAGATTGTAAATTACCCACTGCCCACAAATATTTCCCTAAGATTAACTGAAATCCTTTTTTAAAAGAGATTACCACTAGAGAAACTTATCTCTTATATGTATAAAGTTTAAGCCCAAAATATCTATGTTGGACAATAATGGAAAGATCAATAAAAATGACCTTAGTACTATATTTCATGTGTGAATCTTTTATTAAAAATTTGTTGAGTTCATTTAAAGCTGAAGTATTTGAGTATCCTCTCAAAAATTTATGTTCTGTGGAGTTTTATGATGGAATTTGAAATTCAATATTCTATTTTTATAACCTTTCCAATGATTTTATGATCAGTTCACATATCAAAGGCTCATTGGCCTAATTGATAGAGTGTTTGCCAATTGTCTGGGAGACCTAGGTTCAATCCCAGGTCGCGTCATACCAAAGACTTTAAAAATGGTACTTGATACCTCCTTGCTTAACACTCAGCAATATAAGGTATGTATCAAGTGTAAAGTTGAGCAATCCAGGGAAAAGAGTAGCGCCCTCCTGTACACACACCTTGGTGTAGTAGCTATTGAAAAGGGAGCCTTCTGGTTGCCCTTGACTACAGTTGCCAGCTTTACTTTACTTACTTATATTATAATTCAATTTCTTGAGTATAAAACATCTTCAAAAACTTCTCTAAGCATTTTTTGAAAATATCTCTGATTATCAATTGAAAATTAATGAGAAATATAATAAAATATAAAATCTCTTGATAAAATACAAAAAGAAAAAAAACATTGTTATTTATTTGATGTGTTCAAAGAAATGGAATTATTAAAGAAATGGAATTATTACAAGACCAAATTGGAATTGGTATATTCATTCTAATCAAAGTTCATTCTGTACTAAATGGGAAAGTGATTCTGCTTTTTGGTAGTGAAACTTCTCTTTTTCAACTTATAAAGAAAGGAAAATCTTTTTACTTATTGGTCTTTGTATAATGCATTATGTGCTGATACTTTAAAGAAGATGATGTTGGAAAATACCTACAGATACACACTTATATGTAAATAGATTAATATTTGTGCATATATATATATATAGAGAGAGAGAGAGAGAGTGTGTTGTATAGCCACTGAATAACCATGACCATGATTAACTATACAAACACATAATACATATATATGTTGGATACAGACCGCCGCAATGAATAACAGACGAGCGAAAGTTCCTTTAGAAAAATATGTACCTCTCACTTTATTGTAAAGGTTTGAAAAAGTTATTCAAGGTTTTATGGTGAGAGGGAGTTGGAGACCGAACAGAACTGCAATATATTGACCCCCGACTCTTATGGCCGTCAGCGTTGTGTCTTTCTCGTTCTCCAGGACTACTCAACTGGAGGCCCAGGGGCCCAGTTCTCTGCTGGATGATGGCTTTCTTTACTGCATCTTATCACCAACTGATCTCCAAAACTCCATCGGGGGTCCCGAGGTCCCCTTCGGCCAGGTGTGGCTTTCCCTACCACATCTTATCAGCAACTTCTCTGGACCCCAACTCATCAGGGGCTCCAAGGGCCCCTTCCGCCTGGTGTGGCTTTCCCTATCACATCTCATCTCTAACTCCGTCCGATCTCTAATTCATTCGGGGGCCCCGAGGGCCCCCTCCTCCGGGCGGTGGTTTTCTCTACCACATCTTGTCTCTGTCCTCTCTGGTCCCAAACTCACTGACTTCCTGTCTTCACTGAGTTATATTATAGTTCAATCGCCCACTCAATCTTTGGAATGGCATGTTTGATCGTCATCAAGCGGAAATAACTATCATGCAGTTCAGAGGTCACTCTCTTCCGGTGCATCAGTCTATGAGTGTACCATGTGATTTTTTACCTTGTCCCATTTTGTTAGCCAAGCACGCCTGCGCGATTTCCTCTCATAACTGCCATTGGAATGTGTCACTTCCTTCCGGTGCATCATCTTGGAATGGCAAGTTTGGCTGGGTCAAAGGTCAAAATACAACAAGAGATAGTTTCTCTTATCCATGGAGATTATATTCTAAGACCTAAAGCCTAAAACTTAAGATAGTACTGAACCCTACATATACTATTTTTACCTCTACATATATGTATATGTGGGTGGGTGATAAATTTGATTTCTAAATTAGGTACAATAAAAGATTAACAACAATAACCCATAAGATAGAATGATTATAGCAATTATAACAATTATGTGATTGATAGATTTGTTTTTATAGTAGATCTTAACAACCTCATTTTTCTTTTTCTTATTAAGCCAATAACTTTTTTACCATTTTTATTAAAAGAACCAGTTTATAGTTTCACTTTAACAAAAATGATTTGCCATTATCACTTTTCTTACCCTTTGTGACCATTATTAAATAAATTTATAAATTCTTTGTTTCTGGAGTTGAACATGGGAACTTCAACTACAAATAAGAGGAACCACTGTAACATATATATATATATATATATATATATATATATATATATATATATATATATATATATATATAATTTTTCTGGTTATTTAACTTCTTAAATGAAACTTTGTATTTTTGGGCTTTGTCCAATATTAGATGTTATCTGAGCTGAATACTTGAGATTTTCCAGTCTTCATTTATTTTTGAAGAAATTCAATGAAATCTCTTTTTGTTACCATCAAATGCACCTGCTTTCTTGACACCAAATGAGAATTGCAATTTTTATCAAGTTTCCATAAGTTTCTTTGAAAGACAGAAAATAATTGGTTACTAAGTAAAATTAATTTTTTACATTTTATTTTTTTTTTCACTGTTAAAGAAATTGTATCTGTCCTTCAATGAATGCATTTTTTTTTTTTTTCCAACTTGAAGATTTCTGAATGTATTAATGATTTTTTACAAATCACTCACACCTGCTGTTGTATTTGTTGAGATTGGCTGTCAGAATCTTTTAATGTAGCCTTTTATAAATTAATAGCATTGTGGAAGTTTGGTTTATTTTTGGTCTGAAGACCTTTGAATAAATGATGTGAGCATTCATTTTAAATTTAGAAGGGAGGCTATATTTTTAAAGAAAACTTTATGTATTTGATAAAACGTAAGACCAAATCAAGGAAGAGGAAAAATTCAGATGCTTGGTTTGGTTATTTGATTTAATGGCATATCACTCCTTGAGGGTTATCTAATGCCAAATCATATATATATATATATATATATATATATATATATATGATTTTTAGGTAGAATTATTTTAAAACAAGTCGGAGATCTTTTGTTTTTGCACACAGTTAAATGCTTTCAAGTATTGCTATTTAACCCTAATAATTCTATTTATCAAGTATTCTTATCTGACAGGAATAATTTGCTCCCAGCTTTATGGTTTCAAATAACTAATAATAATTATCCCAAGCAAATTATTGAATAATTCTATTTGATTCTTCGATGGGACCCAAACAGATACTACCACTCTGGGTCAGAATAGACCTTAGAGTAATAGCAATGAAGAAGTACTCCAAATTCCCCAAACTCCAAGACTGCAGCCTCACCATCTGATGCAGTTTAACATCATACCCAGGATACTAACATTGAATAGAACTACTATTGCTAAATAGCAATACTTGAAACCACTTATTTGTTTGCTCACAGTGAAATAGTTTCAAGTACTGATATCCAGCACCAACAAGTCTATTCAACATTAATCATTTGTTTGCACACAGTTAAATGACTTCAAGTATAGTGAATGATGAAAGAGTTCTTTCTACATGACCCTTAGATGGGACCCTAACAGGTACTACTACTCCAAATCAAAGTTAACCTTGAAGTAATGACAATAAAAGATTATACCACATTTCCCATCAGATGTGGTTTTATGTCATACTCATGATACACATTGGGGGTTAGGGGTCTTATCTCCACCAACAGCTCCAACCAACAGGGTGGACATTCAGATGTGAAATATATAACTTTATTTATATACATCATCATCATTATGTCATGCTGCCAGCACGGATATCCCTGATTCTCTCTCGCCACTCCTCCCTATCGTTCATCACTTCTGGCAGGTCCTCAGGGCTACATCCCATATCCTCACAGAGCTGCTGTATGTAGTTTCGAGCTGGTCGTCCTGCTTTTGCTCAGCCATATGAGGGGGTCCATAGGAGAACATCCCTTATGAGCTCGTCCTTGCTTCTCCAGCAGTGTCCTGCATGTCTGGTTCGTCTAACTTTGATAGTTTTGGTGATGGGAGGTAGGTGGCCGTACAACTAGTGCTTTTTGGGGTGTTGCCTCCAGGACTTGTTCAAAATTCCTTGCAGCATTCTTGTGTAGTTGCCATCAAGCTTTTTCTCCATACGTTTAGTTAGCATCCATGTAGTATCTATATATATATATATATATATATATATATATATATATATATATGAGTAAAAGTAAAGTTGGCGACCGTAGTTGAGGGTGACCAGAAGCCTCCCTTTTCAATAGCTACCATATCGAGGTGTGGGAGAGGGCACAACTCCATTCCCTGGATTGCTCCACTTTAACCTTGATCCTTATCTAATAGTGCTGAGTGTTAAGCTAGGTGGAATCAAGTACCATTTTTTAGTCTTTGGTATGACTCGAACTAGGATTGAACCCTGGTCTCCCGGACCATTGGTGAACACTCTACTCTAGGCTAATGACCTGGTCTTATATGTATATATATATATATAGAGAGAGAAAGAGATAAAGAGTGATGGATAGAAAAATGGGTCATTTTAGAAAATGTATGTATATATATATATATATATATATAATGTAGTTTGCTATATTCCAGCTTCTCACTTATGTGATCTTGGGAACAATATTCACTATTGATGCATAAAACAAAGAAAATTCCAATTTTCTGACACAATCAATTGAATTGATCTATGGAGAAAAAAGTAGAATCTTGAGGTAAATGATTAAGTTTTTCCATTTTCTATTTTTATTTTCTTTGATTCTTAAACATCAGAACAAAATCAAATTTAAGTCATAAAGCTGATAACTGTTTGCAAACTATTTGACAGAATCAGAGAAAATATGAAAACAATCAAAATAATCTCCCTTGTCATTCTACTGTGTTAATGGGCTAAACACTTTATCTATTTATTTCTATAGAATTGATTAGACTATTGTTACTGGAGTGGCAATCTGTTCGAAATTTTGAATTTTTCCTCTGCCACTCAATTTCCTGCCTTAGTACTACACACCTGATAACATCACGAGAATTTACAACCTGGCACCTATGTACAATGAAATAGTCAAAACTTTGGACACAACAGGGAGAGAAAAAGATGGTTGTGTTTTATTGTCATCTGAATTTGAAACTAAAAAAAGAGATATCAGCTTTCTTATCACAGTCCACTGACTTTACCATACCTCCACTAATACTGTACTTTCCTTTTAGTAATTTTATGTAATTACAAGTTAAATAGTTCTGGAAATAATGGAAAAAATTTGATTAAACCTTGAATTTTGCAATTTTTCACTGAAAAATTGCTTGGTCAAGTTTGTTCCTTTTGAAGTTTGTACATTGAAAATCTGGAACAATTCAATTCACAATATAATTCCTCTACTCAAAAAAGAAAAATGTACATGGAACAATGTATTGTCGGTTATCAGGAATTAATCTGACTGTTATTGGAAAAGTTGTTATATAAACAATTTGAGTTGCGCCTTTAAGAAATAGTCTGAAGTCAATTTTATTTCAATGGAGTCAATGAAACATTTACTGAAATATATTTCTTGAGTCTTACTTTATAAATCATGGAATTGTATTTAATGATTCAGAAGATTTTTTAAAAATGTTACTCATGAATAAATATTTTTCACTAAATTCTTTTTCTTTTTCATTGGTTAAGATTGAGTTGAATGTATCACAGGATATCTAGTTGGAATATAACAATCTTTCAAAGGAGTTGATATTGTTTTCATATGATTTTTTTTGTATATTTTTGTTTCATGAAATAAACAAAGAGACAGCTGCCTAATAACATGTAGCTCCTCCCTTTGTCTGAATAATGGGGGTTACATAATGCTATATGGAGTCTGTGTCTGGATTATGAGAGATTATAATCCGTACATTGGCATAATGGTTAGAGTGTTCGCCAATGGCCCGGGAGACCTGGGTTCAATCCCAGGTCGAGTCATACCAAAGACTCAAAAAATGATACTTGATGCTACCTTGCTTAACACTCAGCATTATAAGGTAAGGATCAAGGGTAAAGTGGAGCAATCCAGGGAAAGGAGTAGCGCCTTCCCCTACACCTTGGTGTAGTAGCTATTGAAAAGGGAGCCTTCAGGTTGCCCTCGACTTTGGTCGCCAACTTTACTTTTTTTACATGGAGTCTACAACTCTATCAGGGATTGCTACATATATATATCCAGGTGCATTTTGCAGTTCATGATAGCTGTATGTGTTGGGTATAGTTGTAGGAAAGTTAGTGAGATGTGCAACGTTCATGCTCAATAGAATTTAAATCTGTCAAGTACAAGAGTCAATAGAGCATCTGAAAGTCAGTGAAGTATTTCTGGAATCAGTTTCATGTCTCTTACACACAATGGAGTGTTATCTTATTGGAAGAAACCACCTCTTGTAGGAGACTTGGTGAACAGAAATTAGTACAAATGGTTTTCAACAAGATCTATGTACATAACACTGTGAGTATGTGTATATATATATACATATATATGTGTGTGCGTGTGGAATAGAGTTTTAACAAAAGCTCAAGAAACTGAAGAGTTTCGTTAGATGAATATCATCATCAGATATCAGTTAATTTTTACTTCCCCGTTTTCTTTTGCTCAACATACTTTCAGCTATTTGAGAAGACCCTTTTCTCTTTCTTAATCTGTTTTCTTCATTGTTGTTTATTTTTGATAGGAAGAAAAAAAAAGAAATGTAAATAATTAATAAAAAAGCCCATTTTGATCAGTGCTTCTATTTGACTGTGAAAAAAGAAAAAAGCCCAATGAAATATTTTCTTTGAAGAGAATTTCCTCAGGGAAATATATAGGCAATCTTTTTGTTTAGCGTTCACTTTTCCCTCGTCCACATCTGATCATCTTTTGTCAAAAAGATAAAGACAAAAACAACCAGTCAAGAAATTATAAATATTTTTTAATTTTTATAAAGACTCAATTATTGTTTAGCTACTTTATACAGTTATGTCCAATGTTAGAGAACAAATGTTTGAAAATAAAAAACTTCCTTATCTACTGATTTGATTGTGATAAAGATTTCAGTAAATATTCTTCAATCCTTTTTTTACACTTTGATAAATTAGCATAAAAAACAAGGACTAAGACAGAAAACTAAAACTGTTTATTATAAAAAAAGGGTAAAATATTATCATTTCTGAGTGATTTTAAACAATATCTAATATTTGCCAATGAAATATAACAACATTGAAATGTAAACAAATATTCCTTACCTTTATGCAAAATTATTTCATAAATTATAATAACAAAACATTGTAAAGTTGTTTTGCTCAAGTATCAGTTATTCACATGAAAAACTCAGGGGATGACTTATGAGAGTAATTTCTAGAATTCATCAAAGTTTTACAATAATACAAACCCACTTAAAGTCCCTTAAAACACGAGGGCTGCCACATAGAATGATTCCTCAACAGAATCTTTATAGACTGTTTTAACACAGTAGTGGGTATTGCATATCAAGTAATGAAAAAAATTTGACATGAAAATATCTTAGCAATGTCACATTACTAATGTGAAACAGAGCTTCATGCAAATTCTCCAGTTGTCAAACTCCTCAAAAATAACCAAAAAACTTGACCAACCTTTAGAAATTAGCACATTTTGATGACTGATGAAAATTTGACAAGAGTGTTAGTGAAGTAAATGAATTTAATTTGATGGCAAACAGTGTGTCAGCCAGTACAAGAAAAGTGAGAAATTACTTCTAGAATATGTGAGAGTGGTTATATATTGGTGTGGAGGATATTCTCTGGCACTAATGTTGGCACAACTTATTCAATTATATAGCAAAGAAAATGATTGAGTGTATATTATTAAATAGCATGTTGTTTCTGGGTCCATCTTCATCTTACTGTAAAAATAATGAAATAATTCTTTAAAGTTAAAAAATGTTATGGTTATGGCTGGGTCTGTGCAAAGTTCAAATCTCGATTTAATTGAGAATCTTTAGAAGATTATTCAACAATAATGTTAGAACAAGGAAAATGATAACAGGGATTGATTTGTGGCAGAAATTACAAGAGGAATAGAAAAAAAAAACGTCACAGCTGAACAATGTGACAAATTAATGAAGTTGTGCAGTCGTAGATGTATAGAAGTCATTAAAAGTTATGACCTGTACATGTCTTATTAATATTTTTGATTAATATTAAGTCAATGATTCAGTTACATGTCTCTTTATAATTTTCAACCCTACACCTTTTTTTGTAACAGGTTTCATTTTATCATTTTGTTTATCTTTTTTTTTTACAAATTAACAAACGTGTTGAACAAATTTTTGAGAATATTTGCTACAATTTTTATCACAATCAAATTTGTAAGATTAGAAATTTTTCTTTTAACTTTTCTTCTTTGATATTAGTTTTGCTGTATTAAAACTGATTTTTGTTTAACTTTGTCAGTTGATATTCTGAAGAAGAAAGAAAAAAATGTCATAGTGGAAACATTTTATTGACTGATTCTGTCATTTAAACTGTTTCATTTTGAAATAAAACCCTTGAAATGTTTGTAATTCTATCTTGAGGGAATGTCAGGTAATAGTTGTTGGGTATTGAATGTTTTAGAATTAAATAAATTGTTTTTCTCCGTCTTCTACTTTGAATTATTTTTGTTAGACTTGTATAAATCGAACTGCCTTCATACAAAACAAGATTTCAAACTGCTTAATTATTCGATGAAATATTATATTGAATCAATAGATTTTAATGTTTGAAGTAGGGTTTTTTTTGGTTGTTTTGTTTGGGTTATTTAAAAAATTTTTTTAGAGTTGACGATTTAGAATTTTATGAATTTGACTGAAAGTTCAAAGAAGATTACTATCAAAAAGAAGTTATAACATTTTCACTAACACAAATACTGGAAATGTTTGAATAATACACCAGGATTTTATTATTTCTAGCCAAACGTTATATAGTAAAAATAGATATTACCAGGTATTATTTATTATCGAATTCTACAGAAGTGAAATTCTGGACCCAAAAATAAAATTCCATATATATATATATATATATAGATATATAAAACTTATTTTTAGATTGGTACATATTAATATTTTCTTTCTTCCAAAGTTTCACTGCTGTAGAGTTTATTCATGACAAATACTTAATGATATCCATTTTGATTGTCTAATGTTCTGCTCGAGATAATCAAATCCTTTGGTTTAGAGGAAGATTAGATTTTTATAAATATTGTTAGGAGTGTACTTACTTATGGATGATAAACTAATAATTAATAATATCCATTTTAATTATGTGATGTTCCATTAGAAATAATAATCAAATCCTGCTATCTTTGGTTCAGGAAAAAATTAACTTTTTAATAAAAAAAAAATGGTAGTAATGTACTTTTCTTTTTATGAACAGCTGATGTATCTGTTAGATAAATGTTTATTTATACAGTGTAAACTAAATTGACATGTAGGTGACACCACCTGATTCCATAAAAGTAAATTATTGCATTTTAATAAGATGAAGATCTTATATGTCACCAAATATGGTAATATACAACCCTCACGACTACTTGAATTTTCATGCTAATATGAATTAGAATTATATATTGTTCTCCCCAACATATCAATCTACAAGACTGTAAATATTTTTGTAAATATTCTAATAGAGAGCAAAAGAGATTCAGAGAAACCATTTGAAATCATTTTAACCCTACAATATGCAATAATCCATTTAAAAAGACTCTGATCATAGAAAAGCTGGTGATCTGGAAAAGGGAAAATTGGAAGGAAAAAAAGACTTCTTAGATTACATATTTTTACCATAATTCTTCGATGAAAATAATAACTTATTACTTCTTGCAATTTCTCATATAATCATATATTCTGTTTATTTATTTATTTTTTTTTGAATTGTCACTTTCCTAAACTAAAATCTCTGTTTATAAACTTTAAGAACTAAAACTTTATTGTTGTTTGCTTGATGATATTTTCTTTAAATGAAGAATTTCTTTTCTTCAAAGCTTCAACTCCATTATTGCCTACAAGAAAGCCAGACAGATATAAAATGCCAAGTTGATTGATTTCCTATATTTTGCTTAATAACAACATAAGAAATAATTAAATAATATTTTAAAATATCAATTATGATTTTCAAAGAAGAAATTTTTCATCTTAAAAAGTTTACAATTTTATGTTAAGAAACAATTTTTTTCTTCTTCCAAATATAAATCAGCTTCAAGAAATCAGTAATTTGAAAATAAATAAAAATGTTGGTCCATCCAATTTTTTGGTTATTTTAATGTCAATTTCCTTGAATTTTTTCATATTTATTTTTGATTTAATCATTTTCTAGATGAAAAAGTCAGACTAAACTATATTGAGTGCAAACTACTTTGTTGACAAAATTATTGGTTGGAAACTAGAAAAACTTTTTGTTTTAAGACACAAGTGAACAATTGTTTTGTTTTTTTAATAACTGAATAGAAAAGATTTTTTTGTGAGTTAAGTGATTATTTTGCTGTATATCAATGCCAGTTCATAAATGCAAAATGGTAAACTTCTTCCATATGGGACATATTCTTTACTTCAAGTCAATGATTCCAACAAGTTGAACATATTAAAAAAAAAACCTTTCAAATTTTACCTGATAGCTAATAAAAATCTAAAGAAAATATTTTGATGACTAAATACAGATCCTATGAATTATTTGTCAAAAAGGCATGAAACTTTTACAATTACTTAATATTTATAGGATTAAACAAAATTAAGGGTAAAGGTTGAAAACATACTTACATAAATCTTTTTATTTACCATTGGTGAATATCAACATATATTGGGAGAGTTTGCGTGATGTGGCTAATTGTGGTAAGTAAATTCTAAATCAACTGATACTATAAGTGTCTCTTTAAAAAGGTGTGAACTCCCTTAATTTCTCAATTGTGGGTTAGATAGGACCACTACTGTTTTACAATGATAGCTTTCATATTCAATAACCCACAAAGGTTGATATGCCATTAAACAAAGAAATCAAACTCACATATATGTTGACTGCAGTAAAAAAAAATAGTATAGCATTTATATTATGTTTAAGTTAAAGATTTAAAAAAAAATTTTTTTAAACATAGTAGATAATCCAGAGTGTATATATATATATATATATATATATATTGTTTGCTATACTTAGAAATAAATAATGCTGAATATTGTTGAAAGAGCATATGTGCATCCAAATTAGGATAATTTGAGGTGACTGTCAGTTTCTTGCTTATGTGATCATCAAACCACACACAAACACATGCATATATGTATATATATATATATATATATATTTAGAATACAACTTACTATTATTGTCAGTATTTAAATAGATCCCATTGGGTTTAGTATGTAATAAGTTTGACAAGGCAGCTCATACATATATTTATGAGCAAGATTAAAGAATTGTCTTGATTTCTGCATGGACCTTCCCCATTTTGATGCAATAGGGAAGGTGCTGACACAAGACTGGAACCTCCAGTGACAAAGCTTAACCTCATTCTTTATGTAGTTATTATATAATAACAAACTTTCTTCTGTAGAAATTTTTAAGGATGAATTTGATTATATGGGGATGATGAAACAAAAAATGCTTGAATTAATGGTCATGTTTGAATTTAGAAAAAATTACATTTTATTTAAGTAAAAAAAAAAAAAATCTGCATGATTCTAAAAACGAAGCAAAAAACTCAACTGAAAAATAGAAAGAAACTTTTGAGAGTTCAGAATGTGTAGTTGAGTATAAAAGTCAGGTTCCCTAATTACAGGTTCTGTTGGTGAATGGCAGGCTGTAGGGAAGGGTGGTGAGTTAGAAGGAGTTGCTGATACCATCATTTTCATGCCAACCATTGCAAATGAAGAAGATTGAAGATGTAATGAATAGGTATTGTTTAGAGATTCAAGACAGACATGCTTCTTTCTATATACAACTATATAGTTATCTATGTGTGTGTGTGTGTGTGTGTGTGTGGATATAATACAAAAAGTTTGGTTGAATGTCAGAGATAAGGACATTTTTATATCTTTTTTATTTATATTTTTTCTTTTTTTTTCTTCTATACACAATTCACTTGAAAGTAAATATAGGAATTGTTCATAATTTTGAGGCTGAGTGCTTTTTTTTTCCATGGTTGACCATTCCAATTCAAGATTAGGATGTTACTTAATATTCTGCTTTTAACTTTCCATTTTAAAAGCCTATAATGCATATTTGAAAGTGAATTTACTTGCATTAATTGCACCATAACTAAAGAAAATCTTTTGAGTTTCATGGAATTTGAGTCAGCATAAAACAGGATACAAATATTGTCGAAAAAATATATACACACAGGCTGAAATGTAAGTAATGTGGAAGTCAATAACAATATAGAATTGACTTCTATATTGCCTGTATAATAGTGTAATTGTAAATAAATTATGTGTGTGAATGTTTAAATATATATATTTACCAACCCCTCCGCTCAGGCAGGATATGACACAAGGTCAATTTTTAAGCGGAGTTTAACAGTTTTGAATTCAGAGTTTTCCTTCTCCTAGACTAGTTGCCTCACCAAAGCTGAAGAACCCAGTCTGCCCAACTATTTACCCATAGCTGGAGGGAGAATAATTGGATTCATACCTTCCCCAAGGGTATTAATGCTATGTGAAATGCAATCAGTCTTGTCCAGGATTTGAACTTGTGTTGCCGTGTCCATTTCCTTCGACGATAACCATTACACCACGGGCACCTGCACTAATGAATGTTTAAATACACCAACTCAAAAGTGAAGCACCATTATTTTTTTTTTTTTTTAGATTCAAAATTAACTTGACTAAAAAAAATCCTATTGTAGGTTTTTACGAAGCTTGAATGTAAAATTTGCATGTCATGCCATTGTGAGTAGAGATAAAATAAAAAGCATAACACCATACGGAAACTATGTATTTTTATGACATCTTTATAAAGAAAGCAATTTATAGCAGAATGATGTCAGAAACAAATAGGCTTTTGAATAATTGTCAGTATCTTACATATTGTGAAGATGATCAAAAATAGATTCTTGTTTCTTCATTCTTCTTTATTCCCAAATAACAACAACAACAACAACAACCACATCAAACACTATTAAACATTTCCTCATAGAATGCTGAGTTTTAGTTCTCATGACACAATGTTTTTTCAGTGCAAATAATATGAAGGACCTATTTGAAAATGTTGACATCAATGGCATTTTGTTCTTCTTAAGAGAAATGGCATTTTGTTCTTCCTAAGAGAAATGGCATTTTGTTCTTCCTAAGAGAAATGGCATTTTATTCTTCTTCAGAGAAATGGCATTTTGTTCTTCCTAAGAGAAATGGCATTTTGTTCTTCTTAAGAGAAATGGCATTTTGTTCTTCTTAAGAGAAATGGCATTTTGTTCTTCTTCAGAGAAATGGTATTTTGTTCTTCTTAAGAGAAATGGCATTTTGTTCTTCAGAGAAATGGCATTTTGTTCTTCTTCAGAGAAATGGCATTTTGTTCTTCTTCAGAGAAATGGCATTTTGTTCTTCTTAAGAGAAATGGCATTTTATTCTTCTTCAGAGAAATGGCATTTTGTTCTTCTTCAGAGAAATGGCATTTTGTTCTTCTTCAGAGAAATGGCATTTTGTTCTTCTTCAGAGAAATGGCATTTTGTTCTTCTTCAGAGAAATGGCATTTTGTTCTTCTTCAGAGAAATGGCATTTTGTTCTTCTTCAGAGAAATGGCATTTTGTTCTTCTTAAGAGAAATGGCATTTTGTTCTTCTTCAGAGAAATGATATTTTGTTCTTCTTAAGAGAAATGGCATTTTGTTCTTCAGGGAAATGGCATTTTGTTCTTCTTCAGAGAAATGGCATTTTGTTCTTCTTCAGAGAAATGGCATTTTGTTCTTCTTAAGAGAAATGGCATTTTATTCTTCTTCAGAGAAATGGCATTTTGTTCTTCTTCAGAGAAATGGCATTTTGTTCTTCTTCAGAGAAATGGCATTTTGTTCTTCTTAAGAGAAATGGTATTTTGTTCTTCTTAAGAGAAATGGCATTTTGTTCTTCTTCAGAGAAATGGCATTTTGTTCTTCTTCAGAGAAATGGCATTTTGTTCTTCTTCAGAGAAATGGCATTTTATTCTTCTTCAGAGAAATGGCATTTTGTTCTTCTTCAGAGAAATGGCATTTTGTTCTTCTTAAGAGAAATGGCATTTTGTTCTTCTTCAGAGAAATGGCATTTTGTTCTTCTTCAGAGAAATGGCATTTTGTTCTTCTTCAGAGAAATGGTATTTTGTTCTTCTTCAGAGAAATGGCATTTTGTTCTTCTTCAGAGAAATGGCATTTTGTTCTTCTTAAGAGAAATGGCATTTTGTTCTTCTTCAGAGAAATGGCATTTTGTTCTTCTTCAGAGAAATGGTATTTTGTTCTTCTTAAGAGAAATAAAATGATAGAAAAAATGATCAATATCATAGAAAGAAATTATTTGAAAACAATTCCATTTTGACATACCATTGAAATGAAATTAAAATTCTTAAAGAAAAAAAAAACTACACAAAAAAATCTGAATCTAATTTCCCAATGTTGACGGTTTTCTAATGTCTCGGTATTGAATAACCTTAGAAGGGTTGATATGCAATTAATCAATCACATTCTTGTACATAAGATGATATTGATATTTAGTAAAGCCAAACTTTATGTGACTTAAACTTTCTATTTTGCTTATTAATCTTTTGTTTTGTGTCATTCTTTCTGGAATGTCTGTGCAAATTCTGCAAATTTTTGAACAGGAAGAACCCTGATCTTAGACTTAATGCCTCAAAATGTCCCCAAAATGTTCTTGAGGTTTAAAATCAGGACTACTGACAGGTCATAGAAGAGTTTAAGTGGCATTAAACTGCAGACATTCCTTACTGCATGTACTCAATGGGGTTAGGCATTGTAATCCATGAAGATAAGGCATGATGTGAATGGGTGATCCTTAAAATGTGGCATGGCAATTCTTTCAAGAATTTTTCCTGATTAGGTTGATTTTCACAAGATCAAGATTGCTGTCATTCAAACATAACTGAGCTTCCACCAAATGGAATGCTTTCCCGGATGTTGAGTTTGAAGGTATTTAGTTCCTCTTACTTGCCATATTTAGACCCTGCCACCTGTCATATGCAATAGAAACTAACACACATTGAACCGAGTGCATTGTCTTCTGAAAGTATGTTTCAATCAATTCTGCCATTGCATCACTGTGAATGTTCCTGCATATGTCTTTGAGTGAGGAGGTTTGTTGAATAAGACACCATGAAGCAAGAATAACAGTCTTTAGCCTTCTTTTAACATTGGTGAAGGGTGCTCTGGAGTTGATATGCCATTAGTCTCAAAGAAAACATCTTGTTGAAGTTGTTTCTTTACTGGCAATTCTCACAGGCAACTTGTCTTCATGAGCATTTGTTTTTCTTAATTATCAGGTCTTTGGTATATTCTTTTACATAGTCTGTTATCATAACAAATCACTCAATAAGTCCCCGGCCTACCTAATGAAACAATAAATTTTAGGCTAAATTCAAATTTATTCCTCAACATAGACTCCTTCTAGGGTGATACACTGATTCCAATGCTTCTCTAACAATCTGATGCTTTTTTTGTAGAACGATTTGTCTTTGGCCTCAAAATATGCCTCAGTTTCCAATATCACTTCTTCATTGGAGCCAAATCTCTTTCCTTGGAGCATTCTTTTGAGGTCTGCAAACAGTGAGTAGTTGCTGGGGGCCAAATCTGGAGAATAGGGTGGGTGTGGAAGAAGTTTGAAGTGCAATTCATGTAGTTTTGCCATCATTGTGATTAACTTGTGACACAGTACATTGTCTTGGTGAAAGAACACTTTTTTCTTCTTCTTCATTTGTGGCCATTTTTGGCAATTTCTTCCTTCAAATGCACCAATAATGCTATATGATATTTTCTATTGATGGTTCTTCCTTTCTGAAGGTAATCGATGAACAAAATACCTTGCGTATCCCAAAATACAGAGGTCAAAACCTTGCCTGCTGGTGTTTGCATCTTTGATCGCTTTGGATGGCTTTCACCTGCTGCTGCTGTCCACTCAACTGACTGCCGATTTGACTCTGGATTGAAGTGGTGGATCCCGGTTTCGTCCATTGTCCCATATTCATGCATAAACTCCTTTTTGTTGCATTGAAACAGTTGCAAACAACGCTCTGAATCATCAACACGTTGTTTTTGATTGACTATGACCAAATGCTGCATCCACTTTGAACACAGCTTTCTCATGGGGAATACACTGCCTTCTGATATCTTCAACTCCTCTGCTATTTCATACAACTTCAATTTTTGATTGGCCAAAACGAGTTTGTGAAGTTTTTGGTGTTTTCTAGGACAACTGCTGAATTTGAGTGACCTGAGCATTCAGCATGATTTGTGTCAGTACGATTGCATTTAAAGTCAGCATACCACCTCTTAACTGTTGTTTCCGATGGAACAGAATCCAAATAACACTTATCAAGCTACTGATTTGCTTGAACAATATTTTTTCCTATCAGAAAGCAATGCTTTATCAACACACGAAATTCAGATTTTTCATTGTTTTAAAAATTTGCAACAGTAGCTTCACTTAGCTAACTGTAATTTGTAAACTAAACCTGATTGGGCTCAAATTTTGATACATGCCATTTGAAGGTTAGTGCTTTATAAAAATCATATGGATTTTTTATTAGTAACACCATCTATATGTCAGGCCAGGGACTTATTGTGTGATGTGTTATGATTTTGTACAAGACAATTACTGAATAGCTTATGTTGAGCTACCTTCTAATTTGTCAATGGGACAACCCAGAACTCTGCAGCTCAATAATCTGTCAGTGTTGATTGTCATTAATTCTTTGGCGTTACACTTTGAGTAGAAAAACTTTTATGTTGGTACAAAGTCAAGCTATGAAATTTTTTTAAAGACAGAATTGCATTTCAAATTTGTCATTCATGGATTTCCTCTGTTCTGCAAAATGTCACAAATTTCCTCTGTTATGGAAAATGTCACAAATTTCCTCTGTTATAGAAAATGTCACAAATTTCCTCTGTTATGGAAAATGTCACGAATTTCTTCTGTTATTGAAAATGTCTCAAATTCTGTGAAAAGCCTTGTAGTACACTTGTGCCTTTTAGTTTTCCGCATGATAACCCTACTAACTGACCTGATAACCCTACTGTGACACCTTAGAAAAAAGTGGGGGCAGTTAATCAATTGAAAGTAAGCAGACTAAAAGTAAAAGGTTAGAATTGTACAATTAAGAAAATCTTAATAGCTTGAATATTATTTGGACAAAGAAAAAAACATTTGGAAATGTAAAAAAAAGAATGAATTATTATGTGACACTAGAACTTGCAGTGGGGAGCCCAGTTAGTTGGGACTGTAGAATGCACCGAGGGCATCTCTGCAGAGGGGTAAGACTTCTCCACCTCTAAAGAGTGTCATATGACTCTAAACAATCTGACAGTAAGGTTTCAGCCCTGAAGCTTTGAGGAATGTAGAGTACTCTTCATTGCCATTACTCCCTGGTCCACTCTGACCTGGAGTGGTAGCATCTGATAAGGTCCTATCTATTGATCAAATAGTTTTGTTTGACATTAGTTATGACCTAAGAAAAGGTTACTGAATGAGAAATAATCAAAACAGAGGTTGGAAATAATCAAAACAGAGGTTGGAAATGAAATGGAAATCTTTATAACATTAACAAAATACAATACTCACCAGCGGCATGAAGAAGGTAAACCACCGCTAGTGTTGTACTACTTAATGAGCATATAACCCCACCCCCACAATAGTGTCCAATGTATTTATGGGGGATGTATTGGTTGGTTTTTGTAGAACGCAACAATGTACAACAACAATAAGTGACAATTATAACAAGCAACACTTACCTGAGGTCCAGCATATTCAATACTAATGCTACTGATAGGGTTGGTATTTATGAACAGACATAGCCAATCAGATGTTCTAGCCAATCACTATACAAGGAATGGACCGGCCAATGTGTGCACATTGGAATCTCCCAATGTGCCATAAATAGCTCTTTCATTGAGGACTGATTCGCTTTTAGTTCTAGCCTTGCTAAAGACATTGCTCTTGGCCTGGCTACTGACTAAAAGTGTGTGTCACGGACGACAACTTTAGTTTTGTGGATCGGTATTGAGTTACTGCCACCTTTTTTTTGTCTGGCAACTGGACGCTAGTTGCTCCCCACTTCCCTTACCTAGCACCTGGCGCCGGTTGCTGGGCGGCGGTGCTGCCCCCAGTTTCCTGGTAGCGAGGGCTTGCTTTGCTACCGTTGGCAAGTGACCCTGCGGCCAGTTGTCATTATATCCATTCCATCCGGTCCTCTTTAGTTAGGGCCCCTTTTCTTCTTAGTTGGATTACCCGCCGGATCAAACCAACCCTCCTGATTGTGATTTAGCAGTCATGGAGGGTTCCTGCTCTTCTCCCGCTCTTCCCCCTCGACCATCTCATCCGGTGGATAAAATGGAAAAACCAGAAACCCTCCCTAAGCAGCCGGAGGAACAGGAAACGCCGATAATAAACCCAAGCTGGCCCTCTTTACCAAGTCCCACAGGGACTGACAGCCCAATCCAGCCGGGACAAAGAGAAAAGCCAGCTAGTCCAGGACCTTGGAAGACACAAGCAAAAGGAGCAGATGATCATGAAAAAGACCGGGTGGGCAAGTATGCTCAGTACTTCAAGGACAATGAGATACTGCCCATCCCGGAGATCATTGAAAAGTTAGAACCAAGGATCCTGTCACTAGTTGTTTCAGATATAAAGACAAGACGGCTGGTTGGGCTGAGGAAAGAAGCCTTTGAAGATCTCCTTCGGAAAGCAGGCGTCCCATGTCTGTACTTTTGCAGGCGAAGTTTCGCCACATGGGACGTTCTGCTGCCGACTCAGGAGCAGGCAGCCAAAGTGGCTTCAGCAACAATCACGACAAAGTTTTTCCGGCTGCAGCCGGAATATATGGGAACCCGTAGGATCCGTGTAACCGTTTGCAATGTTCCTGCTACGGTCACCGGAGAGGTGCTGGCCGCGTTCCTCAGCAGATATGGACGTGTTGAGGAGTCCAACCTCCTAAGGTCAGCCTCCGGGACAGCCTACGGGGACCATGTGTTCCGGCTATGCCTTACTAGGGAGGGGTTTCAAGCCATCCCTGAGATTATCATTAGTAGGGAGAGGCAGATGATGGTGGTGGTAGAGGGACGACGTCCGCGCTGTTGGAGCTGTAAGCAGCTGGGTCATATATCCAAATTCTGTCCCCAGAAGGACCCTCCAAGTGCTGCAGTTTCCACAGCCCTCACGGCTACCACAACTGCAACAATTACCACAGCCACCATCAGCAGTGCAACAGCCAAAGAGACGGGTCAGGTCCAGCCTAAAAAAGCGGAGGGAGGTTGGACCGAGGTGACCAGAAAAAAGAAGAGGTCCCCCAAAAAAGTGGAGGACAAGGCTTCAACAATGACCATAACTGCTGCTGCCTCTCCTGCTAAGGGCACTGATTTGGAGAGATCATCCCAGGAATCACCTCCAAAATCACCCCCCAAAACATCACCATACATACCAAAATCGGTTACAGCTCCAATTCCACGACATATTGTCGAGCACCCAGTGCCCCCAGCAAAGCAATCCAAAAGTAAAAAAAAGCCCATAGCAGAAACACCAGGCACTCCAATGGAAACGTGTATGAATCTAAAGAGGAGGAGGAACAGCAATGAGGGAGCCGCTAAAAAGATATGCGCAGGGCCACCCTGCATTGACGACCCCTTAGAAGGTCCCTCCAATGCCTTTCAGCCTCCCCCTCAACAGCCTCCCCCTCAACAGGCACCAACACAAATGCCAATCCCATTCCCTCCTCCTCTTCCATTGCTTCCTCCTCCATTTCCTCCACCACCTCCCCCTCAATACCGAATTACACAACATGTTCCCCCTGAACTCCTACAACCTCCGCAACCCATTCAACTTTCTCAACCCCCTCAACCTTTGGAACCTCCACCTCCACAACCGATACAAGGGGAACCTCGAACCCGCCCTCATCAAATCCAACCCAGAGGAAGAACCCATTCCTTGGAGAGACAATCGCCCCAACATCTCTTTAAGACCCTGTCTCTCCCATCCCTGAGCCCACTCTCCTCTCCAGAGTTATTCCCGGAGATGTCCCAGGCAGGAAAGGAGCCAACAGTACCAGTCCCAGCAGCACCGGTTCCGGCTGCACCAGTTCCAGCACCAGAGGCTCCAGCAGCCCAAGAAGCCAGACTCAAGCTATCCCGTAAACAGGCTAAGGCAGCCAAACGAGAAGGGCAAGAAGGCACGGAAGAACAAATCAGGAAGGCAGTGGCTTTTTGTACTGTCGGGCTGGACTCAGTAACGGACTACCAGCTACGGAAGTTATTGAAGCCACTGCTTGACCTGGAAAAAATCCAGAAAAAAAGAATTTGCAATCCTTTGAACTTTACGAGTGCAGCCATGGTGACCACTTTCATCCGCACGGCTGGCGATCGTACCAAGGGCGTATGGAAGTTCTTGGATACGGTTCGTCAGACCGACGTGGGTGTAAAGTTGGCGGAGTTGGAGCACTCCTCACTAAGACGATGTTTACCATTTTGCTCCGGGAGGGTCCCCATTTTTGTTCACCCCTCCTTTTACAGGTCATTAAAGGTGCGGTTCCCATTGGATGTCGGTGGAGTGTCCAGGGATGGCCGAGTTACAACTGAGCTCGGCACCGGCTCTTTGAGACAGGCCGTTGGCATCCTCACCCCTGAGGATTTCCGGCCCATCATCAGCACTGATTAGGTAAGTGGGCCAGAATGGCTTTAAACGTTGCCAGTTTAAATGCGAGGGGACTGAGGGACGCAAGCAAGTGTGCGCACTTGCTTGCTGAACTCTCGAACCTGTGCGTGGATGTCGCTGCGGTGCAGGAGACTCACTTCACTTGCGGGGCGGACTGTCGGGTGCTGAGGGGCGACTTTGTCGTTTACTCAGCATTCGGCAGCCGCCTCAGGGCTGGGGTCTCTCTGCTAGTTGGACGCAGCCTTGATGCGATTGTTAATGTTGTCTTTGCAGGTGACGGGGGCCGGCTGCTGGTGGCTGATGTTGCCGTGAAAACTTTCGAGTTTCGGATAGCTGTGGTTCATGCGCCCAGTATCGCTGCGGAGAGACGCGTCTTCTTTCGGCGGTTGGGGTCGTTCTTGGATGACTCGAGGCGGACAGTTCTAGTGGGCGATTGGAATGCGGTCCTTGACCCCAAGATAGATAGAGCCGGTCGGGGTGCTAGCAGTTTGGGAAGGTGTGAGAGCAGCCTGTCGGACTTGTTGACTGAGTTCGACCTGGTCGACAGGTTCCGTCTCGATCACCCAGGGAGGGAGATGTGGACGTGGATAGGAGGTTCGCCCTCTGGCCAGGTCCGGTCTTACCTGGACAGAGTGTTAGTGAGAAGAGCTGACAGTGACCTAGTTACTTGTCCCACGTTCCACTGGTTAGGGCGGTCTGACCATAAACTCGTTAGGGTCAGTCTGCGGCTAGCTAATAGGCCTAGTCTGGCTAGCTACTGGAAGTTCAATACCTCCTTACTGGAGATATGGGACTTCCGGGTGCGGCTGGAAAACCTGATCAAGCGGGCGTTAGTGGGGGCGGTTATTGGGAATAGGTGGTGGGCTTCCCTTAAGTATAGGATTAGGGATTTCGCCATCAAGTATAGCCAACAGCTCGCTTTAGATAGGGCTAAGAAGGCGAAATCCTTAGAAGATAGACTCTCCCGGGCGGTGGTAGGGGGGGACTCCGTAGCCATAGATCTAGCTAAGGGGGACCTTGAGCGTGAGGCTAGCGAGCGTTACAAGGGTTTCGTAGTTAGAAATAGGCTAAAAAGAGTTCCGAACGAAGCCGTGAAATGTTACGCATTTTTGCGTAAGGAAGAGTGGAGAAGGTTCCCTTGTCGGTACATCGAGTGCGTTAGCGCCCCGGACGGGCGAGTGCTGAGATCGAGCCGTGAGATTCGTGAGGCCTTCCGGACACACTTTCGAGGTCGCTTTGCCCTCTGTCCTGAGCTCCAGCTTCAGGAGTTTCGTAACTATTTAGCTGACTTCCCCCGCCTTGGGGAGGCGGAAGCGGCTAGTTGCGAGGGTGTGGTTACGGAATGCGAAGTCCGTGATGCGTTGAAGCAGGTCGGCCTTAACAAGTCGCCTGGACTAGATGGTTTACCCTACGAAGTGTACTTGAGGATGTCGCACATGTTTGTCCCTATTCTGACGGATGTGTTCAACCATTGGTTTGCCCAGGGAGCCATCCCTGGTAGCATTACCAAGGGTGTGATCACATTGCTGAAGAAAGAAGGCAGGCATGTTCGGGGCGAGCTAGACGATTACAGGCCCATAACTCTGCTTAACACAGAGTTAAAGATTTTGGCCCGGGTCTTGGCGAACCGTTTGCAGCTTGTCATCAGTGATCTGATCGGCCCTGAGCAGAGCTACGCTGTGAAGGGAAGATCGATCCAAGACAACTTGCATTTGGTGCGCCAGATCCTAGAGGGAATAGAAGACGACACCGAAGCCGCGCTGATCAATTTGGATCAGTCCAAGGCCTTCGATAGGGTGGATCATCGGTTCTTGGCGGCGGTTTTGGAGACCGCCGGATTCGAGCCGGAGTTCCGCAAATGGATTAGCATGCTGTACCGCAACCCACAGGCGGTGGTGCAGGTGAACGGGAGGTGTTCGGAGGCTTTTGCGATCGAGCGATCGGTCCGGCAAGGCTGCCCCTTATCTCCTCTTCTCTATGTCCTTGCTTTGGAGCCCCTGCTCCGAAGGCTTAGGGATGAGAGGGATGGTCCGGCCCTGCGCGGAATCTTGCTAAGCGGCAGCGTCCGAGCGAAGATTTCCGCGTTCGCCGATGATATCACGGTCTTTGTGTCCAGGCGTCGGGACATATTGGCGGTGAAGGAGGCGGTCGCGAGTTACGAAAAGGTAGCAGGTGCCAAGGTCAACTTTGACAAGAGCGAAGGCTTGCGGTTGGGTGCCTGGAGGGGAAGCGTTCCCCTGCCAGGTCCCTTCCGCTGGAGTGACGGTCCCGTCCGCATCCTTGGGGTGTGGTTCGGGCCCGGCCTCCAGCTGGAGCGAAATTGGTTGGAAGTACGGACTAAGGTAGAAGCGCAGGTGGTTGCTTGGCTTCGAAGGCGCTTGACCTTAAAGGGCAGGGCGGAGGTGTGCGCCGGGTACATCTTCCCCCTGATCCTTTACCGTTTGTCTGTACTACCTCTGCCTAAGGTTCATCGGGTGGCGCTGGAACAATCCCTTTTCAAGCTCCTTTGGAAGGGCCGAAGCCCGATGGTCCGTAGACAGGTCTGCTATCAACGTCCTCGCGATGGGGGTCTGGGGATGCCGGATCTCGAGAGCCACCGGCTCGCTGAGAGATTGGCTCACCTAGGCCGATCGTTGACGACGGACGCGGTGTGGAGCCTCAAGGTGAGAGTCGCCTTTCCTCGCCTAAGGTTGAATCCCGAGGCTGAAGGTCGTCGTAGGCCAAGGGATGAACCACCATTCGTCATCGAGTGCCGCAGGGCCCTTCGAAAGCTTCCTCGGTCCAGTGACCTCTCATGGACTCGTAAGGAACTATATAGAGGCTTAGTGGTGGGTTCCGCTTCGGATCCTCTGATGGGTCGGCTCGGCTGGTCGGCGGAGGAGGCTCGCTCCCATTGGAATTGGGCGCCAGGTTCGGGCTTCTTGAACAACTCCGAGTTCTCGCTCACCTGGCGGCTAGTTCGAAATGCGTTGGCCCTCAACGACTGGGCTTACAGAGCGTGCATTGCAGATATGCCTGACTGCCCCCGTTGCGACAGTGGTTTGGAAGAAACGGCTTCGCACGCCTTCTACTACTGCGAGCGGGTTCGCCCGTTCTGGAGCCACGTCGAGGAGTGGACGGCTCGCATCAGCCCTAGAGAGCTTGTGCTGCTCGACGTTGGATACGTCTTGGACAATGTTGACCCTCCGTTTCAGGGTGAGAAACGTGTGGTGTTTCTCGTGATCCTAGCCGTGGCTAGAATGGTGATTTGGCAGACGCGAAACAAGGGATTGTATGAGGGTGCAAACTTTTCTTATCGCGATCTGATCTTGTTCTTTAGGCATCAGCTTAGGGTCAAGATTAGATGCGATAGAAGATGCTTGGACCGCATAACATTCAGCAAAAGGTGGGTGTATGCAGCAAGCTTGGTCGTATGCAAGGGGACAACGTTGGAGTCATCCTTCCCTCCTCTGCCTGCGCATGGTGATGATGGTCCGGGTCCTTCGGGACCCCACCCCGGGTAAGTAGGAACTCTATGTAACATTTAGATAACTTGACCCCCTAGTTAGTGGTATGAAGTGTGTCATTGGCCCCGCAATCTAGATGCTAGTTCTTTCAAGATCCTCCCCATTCCCAGTTTTCTTTTTTCTATCCCCTCTACCACTTGTGAGTCCCTGGCCTTTTATGAGGATCTTGGCCACATTTTCAGCATTTCATGTTCACTCCCCACTCCAGGCCGGCCCCCTTCCTGCCTGTTATTTTATCCTGATTGGTTTTTTAGGATCTTCCCCTATAGGGGGAGTTTCGGCTTGTTTTTGGTCTTATCCAAGTACCAGAAAACAGTCGACTCCCCACATCATAGAAGGGGGTATGGGAGGGAAACCAACCGGCCTTATATTTTGTTTACTTTGGGGCTTTTTCCTCCAATACCTCATCACATTTTATCCATTGTACGTACGACATTCCATTGCATCGGGTTTTTAAGTAGGATTCTCATGGAGTGAATGAGGTGTTTTGGTGATTGTGGCGTGGTTGGTTGGTTGAATGAATCCATTGTATAGAATGATTGAAATAAAATGACTGTTGACTGTTGGCGATGAGTGTGACTAGCTAGGGCCCATAGGAAAATACAGTTCTCACACCTTCCCCTCCCCTAAACTCTTGGGCCTTGTGCCCACCAAAAAAAGCATAATTTGTACTTTTTGGAAATAAATAGCCTTGCTAAAGACGTTGCTCTTAGCCTAGCTACTGACTACAAGTGTGTTTCGTATTTCAACTCCCTGGTCCACTCTGACCTGGAGTGGTAGCATCTGATAAGGTCCTATCTATTGATCAAATAGTTTTGTTTGACATTAGTTATGACCTAAGAAAAGGTTACTGAATGAGAAATAATCAAAACAGAGGTTGGAAATAATCAAAACAGAGGTTGGAAATGAAATGGAAATCTTTATAACATTAACAAAATACAATACTCACCAGCGGCATGAAGAAGGTAAACCACCGCTAGTGTTGTACTACTTAATGAGCATATAACCCCACCCCCACAATAGTGTCCAATGTATTTATGGGGGATGTATTGGTTGGTTTTGTTTTACAGTGTATCAAACTTCTTCAGATCATTTAATGCCAAATCAAGTCATTTTGATAAAAACTTTGTTTTAGTTTGGCTTGGTTTTATGGCATTTCAACCATTGTAGGTTATTTAATGCCAAATTCATTTTTATACATATAAATAGTTCTATTTCAAACAATTCTGTTTTGTCGGCAAAGTTACATGGTTCCAAGTATTGCTATGCATCACAAACAATTCAATAAAACATCTGTCATTTGTTTCTCACAGTTAAATATAGAAACGGTTCTATTTCAATCAATTCAGTTTAGCATGAGTACACAGTTCAAATGTCAAAACAATTCTATTTCAAACAATTCAGTTTAGCATAAGCATACAGTTTGGTTCTGTTTGACCCATAGATAAGACCCTATCAAGTGCTACCACTCTAGGCCAGAGGGGACCTAGAAGTGATGGCAATAAAGGGCTACTCCATATTCCCCAAAGCTCCAGTATTACAGGACCCTCACGATCATTGTTTAGTGGGTCATATCCAGGACACTCATTGAGGGAGTTTTACTCCTCTGCAGAGGTACAGTCAGTGTATTCTACAGTCCCAGCCAACTGGGCCAACGAGAAATGGGACATACCCATGAATGTTCATAGGTACGGTATATAATATTATTTTAACTGTGTGCAAACAAATGACTTATGCTAAATCGAATTGTTAGAAATAGAACTCTTACACCCTTTACCTGTGTGTATCTACAAATGACTGATGTTTAATTGAATTGTTAGTGATACATGGCAATACTTGAAACCATTTACTGAAATGAAATTATTGGTATTCTATAGCAAAATACTTGTAACCATTTGACTGTGTACAAATGAATGAATAGTGTTGAATATGATAATTAGCAATATTTGAAATTATGTCACAGTGAGTAAACTAATTAGTGATATTAAATTATTTGTTTTAGATTCCAATAATTGAAACCATTTAACTGTGGAGAGACAATAGTAATACTTGTGTGCAAACAAATTATTTCTCACTCATTTAAAAATAAAATTAACTCCAAAATATTCACTCACAAATGAAAGATGTACAACCATTGAAATGTGTTCAATTAAATTGTTAGTATTACATACGTGAAACCATTAAACTGTGTGCAAAAAAATGAGGTTTGTTAAAAAATTTTATCTAAAAAATGTCTTTACAAATCATGTATATTTAATGTATATGTATAGAGGATTTGGTATTAAATAACCTACAAGGGTTGATATGCCATAAAGCCCAACCAACCAACCTTGAAAAGGCAGCTGATCAATTGAGGGCAAGCAGACCAAGTGGAAAGGGGTATTGTCCAACACTTGTGAAAATCTAAGGTACTGGACAAAGAAAACATTGGAAATCTAAAAGACAGCTAGGCTATTACAGAGGCTGACCGGCTGTTTATGAAAATTTTCGGAAAAGGAGCAGGTTGTTTGCATTTCGAGGATCTGATATAAAAATCTTAATTGCTTAATATTTCCGGGACAAAGAAAATACCTAGAGACTGAAATTAAGATGAATGAACAGACAGGTGTAGCCATCTGGTCTGTCTCTGAGATTATCTCAAAAGACAAAATTGGTTGCATTAGAAAAGTCTGGGTGGCCAATCTGATAACAAGATATTGAGTTAATAATTTTTGGCAACTCCTCTACGTTTATGCAATTTGAAAATCAAATTCTACACAAAAAGAGAGTTGTGCCTCCCCAGGAAAAAGGGTCAGGTTTAATATAGAGAGAGTTGGTGGAATAAGAGAGTTCTAAGACCCCCAGTTGATACGAGATATGGGTGAGAGATACAAATTAAAGTAGGTTGGAGTTGAAAGGGTGAATCTTGTCCTCTGACCTCAAAAAGAGGTTGGATGATTCCCCAAATTTTAAAAAGCTGCAGTAAAGAAAATTGGGATAATAAGAAATTGATATTTAGGATGAGTGAATGTCATAAAATATAAGTTGGAGTTGTTTATCACCTCGGCAGGGTCTGAAAAAAAGACAGAAGAGTTGAAACTGAGATTTTATGCCACATTTTGAATATTAAAGACTTGACTTACTACTAGACCATTTACAACTGTGTTGCATATTTCATTTTCTGTCGAAACACCAACTGCACCTCTGCAGAGGGGTAAGATCCCCTCAACGAGTGTCCTGTTTTTGACACTAAACACTCTGATAGTAAGGTTCCAGTGATGCTGGGGCTTTGGGGAATGTGGAGTACCCCTTCATTACCATTGCTCCCAGGTCCACTCTGGCCCGGAATGGTAGCACCTGATACAGTCCTATCTCTGGGTCAAATAGAACTAAACTGCATACTTATACTAAAACTGAATTGTTTGAATTAGAGCTGTTTGACTAAACTGAATAACTTGAAATAGAAATGTTTTTGATAATTAAACTATGTACTTACATTTATACTGTGTACTTATGCTAAACTGAATTATTTTAAATGAAACTATTTTTGATATTGAAACTGTACTTACACTAACCATGTAAACAAAATCTATACTTATACTAAACTGAATTAGCTCTGTTTGAATAAACTGAATAGCTTGAAATAGGAATGTTTTTGACAATTAAACTGTGTACTCATGTTAAACTGAATTGTTTGAAATAGAACTGACTATTTGCATAAAAATAGATTTGGCATTAAATAACCTACAAAGGTTGATATGCCATAAAAACCAACCAACCTGATAAGGGTCCTCTCTATGGGTTAAATCGAATTAAACCATTGCTTTTTTGCATTTAAACTGCGTATTCATGCTAAACCAAATTGTTTAAAATAGAACTGTTTTGACATTTAAACTGTTAACTTATGCTAAACTGAATTATCTGAAATAAAACTGTTTTGACGTTTAACTCTGTGTTTTGCCCAGTTGGCTGGGGCTGTAGGATACACTGACTGTACCTCTGCAGAGGAGTAAGACCCCCCACCAATGAGTATCCTGGATATGACACTAAACAATCTGATGGTGAGGTTCCAGTGATGCTGGGGCTTTGGGGAATGTGGAGTACCCCTTTATTGCCATTGCTCCCAGATCCTCTCTGGCCCAGAATGATAGCACCTGATTGGGCCCTATTTTTGGGTTAAATAGAACTGACTGCATACTTATGCTAAACTGAATTGTTTCAACTAGAACTGTTTGACTAAACTGAATGGCTTCAGATAGAAATGTTTTTGACAATTAAACTGTACTTGTATTTAAACTGTGTGCTTGTGCTAAACTGAATTGTTTGAAACAGAACTGTTTTTGACATTGAAACTGTACTCATACTAAACTGAATTGTTGTATATAGAACTATTTTGACATTCAACTGAGAGTAAACAAAATTAGCTGAATTAGAATTGTTTGAATAAACTGAATCGTTTGAAATAGAAATGTTTTTCTCAATAAAACTGTGTACTCGTGCTAAACTGCATTGTTTGAAATAGAACTATTTGCATAAAAATGGATTTGGCATTGGATAACCTACAAAGGTTGATATGCTATAAAACCCAACCAATCAACCTACATATTTCATTGTCATTCGATTAGGACTGAATGGAAAAGGTTAAAACCACTGGATACAACAAATGATATAAACAAAAAAAGTGTTGTTATATTTCTAACCTGTGTTGAGTTTATTTTTTGTTTTTTCTGTTGGAGAATTATTCGGGTGTAACCGCTAGCTGCTGACCTGTTCATCACATCAGTGACTTCATCAAATGACTTTCTCTTCTGTGATGAAAACACAATGTGAGTCAGGTGGTGGATGATCGTGAAGAACACTGATGCTGTGAAAGCAAGCGGAGCCATGCCTAACGACATGATGCCAGTGGTTGTCCCACATCAAAGGATTGCATTGACTGGTTGCTGTGACCAGGTTCAACCCCAGTTGTTTGCATTATAGGTGAAATGGACACAATGATTATACAAACAGCATTAGATTTTGCTGGAACAATTTGTTTTTTGTTTTGTTTTTTGATAAAATTATTTGATGATGAATTGGCTAGTACTTAACTTTTGAGCTGTTATATACATAGGGACACTTGAGATATATATATATATATATATATATTCATGGTTTTTAAGTACTTGTATAAGTATTTTCTACTTAAATGTGTGCTTTTCTATCCACATGTCTGAATATGAATCAAAATTATAGCTGATACATGGGCTTGAACACTGATCACTGAAATATGTAGATATCCCAAACATGTACTTACCTACACATATATATACCCACCCTCTTTCTCTATGCCCCTCTCTCTCTATATATATATATATGATGGCTGTTCTCTCGGTTTCGAGCGTGACCACCTCCTTTGTCTCATGTCCTCTCCTCCTCCCCAACTCCCCCTTAAATTCTATGTGTTCATAGGTGACTCTTCAGGCCAGCCAAGCTGCAACAGATTTTACCACAGAATTGGCACAACCATTCAGTTTTGTTTGCAGTGACATTATTTGGGTGCAAGATAGATTTTGCACATTTATGCAGATGGCTTTTGAGACCAGCAAGAGATTGGCACAATTTTTCATATATGTCATAGTTAGCATGATGACTTTATGGACCCAGTACTGGACCCAGTTCGCCTATGTGAATCAGACATTTGTAAGCACTGTACTGCCTACGGCTATTCTCAAAGGATTCTATGCTTTCATGAATCAGTTTCTGCCACTTACTTCTATCTGAAGCCATTTTTTCCCATAGGTCCACAGGTAGTCCAGATTGTTTCAGGTAATATTTTATTGTGTCCTTAAATCTCTTCTTTAGTTTTAATGCATTTCTCTTTCCTTTCCACATTTCACCATAGAAAAATTGCCTCGGCAGACGGCCATCATCCATACACACAATGTGACCAACCCATCGGAGACAACTTTTCATTACCATCGACTGGATGCTTGGTAGCCCTGCTTTCCCTTATACTTCTGTATCTGAAATATGGGACTGCCTTTTTCATATGAAGTATCTGTCTCAGGCACCATTGATGGAAACTCTCAAAAAGTTTGAGTTGGTGTTTAGAGAGTGTGCAAGTCTCGCTTGCATACAGGAGGGCTGTCAAAACACATACTTTGTAATCAATGATTTTCATATGCAACTTGATACCATGCTGGGACCACACATGTTTATTAAGTGCAGGAAAAGACCGAGATGCCCTTTCAATGCAGAAGGAGATTTCCCTGTCGAGGCTGCATCCCTCAGAGAGAGTACTGCCTAGATATACAAAAGAGTGCACTACATCTAATTTGTTACCTTTAACAAAGATAATTGGTTCTATATAAGGCGATCCGGGTGCCGGATCGTACATGACGACTGTCTTTTTTAGGTTAATCTTTAAACTGAATGAATTACATGCAGATACAAAATGGTTGATAAAGCATTGCAACTCAACTTCAGAATGTGCAACAATATCACAGTCATCTGCATAGAGCAACTCCCTCACCAATGAAGAAGAGACTTTTCTTTGACAGAGTAGTCTACGGACATTAAAAACACTGCCAGATGTCCGAAATCTGATGTAGATACCGTCAGAGTTTTCATAAAAAAAGGCTATGAGAAAGACAATGGCAAAGTAGATATTCAATAACATGGGTACAGAAATGTCACCCTGTTTGACCCCATTGTTAATAGATATTTCCTCAGATAGAGTGCCGTTAAAACTAACTCTGGCCTTCATTCCATTGTGAAGAGAACGAATCAGACCCACAAATCTCTCAGGGCAGCCCAACTTCAGTAAGATCTTCTAAAAAGTTGATATGTTTGTTAACATCCTATCTTGGCTTACGGGATGAGCAATTATCTCCCCCTGGAGGAAGAGGGAGCTGTGAGGAGAAGAAGAAGGAGGAGAAAGGGGGTTGACCACTTTTTAGAGGGATCTCTTCGAGACAAGTCGCACGTGTCAACTCTAAAATAAAATATATATTTATCCTATTCTTGCCTGGACCTTATTTATCTTAATTAACATTTGGTAGCAAAGACCAACACCGACGGCAAAAAAAAAAAAATGAGTTTGAGACTATTTGAACCACTGCTCTTAAGCCCAGAATTTTACGATTCGTGGAAGCGAGAAATTCAGCTATGGCGGCTAGCATCAAATATCTCTTCCTCTCGCCAAGCACTGGCGTTTTTATCACTTACAGGCCAAGCTCGGACAGCTATATTAGAAATGGACATTTCCCTACTAAATGCCGAAGATGGAATGGACAAACTAGTTGAAAAACTTGATACCCTTTTCCTGGAAGACAAAAACCAGTCTGCGTTTATTTGTTACGAAAACTTTGAGAACTACCACCGGGAATGTAACACTTCCATTATTGACTATTTAATCCAATTCGACCGACACGTAGCGAAACTCAGAGAATTTCAAATAACATTACCCGAACTGGTATTAGCTTACCGTGCTCTGAAATCTGCTAACCTCAGTCCCGAAAATGAGAGGTTAATCAGGGCAACAATAAACAACCTCACCCTTTATGATATGGCCCAATGATTAAAGAAAATCATGCGTGGGAATTTAATCCTGATAAACACATCACAGCAGCAATCTATTTCTGTCAAAAAAGAAATGGACATCGCCTTTAGCCGAGATGACACACATTCAAAAGACGACCAAATTCTATATGGCAGGCAAGTGTACAATAAACCTACCTTGCCCTTCCACTTGTCTAGTAGTAGCACTAACAACAGAAGAGGACCTCGTAAATTTAACGGCCGATATTCAAATCGACAAAGCCCAAATTGCTACATCTGTGGATGCAAATTTCACTATTTCAACAAATGCCCTTACTCAAAAACTAATAATACTACTACACAAGAAAATATGGTATTATTAAATGAATATAAAAATGACTGCCATAATGAGACTGGAAGTTGTGAAGAAGTTGCAAACATATTGTTGCTTAATCAAGAGAAGCTTGATAATTCATCCCTTCTCGGACAGACAATAAACTCTGCTATCTTGGACTCAGGTGCAAGTACCACCGTATGCGGAAAGAAATGGCTCGATTGCTTTCTTGAGACTTTGCCTGAGGACTCAAAAAAAAAAATCCCCTACGAAGAAGGAACAAAGTGCTTTAAATTCGGAGATGGGTTAAAAGTAAAATCATTAAAAAAGGTAACTCTACCTTGTGTTATCGCAAAAATGAATGTTAAAATAATAAGTGATGTCGTTGATGCCGATATCCCTCTGTTATTAAGCAAAACGGCAATGAAAAGAGCTCGGATGACCCTCAACTTTAATAATGACACAGCAGAAATGTTTGGCAAAAGAATTAAATTACTGTGCACCACGTCTGGTCACTACCATGTCCCCATATCCAGACCTCCACTGGACTGAGGTAAGTTACGACATATTTTATTTCTAAATAACATTGATAAAAAAGGCAAGGTAGAAAAATTAAAAACTGCCACCAAATTACATAAACAATTTAGCCACCCCAGTGCAAAAAAATTATGTGATCTTGTTAAAAGTGCCGGTTTAAAAGATGCCGAGTTTATTGACATCTTGATGAAACTTCCCCTTACTTATCAGACCTGCATCAGGTATAAAAAGCCTGCACCCCGACCTTTTGTAGGATTTTCCCTGGGGAATCACTTCAACCAGACTGTAGCTATGGACATAAAGGAAATTAAATGACATAAAGTACTACACTTGGTTGACCATGCAACAAGATATAGTGTTGCTGTCAGGCTTCCAAGTAAGGAAAGTACTGATATCCTAACTGCTATCTTCAAACACTGGATTGCATATTTTGGTGCTCCGGGAGCCTTTCTTACTGATAATGGCAGGGAATTTGACAACCAATTCTTTCGAGACATGGCTCAAAACTTGAACATTGTAGTTTGTACCACCGCTGCACAGTCTCCTTGGAGCAATGGATTAAATGAAAGGCACAATGGTGTTCTGGGAGAAATGGTTATGAAGACGTTAGAAGATGCTCGGTGCAATTTTGAAGTTGCTCTATCATGGGCTGTCAATGCCAAGAATACACTTCACAATTCACATGGCTACAGCCCTAACCAGCTGGCTTTTGGAAAAAACCCTAACCTGCCTTCTCTTTTGAATAATCAACTTCCTGTACTCGAAGGTGTCAATAACAGTGAAATTGTTGCTGACAACCTCAATGCTATGCATGCTGCAAGAAAAGATTTCATAGAGTGTGAAGCCTCTGAAAAATTGAGACGAGCCGTCCGTCATCAGGTTAGAACCAGTATAACTGATCTATACAAAAATGGTGACCTTGTTCTTTATAAAAGAAATGAATCTGATAGATGGCTTGGTCTTGGTGCCGTCATAGGCTGGGAACACAAACAAGTGCTGGTCAACATGGAGCCACATATGTTAGAGTACATCCCTCACGCTTGATTTTATATCCCGACACACACCATGACACTAGTGAACCAGTAAAACATCATAGCCAAAATAATGTAACCACAAACGGTTATGTTCCAATAGATGATGGGAATGAAACTGATGATAATCCTGAACAGTATGCCTGTGACAAATCACCAAAAATAGTCACAAAATCTGTACAACTGCCCAAACCAGGCCAAACTATAAAATGCAAGTTCACCAATGATGAAGACCACGAATGGAGAAAATTGAATGTGATCAGTAGAGCTGGTAAAGCTACTGGTAAAAACAAATATTTAATGAATGTTGCTATGGAAGAAGGAGATCCATTCTGGCTGGATTTTGAGAATGGAGTCTTAGAATGGGAAACAAATGAAGTTGACTGAACTGCCACCAATGAAGGCCCAGAAGTAAGTCTTTTGATGGACTCATCTAATGACCAACTTGACAAAGCAAAGAAGAGAGAACTCCAAAGTTGGGTTGAACATCAAGTTTACACACAAGTGCCAGATCGGGGCCAACCAAAAATACTCACAAGATGGGTCTACACTAACAAGGAATCTAACGGCAAGCAAACTTTTAAGGCCAGACTTGTTGCCAAAGGCTTTCAAGACAAAGATGCCTGCAATGTTAGAAATGATTCCCCAACATGTTCTAAGGAAAGTTTATGAGCAGTCTTAGGGGTTATATCAGCAAATGGCTGGGTATGCAAATCAATGGACAATAAAACTGCATTTTTACAGAGCAAGAAGTTAGATCGGCCCATCTACCTTCTTCCCCCCAAAGAAGCTAATGTACCTACTGACTACATTTGGAAATTATCCAAATGTGTGTATGGTCTGACTGATGCATCTCAATTCTGGTACTTAACACTCAGAGAGGAACTAGTAAAACTAGGAGTCACACCATCAAAATATGACCAGGCAATTTTCACTTGGCATTTTAAAAACAAGCTCCAAGGCATAATAGCCACTCATGTTGATGATTTCTGCTTTGCTGGGTCAGAAGCGTTTGAATACCAAGTCATTAATGAACTTCGTAAACTTTTCAAAATAAAATCTGAAGAAGTTGCTAAGTACCAATATATTGGATTAGAAATAAAAAAATCCGATAGTAACATCAAGATTGGACAAGATGAATATACAAAGAAACTTAGGCCTATTCCACTGCAGAACGGAAGAAAACTAGAAGACAAGCTAACACCAACTGAGATCACCGAGGCCAGGCAGCTAAATGGTCAGCTCAATTGGCTAGCCACCCAAACAAGACCTGACCTCAGTTTTGATGTCAGTGCACTAAGTGCAATATTAAAACAGGAAAATGTGGAATGTATTAGACAAATCAACCAGACTATAAAAAAAGCAAAAAAGGAGAAATCACAAATTCATATCCCAAACTTGGGTAACCCTAAACTGTTGCAAATTATAGCATACAGCGATGCATCTTTTGCTAACCTAACTGATGGTGGATCACAGGGTGGCTACGTAATCTTTTTAGTAGGCAACAATAAGCAATACATGCCCATAGCCTGGCAATCCAAACGCATCAAAAGAATAGTTAAAAGCACTCTCGGTGCAGAGACTCTGGCCATGGTTGATCTCACTGAGGCCTGCTTTTATTACAGAAAATTAATACTGGATTTGTTACAATTAGAAGACCACCCTACGAATATAAAGATAACATGCAAAACAGACAATTCTTGATAAAAGACTACGAATTGAAATGGCCATCCTTAGCGAAATGGTTGACAGAGGAGAAATTGCAGAGATATCATGGATACCCACTGACAAACAAATTGAGGATAGCTTAACAAAAAAGGGAGTCCCCTCCTTCAAAATTCTCCAATTCATATCTGAACCCAAGGAATCATCTGTCTAATTTTCAAGTATGCAGTCTTAAATCTTTGTTCAACTGTCTTTTTCTTTTTCCCTGCAGACAGCCATTTGATGTTGCCTCCTAAAATGTCCCACCTCAGTACCAGAAAGAAAAGCGGGGAAGTGTTAACATCCTATCTTGGCTTACGGGACGAGCAATTATCTCCCCCTGGAGGAAGAGGGAGCTGTGAGGAGAAGAAGAAGGAGGAGAAAGGGGGTTGACCACTTTTTAGAGGGATCTCTTTGAGACAAGTCGCACGTGTCAACTCTAAAATAAAATATATATTCATCCTATTCTTGCCTGGACCTTATTTATCTTAATCAACAATGTTGACAGTATCAAAAGCTTTTAAGTCGATGAAACATTGGTACAATGGAAGATTCTGTTCTTTGCATTTCTCCTGCAATTGCCGAGCACTGAAAATCACATCCACAGTGCCACGGCTTGCACGAAAACCGCACTGTGACTGGTAGAATTCCATTGACAATTGTGCAGACTAATCTATTTAAAATTATCCTTGAAAACAATTTTCCAACAATAGACAGCAGAGCTATGCCCCTAAAATTGCTGCAGTCCGACTTCGAACCCTTCTTATACAAAGACACAAGTATCGCATCTCTCCAGTCTTGAGGTACTTCACTTTCCCATACACTTTGGAAGACTTGCTCCCGGAGATCAATCATTTTCTCACCGCCATTCTTTAGAATCTCTGCTGTTATGCCATCCATTCCTGGCGCTTTGTTGTTGTTCATTTGACTGACAGAAGCTTTTATCTCACCTCTAGAAGGTACTTCATCAAGAGTCATGATTGGATCATGTTTCTTAATGAGATCCATGCGGGGATATATATATATATATATATATATATATATATATATATTTCGTTGAACATAATAGTCATTTTTTGTCTACATATTTTTTGTTGATCCTTTCATATTGTGGTATTGATTTTATAATATTCGGTGGGAATTGTTTGATGTATCTTCCATAATTATTTATTTCCCAAGTACTTTCTGCCTGACATCAGGAGATGTAACTTTTGTATGTACATTACTACTTTGTAAGAATGTGTGTTTGCACGGTTGTATTGTGTAGTGTTTACTTTTAAATTTATTTCTATAAATGGTGTCAGTAGCTAAAGACATTTAAGTACATTAGCACTCGTTTTAAAATTAATTCTGTTAAGTTTGGGTTGTATGTTCCTAATATGAAGTGCTTCGAGAATCTATAGTTTATTTTGATGTTCTAATATTATTGTGTATTCAGCGAGAATTTTTCGTAATTCTGTTGTTGGGCATAAATGTTTTTTTAAATGCTGTGCTCTGGAACTTGTATCAGAAAGGTGCATTGTAAGTCTTTTCGATAGGGTAGTTGAGGTTAAATCAACATATATATATATGTGTGTGTGTGTGTGTGTGTGTGTGTATCTGACTTATCTGTATTGAAACTTTGAGGATCAGTCTCTCTTTGGTAATAAGTTATATACTTTAATACTTAATTTCTTTTTTAGTATTTTTACTGGTTGGCAAATACAATACGTATATAATAAAGTTCATCCATTAACTTGATGATGACCATTAATTAAACCGAATCTTGGCAAATGAACACAACTGGTGATTTGTTTATAGAGGTGAAAGTTTATGTAGAACCAGTCAGACTTTTTAGATGAGCTGATAACAGAAGAATGTTGCACTACTGTGCTGAACAACATTTCTCAGTTAATAAATTTCAAGTTTATCATCCTCCTTTACTATTTGCCTTATCAAAGCAAAAAAGTCGATTCTGTTCCACTTGGTGGTGGTGGTGGTGGGGAGAAGAGACAGATTCATGTCTTTCTCCCTTGAGCACTAAAACAAAGAATTTGATGGTTCATTGAGTGTCCATTTTTTATGATGACAACCCAAACATCATGTGCCTCCATCACACACACACACACACACAAATGGTGGCTTGCCCGTTAAATCTGTGGCTTTGCTTTTTGTTGCTTAATTTATTTATAGTAAATTTCAGAAATAAATAATTCCTTGTTATTATTTAACAATGTTACCAAAATGAAATATTTGTGGTGCTGATAATTTGGATATGCCAAAGAGAAGACGTAAAGTACTTTGTTTAAATAGAAGATTTTCACTTAATAAGGAAAGAAAATAGATTGTATGTCAGCAATATTATGATATAATCTATGGTCAGAACAAATTTTCTATCAATCACATAAACTTTTATTACAGCAGAATCTTATAATTATTATTATCAATCTCTTATGAAACTTAATTTATAAATTCAACTTTATGGTAGATTATGTATAGGAAAAGACTTAGAATACTTTGGTTTGGTTTCTTTGTTTAATGGCATATCAACCTTTGTAGCTTATTTAATGCCAAATCCATTCTTCTAGAAGAATAGTAGTGGTACTATTTAACCCATATCTGGGAGAATAAAGGGGTTTGTACCTTTCCCAAGGGTATTTGCCCGAAAGTGAATGTAATTGTGCGATTGGAGTACAAACTCACTACGATTCCGTAGTCCATCACTTTAACCATCACACCACGAGGACGACCCCCTCCCACTTAGTATAGCTGAAGTTTCAGAAATTCATTAAAGAAGGGCAGTGTCAAAATATATCACCTATAAATAAAAAGAGGGGCCACAGTGTGTGCATATGTGTATATATGAATGTGTGTGCATATGTGTATATATGAATGTGTGTGCATATAAATGTTTGTGAATATGTGTATTTATTAATGTGTGTGCATATATACATATACAAATGTGTGTGCATATGTGTATATATGAATGTCATAGTATTCCCTATGTGAAATTCTGACGAGTCACAGTATGAAGAACTGTGAATTTATATTTTATAATCTTATTTGTTAACATGACTCATTCTTTATTCATTGAGAACTTTTATGTACACACACACACTCGTGTGCTCTTGTTTATATTTGTATTGATACTCTGATCAGTGTAGTATCTGCATGTCCTCTACCTTCTTATTTTTGAGATAATTTTGCTGTATTCCTCAAGCAACAGGATATTAGTGTAATGAATATATCACTTACTACCACATCAGATGTTTATATCAGGATACAGTATTCACTTGTTAATTTTATATATCTGATTACTTTAGGGTAACAGAATTTATAGACAGTGAAAAAGAAACAGACAAAAAAGTCAAAATATTCTTTATATAAAAGCTTATTTAAAATTCTTTTTTTTTTTTTTATATCTACCAAATGATGTGAAATGCAATAGACTAAGTTATTTCTGCTCTTCTTCTACCTCTTCTTCTTCTTCTTCATCTGTTAACCCTTCTGCTTATTCAGAATGTATTATCTATGTAAGTAAAGAAGTTAAGTCAGTAAAAGTCGGCAGATGAGTTAATTTTTGATAGATGAGAAGCAGGTTTGTATTTTGTGGTTTTTATTTACTTGTTCTTTCCTTAAAGGCTTTGAGATTAAATGTCTCTTTTCTGTTTGTTATGTCTTGAAAGAAATGTATTTAAAAAATTGGCCCTTTTTCATTGAAATATTAATCTTTGCTTCTTTACTCAATGAGAAATGTTAATATATTTGAGTTGATTGTATCTGTTTTGGATTGTAAAAAGTGAATGAAGTCTGCCATCAGTATTACTTCTGGGTTTTGTCGACATGATGGAATGTTTTGTTATCTATTCACATTGTCTGAAATTTTTAGTCGTTATTTCAAAAATTAGTTGAATTAATAAGGGAAATTAATAAGGGAAATTAATGGTAGTAAATGAAGATTACCTTACTCCAAAGGAGAAGTGATATTGATATATTTAGACGAGAATTCTGTCAATAGTTTTGTTACCCAAAAAAGAAGATAATTTTTTCTCTTGTTTCTTTTATATATTTTCATCATAAAAAAACTTTCCATGTAAACATTTTGTTTTTTCTGCTATTTTTTAAATGATTGTGTACTTGATTGTTGAGTGAAAATTACTTATGTATAGCTGTACTTATCCTTTTGGGGGGTTTGTCATACTCAGAACGCAACACTTTTTATTAACCACATCATTAAAATCTGACAATAGACCTTTCTGACTTGCAAACCAAACAATATTTCTTGAACTATCTGGTTAGTGTGATCAACTGTTTCAACCTTTCATACAACAAAAGTTTTTATTTTCTTCTGCAGCATTATGGCTCAGTACAAACTCATAAAGCCTAAGTTCTTGAATTAGACTACATTTATATGGCTTTCAAATTATACATGTAGTGAATCAATGCACAACATGTTAGCTTACTTACTACCACAATACTACTTTCACAGCTTAAATTGCTTTGCCACTCTGTTGACTGGGGCTGTAGAATATGCTGACTGAAACCCCTTTCAATGATAGGTGGCAATACATAATGCTTTAGGATAGGAACTTGGTGACTGAGCAGTTTGTGACCCAAGTGGTCTATCTCTTACTGGGCTAGATGGGTGGTCGGTGATACCTGACCCGATCAATCGGCTGGTCATGTTTAACCCTAACACCTATATGATTATCCTGCCCATATTCTTCAAATTACTCTTGTAGCAAACAAGTAGCCAACTCTCTTTTATCTTAAACATGCTAGAAAGCAGTGGCTGAGGGTCAATTATGCTCAGATTGTAATACCTGAAACCATTTAAACTATATGCAAACAGATGATTGATGCTGAATAGAAATATTAGTACTGAATAGCAATACTTAAAAGCAATTAATTGTAAACAAACAAATGAACTCCGAGTTGTTTTAAAATAATGTGATATATGTGCAGCATGTATGAAAACATTGCAAAACTTTTGATTCACTTTAATATCTAACTGCACTTGAAAAAAGAGGACTATTGAATTCAGTATTCCAAAATGATTGCCAACCTTATTATGACCTCCTGGATGTTGTCTTGTTCTTCCATTTAATATTCCGTCCAGTTGGGAGGAGCTTCCAAATATACCAACTGTAACTTTGCAGTGGAGTGTGACCCTGTCAATGAGGTCACCTTTTCGCTATGGGTGCTGACCCATAATGCTCGATGATGGGATCCTTGTGGCTGAATGGTTTATGACTTGGAACATTCCTCTTCAGCCCCTAACTGAACTCAATGGACGGGCATAAAGGCCCAATTCAATCAGTCAGTTAGTCATATCAAGCCTTTGCACCTATAGGATTAAGTTTCAACTGTATTCTTCTAATTGCTTTTGTGGCAAACAAATGCACAGCTTTAACTTTAAGGTTTGAGTATTGAAAGCCTAAAATTTGCAGAGGATCAAAATCTCCCTTTTGACACAAGTATACTGGCTGATGTATCCCCATCTAAACCAAGGTGAATGGGTGTCCTCCTTGATAAATTTTCAACAGAAGTTGGACTTCATGGTGGGTGGTTCCAATTCAGCAAATGAAATAATAGAATTCCCAATATTTATTGAAATCAAATCACTAGAAGAAACTCTTTTAGCTAAACTGTCCTCTTTCTTAATTGAAAAAATAATCTCCAGCACAGCAAACCTGGTGAAAAAAAGATAGATGCAGGAATCTATTTGTAGAGGAAGATAGCAAAAACATTCTGAAAACCTAATGAAAATGAAAACTTTCCATAATTTGAAATACAAAACTTACTCTCATGAAAAAATTAACACCTCTAAGAGAGTTATCCCTAACTATATCAAAGAAAATAATAACTTTATGGAAGCAAGGGGTCACAGACTACAAAAGGATAACCATTACAAAAGGGGGGTGAAGAAATATAAGGACACACATAAATTCTGACATTTAACAAGTTCATAATTCCCAAGGATGTGAAAATTGGATACTGAATCAAAAAGGTAGAACAATCCCTGCACCCTTAAGGTGCTTTAGATGTCAAAAATAAGAACATCACGAAGAGAATTACCAAGGACATTCAATATGTGGAAGGTGTGGCTAAAAAGACCCTAACTATATGGAAGAAGATTGTCCTTATGAACCCAAATGCTGAAACTGTCACAAGAACTATACAAGAAAGAGAAATCATAGAGATGAAGTATACAAGAAAGAGAAATCATAGAGATGAAGTATACAAGAAATATAACATTCCTAGAAACAAAGGAAAATTATGGAATCCTGTGGAAAAGACCTGCCCCAATGTAGTACAGAAAGTAAGTCAAATAAATAACAATCAACTCAATAAAATAAAGAGCAGTAATTGAAAAACTAATGCAACTGAAACCAAAAAATGGACTAAAATTTCCTGAACAGTTAAAAAGAAACTATACTTAACTAAAATCTGTCAAGCACTAAAACAAATTCAACAAAAAACCCCCACAAAAAGCACCAATACAACAACCCCAAAAATATCTACCAAAAACTCTGACTCTCAAACTGAAAAGAGATCACATAGACCACCGAGCTGCCCACCAATTTGCCAAAAAACTCAAATCACAAGTTCAAAACCAAACACTAATACAAACAATGAAAAACCACATTGTACTTACCCCCAACCAAATTTGAACCTTCCCTCCAATTCAAAATAAATCATACCCAACCAAACACTTTATATAAACAACTGAAAATATAAAGCCTCTCATCATCTTAATCCAGAGATCCCTCAACATCAAAAATAAAATCAAGAAAATATTTAAAAAGACCAAACAAACAAACTCCCAACAGATCAACCAAAATCCTAAATAAATCCTATTCAGTAAAAAGTATGAATATTGAAACTGACAACATAATTGCAAACTGTAATCTAGCAGATAGACATTAAAAATATGATACATCTACAATATAAGACCATCTACAAAGCATAAACCTGTGAAACAGAATTTGTCTACCAACCTCATGTTCTAACAAATCATTTAAAAGCAAAATATTTACCTACAAACTATGTGCTTACAAATTGCCACACATACATGTGATTTGGCATTAAATAACCCACAAAGATTGATATGCCATTAAACACCAACCAACCAACCCATCGAATTTTAAACTAACATTGTTATAATTTTGTAAAACTTCAAGGGAAACCGTAGATAATTATATTTCATTTCCACACTTAAATTTTCAGGTGTCATAAGGTCGAGAGTCACATGACAGTTTCAAAAACACACTCAACCTTTTTTTGCCTCTCTTCTTTGAACAATGGAGATGTAGTTTTTGATTCCGACTGGGAATGATAAAGTCACATGACTATATTACCAACACTCATCAAATAAACCTTTTTTCCTTTTGTACCCCTTCTACATACTGCTTGTTCATGGAACAAAATATGTATAATTTTATTAGGGCACATTTGTGCATTCTTTCTTTTTATATTACTCATATTTGTATTGTATATATTAAGTATCAAATATTTATAAATGAGTTTGATATATACTAATGTACACTAATACTAATATTAGTCCTTTGTGAGTGGTGGCTTGAGTGAAACATCTTCCCCACCACAATGCATTCATCCCAGTAGGCTCTTGGGTTTGATTTGATTTAGTTTCTTTGTTTAATGGTATATCAACCTTTGTGGGTTATTTGATACCAAATCTATCCTTGTAGAACAACAACAGTGATACTATTTAACCCATAGCTGGGCGGATAATGAAGTTCACACCTTTTTCAAGGGTCTGAAAGTGAACGTAATTCTGCTACTAGAGTTTGAACTCATTCACTGTGAGGCCAGAGTCAAGCATTTTAGCCATTTTGCTAAAGAACTTCCTCTTCTTACTTATTCTGTAACTTTTTTAAAAATAAAATTGGATTCAAATATATACATTGAACGTTTATTCTCTCACTTTCATCTCATAACAAAGTCTGTATGTAGTTTGTTTTTTTATGATACAGACAGAAAGATATTCAAATAAATTTTGAGGCATTATATTTGCAAATTAACTCTGACTTGTGTTAACATGCTTCACTTCACACAAGAAATTATTTTCTAAATCAAATTCACTTTCTGATGGCAAAAAAGCCCTCCACCCAGTATTTATATTAATTGTTTCAAAATTATCGAGTTAGTTTTGGTAGTAATAGTTGTAACAATAAATGGTGTCTGGATAAACATTAGTTTAGGACCATGCACTTATGAAAAAGTGACATCCATTGAAAAAAATGTTCATCATTTACATATAATAATCTAATCAATTTTTGTCAAATTTCTATTCAAAAGAATAAAATAAGTTTGCTTAGTTTATTTGAATTATTAAAAGATTTTCTCAAAAGTCAGACTGTTGTTGAGCACAATTTGTGCAATATTTATTTCAATTTCAAACAGTTTTTAAGGATTTAGATCAGAACTGGATTTTCACCTGCTGAAGCCCCAAGCTATGTGAAATTTGTGGCTCTTCTCTAAGACAATTTAGGTAAAGAATTATCATTATTTTTATATTAATGTCAATGATAAAGAGATAAAAAAAACTATTTGTACATTTTTGAATATGTATATAATTTGGGATGAATTAGTACCAAAGAATAAAAACTAATGATACAATAAAAAATATATTTAAAAATGAGAGGCTCTGAGGGTGTGTGGGTCTAAGTTGTGGCTTACAGTTAAGTCCAGTGTTGATTTAGAGACATCTCTTTTTGACCTAAAAATAACAATAACTTTAGATATCATTTACCCTCTCCCTTGAATCCAGCTAAAAGTTCCATTTATCTCCCATCAGCCACCCTTACAGCAACTAATCTCATAAAAAGACCCATACACTCGTGAAAACCAGTGTGCATACCCTTGCCAAATAGACATACCTTCGTGCAATGGTGTAGATAAAAATAATGTTTCTAACTTTTCTAAACTACAATAATCTCTGCCGGTTTTTGTGCACTGCTTTCCTAATGAGAACAGGAATTGTAGAATCGGACAGGAAGAAGGAGTTTACCAGTGTGGTTGATGGTGGTGGTATGTTTAGTTTTAGTCATGTTTATTTATTTGTGATTGGTCTAGGGGCCGGTGGAGGAGGAGTTTATAGAGTGATTGGCTATCGTAGGTTCCCTTTTTCTCCTTTGCAGAGCTTTCTTGATCACCATCACCCAGTGATACATCATGGCTTCACTGCAATGAAGCTCACAAAAGTATTAGTAACATCGATTATTTCTTCTTTGTTTAGTATTCCAACCAGGTGGATTAGCAGTTGGGGTGAAATGGATAGAAGGGCGGGAACTTGTCTGGGGAAATGAATGGAAACTGCATTTGGGGAGATTTGAGAACACATTTCCTGGTGGCGGTGGAATGAGGGACCCAAAAAATAGCTTTTTTTCAAAACTTGTGGGGCAATGCCATTTGAAACAGTATTTGCTTGTCAATGCATTTTTATTATATTTGATCATAAGATCATTTTATTCTCAAGGCCAATTATTTTTAGTAAGACGGATCAAAGTAACCACATTTTACAGTTCACTCCTTCTAAATGACATTGGTTTTAATGAAATGGCTGATTAATAAAAAAGAGAAATTAAATATTACCTTTTTAAATATATAATTTAGATTTTGTACTACTTCTGTAAGCTTCTCAAAACAGCAGAGTCTCTCCACGATATTGGCTACACGAATTGTCACTTAGAATGCCAAATACTAGAGGACATTTATCATCAGTCTCAGACTGACAAACTTTTTCCAAATATGAATGGAAAATGAACTAAAAAAAAATTAGTCAAAATAAGAAAATTGCCTGATGTGAAGTCTGAGTACAGATAATATTTGGGACTGTACTCGTTTGAATTGTATTTCCATTAATGATAAGTGAAATGAATTTAACTACCCTATTTCTCTCTTCTGTAATTAGGGACTTTGATGAATTGTTTTAGTAGTAAGTTGTTTCCAGCTAAACTTAGAGGTTCCCCAAGCCTAGGTTTGGATAGTAACACATGTCCAAGTTAAAAATAGAGATGTTTCAGCAGCAAATTAGCCGCTGGCTGTGATGGGCTGATAGAACCTCAAGTTGAAGAGCTGTGAGAGAGGACACGTGATAGAAAAGAGGAAAAGGAAGAGTTAAGGCCCAGGTGCAGAAATATGAAGACAGGACCCTGAACAGGCATCTGTGAGAGCTACAACAGAAAACAATTGGGATGAACAAGTCGATATCAAGGTCTGTGTCTGTCTTTATTGTCCTGCGACGGTTTATTTTTCTCTCTCTATCTAAAGCAGTAGACTCAATTCATGCTTTGTTTTCTCTCTCTCTCATCAGCGACTACAAAATAAGGGTAGTGGTGAATAAACTTTTGTATTAGCAAACCAAGACAGTGTTCATCACAATTTCTCAGGGCAAGGTTACAAAAATGTCTGACTCGAACTTAAGGCATAATGCTACATTCATAGGCCCATTAGAACCGTGGTAGTACAAATGTCGATGTGGTGCCATAGTGTGCTACAAGGGTCTACTGAGAAACATTGTGGTGCAAATATCTATGTAATTTCATAGGGCTACACTTTCTGTTCTTAGTATTTCCATTCAGAACCTCCCCTCCACCTATAAAATGTTGTTGAAACCAAATTAATAATTTTCTTTATGACTATGAAATTTGAAACTTGACTGTATACATGATATAATCTGTTGAAGTGTAAATGAATTATGTTGGAATTGTTTTCTTTTATGGGATTCTTATCATGAGCTTTTTATTCATATGGATTTATTTTTCTTACCTTTAAACATAAGATGATACTTTAAAGAGAAACCCAACTGACCCTTGTCCTATGTGATTTGTATAATATCAATCGGCTAGAAATATATATATATATAATATCAATCTGCTAGAAATATATATATATATATATATATATATGCTTCCATCTGGACACAGATATGAATATTTAAGTAAATTACCCATACTTTTTGTGTGTGTGTGTGTGTGTGAGAGAGAGAGAGAGAGAGAGAGAGAGAGGTGGTGATCTGATGAAAATTCAAAAATACATCAATCAAATATCAAGTAATATATAGTTCCATTTAGACACAGATATGAATATTAGAGTAATAATAAACTGTATTATACTTTCTTATAGAATTGTGTACAATGAGTATAAATATTTTAATTATATATTTGTATTAATTTTTGGAATTGTCTTTTACTTTTGCAGATATTCTGTATATTGGGGGAATAATAAATGAAGATTTCATTTAAACATCTTTATATTATCTATATCCCACTGTTTCCCTTCTGTTTATACATATATTGGTATAGATAAATGGATATATCAGTGTGGCTATATCAGACGATTTTCCAATTGGGTTGAAGATGGATTCATATACGGGTCATTCAATGAATAACAGGGATTTTTTTTTTTAAAAGAATAAATTTTTTTTCAAAGTTTTTTCTGTAAATGTAAATCATGAATTATGTGAAATTGGTTTATAGCTAAAATTATTTTAATGTTACACAATATTTGTTTTGAGGCTATTCAAAATGGTGAGAAATCAGAGTTCCCTCGGCCTCAACAGAGGTCTGTCATCAATTCTGAGGTGGTTGAAAAGTGCAAACCATATGAAATTTACAGAGGAATGTATGATGTGCACAGAAAAGCATATTTTAGTTTTAAAAATCTTTGCAAATAGGCAAAACATGAGATTGCTACTATGAGCCTGAACCGAAAAGACAACCCATGGAATGGAAACAAACTGCCTTTCCAGGAAAGAGAAAAAGTTCTGGAAGCAACAGTCAGTAAAAGAGGTCATCCTGTCAGTCTTCTCAGACATGAAAGGACTCATCACTACTGATTTCCTTATAAAAGGTGCAACTATAAACAATGTTTCCTATTACCTACTCCTTAGACAAAAATTCACCTTATTTATTGAATGACTCTCTTATGTGCTACTTAAAAGAAATTTGAACTGAGCACCAAAACCTGATACAGAACTTATTCTGCTTTTATTCTTTATAAGAAATATCTTTCATGAACCAGTGTTTGAACATTTGAGAAGAGATTATTTTGAAGTGGGTGATAGAATCTAGTTGTTATGATATTAAATTTAATTTTTTTTCATGGTCAAGTTCTTTGAGATTTTGGTAGCACTTTATGTATATATATATATATATATATATATATATATATATATGATGAATTCACATGTTGATTTCTACATATGAGGACCTAACAACTTTCAGCAATTCTGATCTTTGTGTCTCAGAGAAGATTTCAAATCAGTTAGAGATTTACAATCAAGTCCACAGATAGTGAATGCAAAAGAGTTAACTGATGAAATATCAATTTACCAAACTCCTCTGCACGAGCACTGTACAAAATAGAAACAGCCTTGTCCAGGATTTGAACTCTTGTCAATGGGAACAGTTCCTATGATAATAATAATCATTATGCCAGATGATTTCACTTTCTTGTTCAATACTCTGAAATTTGTTTTGTCAAACTTCTTGATGGTTTTGTGGCATTTTGCTCTCCAATTCTTCTGAATTGAAGCAACTTGCTTGAATGTATTAACAAATATACCAAGAGCTATATTGTTGGTTGGTTGGTTGGTTTTTATGGCATATCAACCTTTGTAGGTTATTTAACGCCAAATCCTTTTTTATGCAAATTTCAAACAATTCAGTTTAGTATAAGTATGCAGTTCTATTTAACCCATAGATAGGGCCCTATCAGGTGCTACCATTCCAGGCCAGAGTGGACCTGGGAGCAATAGCAATGGAGGGGTGCTCCACATTCCCTAAAGTTCCAGCATCACTGGAACCCCACCATTAGATTGTTTGGTGTCATATCCAGGACACTTGTTGGGAAGCAGTCTTACTCCTCTTCAGAGGTGCTCTCAGTATATTCTACAGCCCCAGCCGACTGGACGACAAGAGCTATAAGGTTTTTTCAGCTCGTCCCTTGAACCATGGTCTTCCAACATTTTTTCTTCTGTCAATAAGCTAGTTATAAATGACTATTTTTTGGAATTTTGTTGTCTCTCATTTAGATGACATCCAGCCTATCTCAATTGTGATTGCATGAGGAAGGCTTCAATGCCTCCAAAAAATGTGTGTGTGTGTGTGTTTCTTTAAATATGACTAACAAATTGTTTATTCAATTTTTGAACATTTTTTTTCTCTGTGTGTGAGTAAGTTTTTTTTTTGGTAGTTCAAGTACTTTTAAATGTCATTTTTAAGAAAGTAGATTGTTGCAATGACGTATTTGAAATCCTCAAAATTGTGCTGTTATCATGGAATATTTTTCAATGAACATTTTCATAAAATTAGTTTTATGCCGCTAATATATCAATAATCCATGATGAGAGTTGAGCATTAATTTAAATTTTTAAGATTTTAGGATTAGATTAAGGTTACATTTAATGTTTGGGGTTCAAATAGATTATCAATGTTTGATATGGAATATTTTTTAAATATTGAGGAATGAATGAGGAATCAACAAACACAAAAAAGGAACACTTGCGTTGTGGGGGGGGAACTTCACCCTAATATAAAAACACTAGTATGTATATACATATAAGGATTAGTCTGGAGAATAATTTGCATTCAGTGATTTTTTTTTCCAAGGATTGAAAACTCTTATCCTCTCAAAAATCAGTCAAAATGTCTACCTTTATCTTTGTTTCATTTCTGCAGGATATCATTTGGGATTCTCAAAACTTTTTGACCATTTTTATCAGGGAAAAAAAAATTTTAAATTATAAAAACCTACAACTAGAAAAAAAAAGACAAAAAACAAAGCCAACTTTTTAAAATGGTTTCCTCAAATGAAAACGTTATCATTAAAAGCATAGACTTTATCACTTCAACTGCATTTATCATGATGAAAAATATCCACTCATCCATATCAATCTCATATTGTCGTTATGTCTTTCTCATTGAAGAAAACAGCAGAAATTTAAGCATATAACAATGAAAAGCATTAAAGCTTTTAAATTTGGCAGGTTTCATTCCGACCGAACCACAAACATCTTGTTTCAAATTAAACATCTACACCCACTTACCCACCGGATTTGGATCCTTGCTGTAAAATTTTGGGAACTGTTATCTTCATTTTTTTCAGTTTTATCAATATCTTAATTTAGGTGTCTACTTATTCAACTTAGCACATTCTAATTTAACAAAGACATTTTAGTGGATTCTTTTCTAGTTGAGCCTGTTTTATTGTTAATAACACAAAGCCTTAACACACAGTCCTGTGGTTCTTTTAGATTCTGGTGTTTCAAGCAGATAAAAAAAAAATTAAATATTTCCAGTCATTATTTATGATTTTTTTTTTTTTTATTTTATTTTTTTTTTTTTTATTTTTTTTTTTTTTATTTTTTATTTTTTTTTTTAAAATGTTCATTTATTTTATTATGTACACATGGGAAGCAGCATGATGTACGTTAAGGTATTTGAATAAACCAATGGACGACCAAAGTCAATACCCAAATGGGTCCTGGACGTGAGTTTGACGACTTTTCGCTCAGGATCGACAGTTCGATCGGGGAACTACTGCTGCTCCTCTATAAGAGTGGCTTCTATAGAAGAGAATAAAACAGCCATCGAAAGATAACCATGACCCACACTCAAACCACTTACACAAACCGCATCGCTCTTCGCGCGGGTAAAAAAGGGGCGCGTCCTGCTGAGGTTGGAGCCCTGGCCTCGGTGTTCGAAAAATCAGCTACAGAGCTCAAACAATCAAAACTACTAAAATGCAAGCAAACACTACAAATAGCCACATTTAACGTAAGAACCTTAAATAGAATAGGACAACTCCCAGAGCTAATTGCATCGGCCGAAGAACATAATATAGAAATAATTTGCATACAAGAACACAGATACACGCACACAGAAGATATCAAATATCACGAAACTGGCAATGGATGGTCGCTCGCCACTGTATCCGCATGGAAAAACTCTGTCAACGCCGCAGTAGGAGGGGTAGGATTGCTTATAGGACCTAGAGCACTAAAAACGCTTAATAGCATAGAGAAAATACGACCTAGGATGATGGTAGCTACATTTAACGGAAACCCCAGAGCAACAATCGTCTCATGCTACAGCCCCACCAATGTTAGTGAAGAAAATGAAATAGTCACCTTCTACGATGAGTTATCCTCATTAGTGCGTAGCATCCCGAAACACAACATGTTAGTCATTGGCGGAGACATGAATGCACAAATCGGGAAAAACGGAAACAACAAATACAGCCTCCACAACACGTCAAATAGAAATGGGCAACATCTAACAGATTTCATGATAGAAAATAGATTAGCATGCCTCAATACAAACTACCAAAAAAGAGAGGGCAAACTATGGACATACACGTACGCAAACAATACTAAAGCTCAGATAGACTACGTCCTTATAAACAAGAAATGGAAGAATAGTGCATTGAATTGCGAGGCATACTCCTCTTTTGAGGGTGTGTCCACCGATCACCGAATAGTCACAGCGAAAATACGGTTAAGCCTACGAAAAAACGCCAAACGAACAGCGACCACCAAACACTATGACTGGGCCCTATTAAACAACAAAGATGTCAGAGATAAATACGTATTAGAATTGAGAAACAGATTCGAAACACTACAAGAAAAGACGGAAAAAAAGTACACCAAACGACGAATACGAAAATTTCGTCAATGCACACCTTGAGGCAGCAGCAAAATACATTCCAACAAAAATTAAAACTAAATATAGAGTCCCATGGGAAACCTTAGCGGTGAGAGAAAAACGTGCACTAGTGAAAACAGCCTCCAAAAACTATCGAAAAAACCCAACAAACACAAATGCCTTAAAACTAAAAACGGCACAAAATCAATTAGCAGGCATATATATAAAGGAACAGACAGAATACATTCAAAATCAGATAGATAAGATCAGAGACTCGGTAGAAGATAGACAATCTAGAATTGCCTGGCAAACAATAAACGAAGTGAGCAGAAGAAAGAGCACAGCCAAAGCAAAACTTAAAGCAGCAAACCAACAAGAAAGAATAAAACTGTGGAAACAGCACTTCGAAAACTTACTTGGAAACCCACCAAAAATAACGCATGAACCAATCACCAGAATAATTAGCAAACAATTAGACATTAAACTTGGACCGTTCACACAAGGAGAACTCGACTCGGTTCTCAGAAAAATTAAAAATAGGAAAGCTGCAGGACTGGACGAAATTCCCCCGGAAGTATGGAAGACCAGACAATTCGACGACATACTGCTCCGACACTGCAACGCAGTATACAATCAAAATCCGATAGATAGATGGACGAAGGGATGCATACTCCCCTTCCCTAAAAAGGGGGACCTCGGATTAGCCAAAAACTACCGAGGCATAACACTTACATCCATAGCTGCCAAAATCTACAATGCCCTACTACGAAACCGCATAGAACCCAAAATCGACAACATACTTAGAAAAAACCAAAATGGCTTCCGAAGAAATAGATCTACGACCTCACAAATACTAACCATCCGCAGAATCCGCAGAAGGTGTACGGGCAAAGAACCTACAAGCGACATTAATATTTGTCGACTTTACCAAGGCTTTCGACTCCATTCACAGAGGAAAGATGGAACAAATCCTACTAGCGTACGGCATACCTAAAGAAACCGTAGCGGCAATAACGATTCTCTATAGAAACACTAAAGTAAAAGTACGATCACCAGATGGAGACACAGAATACTTCGACATTGTAGCAGGAGTACTACAAGGGGACACGCTGGCTCCGTATCTCTTTATCATTTGTCTAGACTACGTACTTAGAACATCGATTGACAAAATCAAAGAGAATGGCTTCGAACTGACGAAGAAAAGAAGCAGAAGATATCCCGCAACAACAATTACCGACGCCGACTACGCCGATGACATAGCGATACTGGCAAATACACCTGACCAAGCCGAAACACTTCTGCATAGCCTGGAACGAGCAGCAGCAAGCATAGGCCTCCATGTTAATGCACACAAAACGGAATATATGTGCTATAACCAAACGGGGGACATCTCCACTCTAGAAGGAACCCCTCTTAAACTAGTAGACAAATTCACGTACCTAGGAAGCAGCGTCGAATCAACCGAAAAGGACATCGAAACGAGGTTAACGAAAGCATGGACAGCTATCAATAGGCTATCGACTATATGGAAGTCGGACCTGACCGATAAAATGAAACGCAGTTTCTTCCAGGCAGCGGTCACATCGATACTGCTATATGGATGCACTACATGGACGCTAACAAGACGGCTCGAGAAGAAACTAGATGGCAATTACACAAGAATGCTGCGTGCAATCCTCAACAAGTCCTGGCAGCGGCACCCCACAAGACACCAACTGTACGGCCACCTGCCCCCTATCACGAAATCTATTCAAGTTAGGCGAACCAGACATGCAGGACATTGCTGGAGAAGCAGAGATGAACTCATAAGAGATGTACTCTTATGGATCCCCACACACGGCCGCGCAAAAGCAGGACGACCAGCACGAACGTACATTCAGCAGCTGTGTGAGGATACAGGATGTTGTCCTGAAGACCTGCCTAGGGCGATGAACGATAGGGAGGAGTGGCGAGAGAGGGTCAGGGATATCCGTGCTGCCAGCACGATATGATGATGATGATGATTTATGATTTCTTCCTGCCTGTCTTGGTGACCTACTCAAATGTGAAATTCTATTAAAAAAATTGTTTTTTTTTTCTTCAGGACAATTTTCAGTTGATAACTTTAGTCTACTTATTGAATTTAACTGATTTTCACAATTTTTAGAGGATAATCATTCTAAACCATTGAGCTAATTTGCTACATTCCTTTGTCATATAATTAACAGTTTCATTTCCATTTCTCTCTCTCTCTCTATATATATATATATATATGTATATTGACAATATTTTCTCTTTTACTGGGGATTGTCTATTTTCCTTTTGTTTTACTTAATTCTGTTGTCCGGTCATTGGCATAATGGTTAGAGTGTTCACCAATGGCCTGAGAGACCTGGGTTCAATCTTTAGTCGAGTCATACCAAAAACTCAGAAAATGGTACTTGATGCCTCCTTGCTTAACTCAGTATTATAAGGTATGGATGAAGGGTAAAGTGGGTCAATCCTAGGAAAGGAGTAGCGCCCTCCCCTACACCTCAGTGTTGTAGCTATCAAAAAGGGAGCCTTTGGGTCACCCACGACATGGTTGCCAACTTTACTTTTTTACTAATTCTGTTATGATTATTTGTTGTTGACCATTTTCCTTTTGAGAGATTATTGCATCTTTATGTTCCAAAATATAATGATGTTCCATTTTTTTAATGGATTTCTCTCTCTCAAATTTGGGGATGGGAAAAATCTTTCAATTGTTGCGTTAATAAAATTGCAAAGATTGATCTTTTGAAATTTTACTGGAAGAAGTCTGACTGAACCAGAAAGAATAAAAAAAATATTTTCATAATCCTAATCCTATGATAAATGTTAGCTTTAACATTAAATATTCTAACATATGAATAAAAAAAAATAGATACAGAGTTGAAGAATATATTATTTTCCACACCAAATAAATACCCAATGGTCAATAAAAATATTGGACATTACTCTACAAATATTCACTAAATTTATCTTTTATCTTGGACAAGGCAACTTTTGTTTGGCACTTTTGGGTGAAAATCAAAATTGATTTTACAGTAAAAATAATTATAGAAATTAGCCTCTCAAGAAATTTGACTAAAATATTAAATGAGGTGATTATTGAATTATCAAATTTAATTGAACTCTATTTGGACTTGGTTGTTTGGGTTTTATGGCATATCAACCTTTGTAGGTTATTCAATGCCAAATCCATTTTTATATGAATAATCAGTTCTATTTCAAACAATTCAGTTTAGCATGAGTACACAGTTTAATTGTCAAAAACATTTCTATTTCTAGCTATTTAATTTAGTCAAAACAGTTCTAATTCAACCAGTTCAATATAGATTTTGTTTACACACAGTTAAATGTCAAAACAGTTCCATTTTAAACAATTCAGTTTAGCATAAGTATGCAGTTTACATGATAAAATAAATGTCAAAACAGTTCTATTTCAAACAATTCATGAGTATGCAGTTTAAATATCAAAAGAGTTCTATTTTGAGTATGCAGTTTAGTTCTATTTGAACCATAGTTAGGACTCTATCAGATGCTACCACTCCAGGCCAGAGTGAACCTGGGAGCAATGGCAATCACTGGAGCCTCACTATCAGATTGTTTAATGTCATATCCTGGACACTTGTTGTGGGGTGATCTTACTCCTCTGCAGGGGTCCAGTTGATGTATTATACAGCCCCAGCCTACTGGGCAATACACAGAGTTAAATGTAAAAACATTTTTATTTCAAATAATTCAGTTTAGCATAAGTATGCAGTTTAGTTTTATTTGATCCATAGATAGGACCCTTATCAGGTGCTACCACTCCGAGCCAGAGTGGACCAGGGAGTGATGGCAATGAAGGGGTATTCTGCATTCCCCAAAGCTCTAGAATCACTGGAACCCCAACATCAGATTGTTAAGTCTCATATCCAGGACACTTGTTTGGGAGGATCTTACCCCTCTGCAGGGGTGCAGTTGGTGTATTCTACTGCCCCAGCCGACTGGGCAAATTTGGACTTGGATGTCATTTAAAGAATCATAATGGATGCCATTGTATTATCAGACCAAAACTGGAAAAATGAGAACATTATTATTAGAATACAGATTAAGTAGACTAACAATTCAGTTTTAAGATCAAATTTGTTTTAATAATGTTTCCATCTTATATTTAATAATGTTTCCATCTTATTCACTACTAAATTTCAATGAATAGGTTCTAAAATTGTTGAGAACGAAGAGGTACAAGACAAAATATTTGTTGCTGATTCATGAGAATAAAAGTTTCCTTCACAGTAAAATATTTTGTCCTCACTGTAATTTTCAAGTGAATCAAAAACACATGTTCGTTTGAGTTCCTTTTATGAAGGGGAAAACATTTTTTCTGAGTCAGTTTCTTCTGCCAGCAGATGTCTGTCATTTAGAAATATAAAAATTAAATGAAAGACTCAAAAATACATTTTCTACGGCTGACAAAAAATGGAAAATAATGTTGTTGTTTTTTTTTACCCTTTCAATTTTAATCTGATTCATATGGGTCACCAGCAAAGACAAAAGTTGTTTTTTTTTTTTTTAATCTTCTAGATTTTGAATTGCTTATTTTCCTTTGCTTTTTATTTCAAGTTTATTTCTATTGTTTAATTCAGTTTTGTTTCATATTCTGTCAAATCCCATTTTGTGTTCTATGCACAGAACATGCTCTGTCTGGATTTTGTTCTCTCTCTTTCTTTCTCAAATAGCGGACATGATGGGGTAACTCAGAACACCTGTTTTAAAACCAGAATCTATTTCTTTGATTTCCTCTGTAGCAAATTTTAATTGTGTCATGCATAAAACCCCAATATTTTAAAATTTATAATGTAAATGTTTTATATCAAAATTAAAAGCCCAAATTGTGTGATTCGTGGTCATTTCATGGCTGAGTTTTTACAAAGTCTTATACCTGTTAAGTATAAGCAATGTTACGATGTCAGTTGTGTATCAATCTTATGTTGAAGATATAGAATACACATTTTTTTAGCCTTAAAATAATCAACCCCAAAAACATACATCAGAATATTCTAGAAATTTTGGATAAAAAACGCATTAACATTAAAGTTATGTTTTTTATATTTTTCAACCAATCAGCTAAAAATACAAAATAAGAACATTCTAGAAAATCTGGCTCAGAAACTAATTAACAGAAAATTTTTAGGCTCTAAAACAAATAAGTAAATATTGGTCAATAAATGCCTATGCGCTTGAATTTTAGGACCTGCAATAAAACTATTTTTGATCCACTTAAGTGACCCTAAAAAGTATAAATAACAAAGAATTTAATTAACTTCTGTCATTCATTCTTTCTGCTATGAGAGGTCATAAACGAACAGCAGAGAGTCATGCCATAAGACTCAAAGGGAAAAGGCATGCAATCTTCTTTTACTAATGCAACACATTGTTGCCAAGATCACAAGAAAACGCACAGGCGGACTTAAGAAAACAAAGACCTATAATTACAGTCCATCACTTATACACACACACATTCCCATGTATGTAAGTAAAGTCAAATTTTTATCTTCTTTACTTCGGCCAACTATGGACCCATTTATTTGATAGACATTATAAACATGTAAACACACACACACAGGAGAACAATCCTATTTTCATTCAAGTGGCCACAACTATATTTTCTACATACTCACATAACATGAACATTGTATTTTCTAATTATTTTTAACCTGTTTGTTATGATCATTAAATTGTTTGTTTCTTAATATTCGTCGTTGTCTTATTCCATTTGTTCATGTGCTTGTAAAATTTGTGTTGTAACTGAACGTGAAAGTTATACCCATAAAATACGAACAGGAACTCACTCACACTCTCTACAAATTGGAGAGTAACATATCCACTAAACAATTACATGTTTCCACAACAAACGTAAAAAACAAAAAACAAATCTGTTCATATAGCTGCTTTTAATTGGCTACAACTTAATTGTAAGTGATCCGTCATTTTTTCTCTTGTTTAAAGGGTTTATGTGATTCAATAAGCAGCTAACATATCCACATCCAGATTAATAAAAGTAAAGAAGAAAATGAATTTCCTAAAATATGAAGAGATATGAAATATTTGTTTTACTGAAAGAATTTTGGGGAATTCTTTTGACATACTCAACTGTGACATTATAGTGAGTTTGAACTCCAGTCACACTATAACATTCACTTTTAGACTAATGCCCTTGGGAAAGTATAAACCCCCCCCCTTATTCCTTCTGATATAGGTTACATAGTAACACTGCTGTTCTTCTACAAGTGTAGCTTTGGCATGAAATAACCCATGAAGGTTGATATGTCATTAAATAAAGACGCCAAACCAAAAGTGAAAGAAGTTGTATAACAAATATTAAGATATTTTTCTTATGAAAAGGAAAATGTTTTGACTTAAAACATTTTTGGATAAAATATTGAAACGTAACTTTTTATCTTTTAATCCAAATCTGTTTCATTTCCTTCAGTTTTCTTCAAATGATTCATAAATTTTGGGGTCTGGAAAAAAGGAATCAAAATGGCATCCTGATTATCTGCAAGAACATGGGACCAACCAAAAACTGAATGTATTTTTAGAATCATTGCCTGTTTTTTATAAGGTTGCTTTACATAAAATGGCCTTAGAATAAGAAAATAAAAGCCAACATTTTGAAACTTAATAAAAACTTTTAACCCAAATCTGCTCCATTTGTTCATCTAATCCTTTTCCAATGCCATGAAAAAAATCTCATTTTTAAATAAAACTTTATAAAACCTTTTACAGACTAGAAAATCTTCAAAAACCCAAATCAGCCTCTCTTAGTATTTTGATCTTTCTTTCTCAATTTAAGGGAAATAATTTTTGTCAGGAGTTGGCTAATAATTGAGGAAACTCTAAAATATTTTAAGCTTTCATATTATACAACAGAATTGTTTTGTATAATCAAATTTTTTACCTGCAGATAAATTGGATTGCATTCAACATTGTAAATGAGCTTTATTATATTTGAGTTATGAATAGTGCAAGGATAAATAAGGATGTGTTGGGAACTGTCTCTTTGAATTTATATGGGAATTTATTGCTTGGGGCCTGATGAAGGGTTCCCTTAGATTCTGCTTAGCTATTTCATTATCTTTATATTAGAATGAGGATTGAGGATTTTCTTAATTCTGTAAAAGACTCAGAGATTCAATGGGGGAAATGTAAGGCATTAGTGAGACGTGTGTGATAAGGCTATAATTTTTTAATAAAAGGTTGAAAGGAATTTCATTTGCTAAAATGAAAAATCAGGTGAACGAGTTTATATAAAACTGTTTGAAAAAGTCTGCCAATTGAACAAACTATTTTAGAATCCAAATAATATTCTTGTGGACTCACTGGGGTTTCCCAAGTTGGAAATAGCCTTTCTGCACAAAACCTTTTCACTCATCAAAATTTGAAATTAACTAAAAGAAATGAGAGGAAATATTGCTTATTACTGGCAAAATGTCTGGTACCCGGACATTGGCCTAGGGGTTAGAGTGTTCGCCAATGGCCCGGGAGACCTCGGTTCAATCCCAGGTCGAGTCATACCAAAGACTCAAAAAATGGTACTTGATGCCTCCTTGCTTAACACTCAGCATTATAAGGTAGGGATCAAGGGTAAAGTAGAGCAATCTAGGGAAAGGATTAGCACCCTCCCCTACACATTGGTGTAGTAGCTATCGAAAAGGGAGCTTTCGGGTTACCCTCGACTATGGTCGCCAACTTTACTTTACTGGCAAAATGTGGACACGGTGACCTGAATTCAAATCTTTGACAAGGCTGTTCACATTTCTTATAGAGTTAATAGTCTTGGGAAAGATATGCATCCAACTATTCTAATTCCAGCTATGGGTAAATAGTAGGGCAGACTAGGAGAAAAAAATTCTGAGTTAAAACCTGTTAAATTCCACTTAGAAATTGACCTTGTATCCCATCTTCCTTGTGTAAATAAATACTAACCAAAAAAAAAAAATGAACAAACCTTTCATTTATAACTTCTGTACTGGTTTAAAAATCACTAGCAATTTTCACTGGATCAACAAGTTGGTGTCCAAGCTTAGGTAAAAGTTGAAATTTTTTCTCCCTCACTTGTTAAGATTTGTTTTCATTCGGTCAAATTCTTTCCATTTTTTTATGCTGTCAGATTTTTTAGTTTCTGTTTTTATTTTTTGTAATTTTTAAACAAATCTGTTAGTGTTGTGAAAGATTTTTAGTAAAAGTCATTTTTCTCATTCCAATTCCAAATGAAAAATCTCAACTATTGAGGTGATATAGAGTCAAGTTTTAAACTTTCCAATCGAGTTGCATGCGACGTTTACTGTCAAAATCATTTTGCTAAATAAAAATGAGGAAATCTTCAAACAAACCTTATTGCAAAAATGAACAAGAAAAAGAAAACTATTAGATGATTATGGAAACCCCTAGAATTGCTGACTCATTGGACTTTGTGGATGATAATAGAAGATCTATGCCAATGAAAAAATCGCATCAGAAAATGGGAGAAAAAGGTAAAATTTAATGATGGCAACTTTTATCATGTTTCTGATCTTAGAATTTAAAACCTGGTTAAATGCTAGAAGTAAGAAAAAAACTGATTTAAAGTAAAGTAAATAAAGTTGGCAACTGTAGTCAAGGGTGACCAGAAGGCTCCCTTTTCAATTGCTACTACACTGAGGTGTAGGGGAGGGCACTACTCCTTTCCCTGGATTGCTCCTCTTTACCCTTGAAACATACCATGTATTGCTGAGTGTTAAGCAAGGAGACATGTAGTACCATTTTTAAAGTCTTTGGTATGACTCGACCTGGGATTGAACCCAGGTCTCCCAGACCTTTGGTGAACACTCTACCCAAAGGCAAAAAAGGCAAAATAAATTAGGATAGAAAGATTATACTATGCCAAATGAACTGGATCTCCTTCCCTTGAAAATCAATATTCAAAATCTTGACCTTCACTTAAGCTTGAACACCAATAGGAAATATATTTTAACCAATCAAGTTATTGTTGTTTGTTTGTTTTATAAGTTTAACGAAGTGTGAAAATTATGTTATTTGAAAACCTTCTTAGTTTGTGAACTGGAAAATCTGAAGTGAAAATTATGACCTTCATCAGGATTCAAACATTAACAACTTTTGTGTGTGAAAAATACACAACTACTTTAGCCACCGAACAGGTAAATTTCAGTTTGTTTATATTTGTATAAAATAGTCAGAATTGATATTTTTGATGCATTAGATTGATATTTAAGTAAATGTGATATATTTTCTTATTTGAGAACAATACCACTAACTGGGAATTGATTATTAAACCTCTCGGGTTTGAGTTGTTATTATCTTTAGGTTTGTTTTTTTTTTTTTTTTCATGTTTCAGTTTGGAAATCTTAGTTCTACATTTTTTTTATAATCATCATTACCATTTGTTTGTTATGCTTCCTTGGACATATTAATGTTTTTAGTATTGTCTCCCATTAACCTTTAAAAAAACAAACATATACACTATTAATACAATATCTATATACAGATCAAATCCTGTTAAGTAAAGCATCCAATAGTTTCCAAAATGCCATTTTAAATTCTTTTTCTTACAATTTTTTCTAAACTCATCTAATTGAATCTTAAGAGTTTCTACTCTATTTCTATTTTTACAAAAAATCCCATTGGTTAACAGACTTAGTTTTTGAAATTTGTCTTGACAGTAAATTTCCAGTTTGAAGAGAAATATTGAAAAAATGTCTACTGTAATTAGAAATTCCATTAATTATTTTGAAAGTTTCAATTAGATCACTTCTCATTCTTCTTTCTAGTAAAGTAGTTAATCTTAATTTCTCTAATCTCTCACAAATACATTTATTTTGCCACTCTTTTTTGTATGCCCTCCAATCTCAATATTCCACTCTAATTTCCATGTCTAGAGACTGAAGTCCAGGCCTGAGTATAATATTCTATATTTGCCTTTTCTTATTTTAGCTTAGATTGTATATAAACTTAAAAGAACAATCTTCACTTTTCTGAAGGTTTGTGTATGTAGAGAGTAGAATAACTGAACAGGTCTAAAATCATACAGCAATGTTATTAGTGGTTTGTTCCGGTTGGACACCAGCTACTAAGGATTTCAAATACTGATTTTTAGAACTTGCTCTTTCATTCTCTGGGGCAACACATTCTCAATTTTTTTCAGCCAGTGCTGTTTATTGAAAATGACTGGTTTTAATTGCATCATTATTTTGCTATAAAATTTCTATTTGAGCGGAGGTGGGGATTTAATTTAAAGTTTGAAAAATATTTTAAAATCAGTTTATGGAGATGATGATAATGATTATCATTATCATTTGTAGCAGCAGCAGCAGCAGCAGCAACTCTTCCTCATTTGGCTTCATTTCCTTTATTTTTTAAAGTTATTTTAAGTTTAGTAAATGACACTAATGACTGATCAATACCAAAGATTGGGGTTCAAGCACATATAAAAACAATGACTTCTGAAATTATTATTACTGATTATATAGTTTTATTTTCCTTATCCATGTAATAACTTGCATAAAAAGTGGCAGGATTGTTTATGATTGGATCACTACTTCTGTTGAAGATCAAAATATCAATGGAAGGTTCAGTCTCTACTGTCATACCACCATCATTCTCCTCTGACATTAGAGGACAATATAAGAAAATAGAAGTTGTTTTTTTTTGTGTGTGTATGATTCTCTTACAAGCATGACATAAAGGCTCTTGTTCATTACTGGTCAAAAAACAAAGTGAATGGAAATGTTTATGTGAAAAAATTGTTTTGTAGCTGAAAAATTTCTCTGTCAAGCAGTTTTGTTAGACTTCTTGTCTCTGTTCTGGTTTCCTTGAAGATAAATAGGTAGAGTCTTAATTTGAGAGCATCTCTGGTGTATTTTTCTTAGACTTCCTCTATGAACTTATGTGAAGACTTCTAGTTCATTCTATTCTGGCTCATGTTGATAGATTGCTTGAATAAAAAGTCTTGTTAGGAGTGTAAAAAAAAAAACATTAGTGGAGGAGATGTTTTTTTCTTAAGCTGAAGTTATTTGCTGACCAAGCAGAGAGGATGAGGGAGAGTAAGAATATTTGAAAATAGAAAAAAAGTTGATGGATTTGCTGTCATTGAAACTTTGGAAGGTATTTGACCTTGATAGACTTTTTGTATTTTGTCTCTAAGATAATCTTTGAAAACTTTGAGAGCATTTAAAATGACTATTTGAAATATGAGGATGGCTAAAAAAAGAAACAGTTATTGTTACAGTCTTAAAGTATGCGAGGTAAGGGAATCACAGATCTTTTTTTTTTTCAGAAACACCGAAGTGCCTTGATTTTTGAACTTGCTCAAATCGAATCAAACAGAATAGAAGATCAATATTCTCCTGGCAGTTCTCGTGGAAAATCAGAGATAAGAAATAGATTTAAAAAAGAAAAAATTCTGCATCCCCCCCCTACAAATAAGAATTGTTTTTTAAACGAAACTGCTTGTTTTTTTTATTTTGTTTTTTAATTTTTTTTACTTGTAACCAATATATGAAGTCCTCTGTTAACAATTGTGGTGAAGACTTTTGGGGGTATTGGTTAAGAGGGGATTGTGGGGAGTAAAGTCTTATACAAGAAAATAGCTTCAAATAAATGTTTTTGAAAATTCTTCCTTAAGACTTGAAACAAATTGAAAAATATCATTATAGATTTTGGATAATTTCATATAATGAGTTGCCCTCTACTTTATCATCGAGTCAATTGCTGGATATTAAATAAAATAGTTGATAAAATTTTCATGTAAATTCTTTCATAGTTGCATTTTGAGGCAATAAGTCTTATTTTTGAAATAATCACAAGTAAAGCATATTCATAGTTCATCAGCATAATATTTTGAGGCAGACAAGGATAAATATCAATACCTTAAAGATGATGGAAATAAACATCGAAACATCAACCAAGCAGCATTCAATTGATGGTTTGGTTTGGTTTCTTTGTTTAATGGCATATCAACTCTTTTTAGGTTATTCAATGCAAAAGCCATTCTCCTAGAACAGTAGTGGTACTATTTAACCCATAGCTGGGAGGATAAGGGGGTTCATACCTTTCCCAAGGGTATTTACCCGAAAGTGAACGTAATAGCACGACTGGAGTATGAACTCGTGTACTACGATTCCGCAGTCCATCACTTTAACCATTATACCACGAGGACACCCCCGCATTCAATTGAGGGATGTCTCCCTAGCATAATGGCTGAAGTGCTGAACTGTGAGCTCAAAGCAACTGAGTTCAAATTTCAGTTACCCACTTTCAGGCTGATACCCTTGGTAAAGGTATGATCCCCTTAATTCTCTCAACTATAGTTTAAATAGTACCCCTGATGTTTTTCTACAAGGAGGTTTTGGTATGAACCTATGAAGGTTGATATGCCATTAAACAAAAAATCAACCAAACATTGATTACCTACAAGCTGCTTAAAATAATTTTGTTGATTCCAAAATCAGGTTCTTTTGGAGATGCCGTTTCAGTTTCTGACTAATATTGATCTAATATTCAAAACTATTTACAAAAGAGAAAATGAAATGTTACAAAAAAAGGGTAATTTTTATGGTTCAATTCACAATTTTTATTATATATTTTATATACAGTAGTTACTTTTATAGGTAGTTTTATTAAATATATTGTACACAGTGTCTGTATATATATATATATATATATATATATATATACATACACACACACAGATGGGAATATATATTTGGAGAGAGGGAGAGGAAAAGAAATTATATAAACACACAGAGAAGAATAAGAGGAATATATATATATATATATATATGCAGTAAAGAAAATAAGATGAATAGAAAAAAAATATATATGTGTGTGTGTATGTATATATATATATATATATATAGAGAGAGAGAGAGAGAAGGAAACATATATAGGGATAGAAAGAAAGAGAAAAGAAAATATATAACTAAGTGAGACATGGAATCAATGGTGCTTGGTCTGATAATCACTGGTATTGACCACTGTTTATATATAAATATAGCAAATAATATTATTGATGGATGTGTTTAGATAAAAAGCAGATATCTTATAGAAACTATGATAGATGCAGACTACACTAACAGTTCTTGCAAATACACCTGCCGAAGCCAAATCCCTGAAGCAAGCAGCAGGAGTCATTGGTCTCTATGTGAACACAAATAAAACAGAGTTCATTTGCTTTAAATAAAAATGAGCCATCTCCACTTTAAGTGGCAAGCCTTTGAAATTAGACCAGTTCACATACCTTGGTAGCAATATCTCATCTATAGAAACTGATGTCAGTGTATTCATAGCAAAGGCGTGGACTGATATTGACAAGTTGTTGATCATATTGAAATTTGATCTTTCTGATAAAATGGGATTTCTTCCAAGTTGTGACTGTGTCAGTACTACTGTATGGCTGCACCACATGAACACTATTGAAATATCTGGAGAAAAGACTTGATGTTATATAATTGCGGAGGGATTTTTTTTATATGATCATTTTTCGTTGGTTATATCTTATCATTCTGTCTGGTTAGGCTTAGAACTATTCGGCTTAGTGCACGTGCACGTGCACACATTGAGTGCAGTTCACACTCGCGTGCGGAGGATGTGACAATCACAAATGTCATTATAAAAACCCTAGATAGGAAATGGACTGGGGTGTGAACAATGCCATACCCTCGATGTGTACTTTATATTACTGAGTGTTAAGCAGGGAAGTATCAAGTACCATTTTTAAAGTCTTTGGTATGACGTGACCTGGGATTGAACCCAGGTCTGCTGGACCATTGGTGAACACTCTACTCACTATGCCTATATATATATATATATAACACAGATTTTTCTTAGATATTTATCAGCTTTAATAATCATTCTCGTTTTTATAGTTCTTTCAGATTGTTATATAAAATTTAAATAATTTGTTTTTTGACTCTCAAGGAGTGTGGGAGGAGGTGTTATTATGTTCAAAATTCCTGCACTCATTAAGAAGCAAACAAACAACTGATATGATTTGTGGTTGAGAGGAAAACAATGAAAAACAACAGCAACCATTTCAGTAAACGGACAGAAATGTTGTTTATTTTGTTGGTGTTTTTTTTTAAAGAATGTGTAAAAGGTGGAATCTGAATGACTTAAAGGTATGAATCTTTGCTTTGGTTTTGGGTCTTTAAATTCTTCAACTGTATTGTCTGACCTCCTGCCACCGTCAGTGTTTTGATTAACTGTCTCAATTTATGAAATGAATTCTCTCACTCATGTTTGTGACTATCCATTATGGCTGCAACATTCTCATAAGTTAACATCATCACACCCATTTTCTAATCTTCATTGTAATTGCTTAAATTACGTCTTGATAAAAATACCATGGAAATCTTTAAGCTAAGAGTTTATATATATATATATATATATATACACACACACATTTGCTTTAAAGAATATCAGTTTTCAAAGAAAATAATCTATATTTTCAATCATTAATATTTTTAAAACAAATAATATTGTGACATTCATATCTATAACCTTTTATTTATCTTGGTATTTTCATAACTATGACATTGACCTTTTAAGCTTTTTGAAATTTTTGAGGGATGTGACATATGTGCTTCACATCAAATGATATTATCCTATTCAGAACAGAATCATCTGACTGACTCCTTTTCCAAAACACTTTTTTTTTTGGTGCCATAATGATTGTGAATCCTTAGCCCTGAGCTCACAAAATTCACTGAAACAATTAGACAAAAAACACATTTACACTTTTGCTCCTGAGGCTAGACATCTAATCGTTCCATTAAAAGAAACTCTGTGAATAGTCACTATGTTAAACATTTCATTATTAGTATCTGATATGTTCTCACTGAGCTCAGAATATTAGGCTTATGTGACTGTAAAATAGAGCTCAGTATGAAATATCAAATTTAGGAGTTTAAAGAATTAATCATCTTATATGTATTGCCTGCTTGGCATATTCAATTTTATCCCCATTTTGTCTGTTTCTCTCTGTTGGGTGGATCAAGATTTTAAAAAATGCTTTAATAGTTTTATAATATTTTAATTTTAATTGATCCTTTTCTCTAAATTGTGTTGGTGGAGTAATGGTATAGAACATGGAAATGGAGAGCCAAGTTCAAACTCTGACTTAGCTGACACTGATTGAATGATTTGCCTTTGAGAAATGTATCAAGTAATTCGCCCATCAGCTATGAGTAAATTGTAAAAAAGAGAAAATAATCAAGGATTGTCCCTTTTGCTGCTGGCATAATACAACTTGGTACATCCTGTTGCATTGGAGAGGAGATGGACACTGCCAAATAATTCTAATTGCCCCATGAAATGCAAATGAATTTCTCAGTAATACACTTTACCAACTAAAAGGTCATGAGATGGCATCTATAGAAACATAATAATAATAGTAATAGGTTTTGATTATACTTGTAAAGTAATGCCTTTATATCTAAAATAAATGACAAGACTTTTACAGAGATTGTGTGTGTATTTATATACATATAAGTGTGTGCATAATGAAATATTTATTAAAAAACAATAAGAATATTTTAAAATCCTAAAAAAAAAAGGACCCTTTGTTTCAGTCACTTGTATTCAGAGAATTATTTCAGTGACAATAGAGTTTATTTTGGAGGAAGTAAACATCGGATAGTGACCATCAAAGTAAACATCGGATAGTGACCAGGGAACAAAACTGATCGAGAACAAATATATTAGCCCACTATGTTTACCATCCTTGAGAAATCAAGTCAATAATTGAAACTGTGCTTATCATGAAACATAAACCAGAATTGTGTATCCAAAAACAATTTTACACACTATTACTTTTTAACAACCCCGTTAGACCATGTGAAGAAAACATTATTACCTATGCCAACTCTTTCGGCTTATGTTGATTTTTTTTTCTTGATCAGTTTTTTCTCCCCCTCCTTTTTTGATGGACAATATCCCATGTTTACTTTGTCCGATATAAACTCTATTGTCACAGACATAATTCTTTGAAGAGAAGTGACTGAAACAAAGTGTCCCCTTTTTTAAGATTTGAAAATATTTTAATTGTTTTAAAAACATTTTACTATGCACACACTTTGAAAAACTTTATTTAGATTCTGTACCTCCCACAAGATCTTGATGTATATTTATAAAATTGATTCATTATATTTACAAATTTCTATATTTTCAGGGTGCTCTAATCTCTGATATTCCTACTACTGAGGAGTGTACTGACTGAACTTTGTGGTAAGTAGTCAAATGCAGTAAATGAATAAAATTAACTTGTAAAAATATTTTCACATTTTGTTCTGTTTTTAAGTGTTGACAAATGTATAGAAAATCATTTGTGATTATTTAGGGTGATATCTGAAGGATTTTAAGCAATTGTTTTTATGAGCATCTTTTGACATTCAACACACAAACTTCAGCAAGTTGGCCATTGTTCAAAGTACATTGGTATATTGTCTTATTTCTTTTAATGTTCTCCATGTCCTCAAATCATGCCCTTGAGATGATTTTTCATTTTAGTAAACAAGAAAAATTGGAGCTAGTTTTGGGGATTATGAAGGATGTTGCACTTGCATAATCTTGTGTTTCATCTGAAACTACTTTTTAAAAATATAGAGAATTTGTACTGATTTGTCTAGATGTCATCACTTTATTATACAAGTTGCTCAACTGCACAGATGTTTTTATTTAAATCTAAAATTATAAAATTTTAAGAAATGAAAGATTTAGACTTTATACTTTTGGATCATATCTTGTTTATATGTGTAATTTGGAACATTGTGTAAAATACTTGTTCGTGATTTCTTTTTTAAAATTTAATTACCAAATATTTAATAAAATATGAAAGTGTCATTAAAAAGTACTCCTGTGTCTAAGAAACTTCATTTTTTCAGTGTTTTATTGAAGAAGTTATAATATTTATGGTTATATGACTCATGTAAGTGTTTATTTGTATAAAAATCCATTCCTATTTTTATTTGATTATCTCAAGTCATTTCACTTGTGATTGAGCAGGTGTAATACCCAACTGAAGGTATTAAATTCCTCCCCATTGTCCTATGTCTGCCTTCCTTCCACCTTAACCAAGACGATTGAACAAATACCTGCTGTATCTGATGCATTGCAATTCTCACCTGCTCATCCGGATGCATGTCACACTGACTCAGTGACATTGAATCAGGTGCTTAGCAGTTTTGCATTGTGTGATCAAACTGCGGGGAAAAAATATTCTTGAATTTCTATTCACTTTTGTCTCAGCAAAAGGTTTTAGGAAAGAAAAAAATAGACTTTTAAAGATACACAAAGAAATCTATCTATAATCTTAAGGCTGTTTTATACTTTTGTGCTGCATGCATGTATGTACATATATATATATAAAAGATATGTGCAGGAGTTCCCACCAACCTCTTATTTGAAAAGTGAAGAACTGTTTTTTAATTCATACGGTTTATAATATATTCATGCTGAAAAACAAACTTGTATTCATAATGAAGGTGTGAGTGTGTGTGCGTTTATAATTGTGTTGATATCTGCCTGTTTTGCAATATGTGTCTGTGTAAATAAAAATGAAGTTCTTAAAGGTATAATATGCATGTAAATGAAACTTAGAATCATTGAAATAGGAAAGCTACATATTTGACCTGTGTATAAACTAGTTTAGATTTTGTGAATATTTTTTTGTAATTCTGGCCAGACAATTAGTTTCCAGAAGTTTTGGAGTAGCATCTCTGTTATTCTCCTGTTTATTTTGCTTTCTGACTCACAAGAACATTGCTTTTTTTTTTTCCTCTCCAGTCACTTCATGTCAACATACATTTTTTTTGGCATCAAGTGTATTAGTCAATCAGCCATGTGGGAATTGATCTTTACTAAGTGTCAAAAAAGAGCAAAATTCATATTTTAGTGTCAAAAGAATTTTTCTGGAAGGCAATTCTTTTTTGTTCATCTATTGTTTATTTTTTGTTTTTTAAGGTTAAATTTTTGGTTGTGTTTTTGGTCAGAATGATTGTTATTTAAAATTCAAGTTGTTGAATGATTTATACAAAGCACTGATTTATAATTAGCCAAATATAGGCAAAGAAAAAATTACATATGTTTGGATAGCATAGACAGTGGTGCTTGGTGACTCTCAGTTTCTCATTTACTTGGTCTATCACTGATATTGACCACTCTTTATTTATAAATATAATGTAAAAAAATTAAGGACTGGTTGATTGTTTTAATAGTAAGTTGTTTCCTAGCTATATTTTGAGGTTGACCACAGGATATATATGAGAAAAAAATTTGAGGTAGCCAGAGACAGTGAGAGAAGAAGGAATTAAGGGAGAAGCAAATGGGAAAGTGAATGGATGGTTCCCCAGGTCTAGGTTGGGATAGCAGCAAATCAGCAATGGGTTCAGATTAGCTGGAAAAAAAACTCAAATGGAAGAGCTGTTAAGGGGGAATGCAGGATAAGAAAACAGGAAAAGGAAGAGTTAGACACTAGCCATGGAGATGTGAAGATGGGCTGAAAATTACGGCACCCATTTCTGAGTGAGCTCTGCAAAGTAGTTTCATGCCTACCATGAAGATGTAAAAATGGGACCCTGAATGAGAAAGATAATATCAAGATCTGCGTCTGCCTCTTATAATCTCGCACTGGTTTGTTTCCAACTATCAAAAGCAGTTGACTTATTTTCATATTATTTTTCTCTCTTGTCAGTGATCACCAGGAAAGGTTGGTAGCAAATAAACTTTGCATCAAACGAAATAAAAACAATGTTTTGTGTGTTCGTAACTGTTCTCATGGTGAGGTTACAATGGGGTTCTGACTGAAAATTAAGGCATAGTGTTACACTCATAGACTTATTAGAACCATGGTGGTACAAATGTCTATTTAGTGCCGTTGTGCTACAACGGTCTGCTGAGAACCATGATCGGACAAGTATCTATTTAGTGATGTAGTATTACAAACATCTATTTAAGAACAATTGTGGTATAATAGTGCACTATATTTTTCACTTTGATATGTATATAAGTTATCATAGACATAGTCAATGAAGTTTGGTAACTCAGTTTCTCATCTATGTGGTCTTTGAACCAAGTGCTATGTTACCACCCACCCAATGGCCCAGGAAACCCGGGGTTCAATCCCAGTCAAGTTGTACCACAGACTCAAAATATGGTACTTAAAACTCAACATTATGATACAGATCAAGCGTAAAGTGGAGTTATCCAGGGAATGGAGTAGTGCCTTCCCCTACACCTTGGTGTAGTAGCTATTGAAAAGGGAGCCTTTGAGTTGCCAACTTTACTTACTAATACATATACAAAGTGCATACGATAAGTTTCCAGATATTTTTCGTCTGGGCATTTAAAATTGTTATAGACTCTTGAAAATTCACTATGTTATTGCTATACATCTTATGAGATGACTGACTAATTTTTATGATTTCAGCTTCAAATGAACAGCTACAGCAGCAATTGGAATACACCCTACTAAAGCCTGATTGTTACAGCTGGTGAATTTCAAAAATGCAATCTGACACTTTAGAAGAACAATATGCAATACAATTCTGTTTTAAACTTGGAAAAAATGCTGCAGAAACGTATGGAATGCTTCAGACTGCTTTTTGACCATCTTGCATGAATCAAGCTTCAGTTTTTGAGTGGCATAAGAGATTCAAGGAAGGTAGGGAGTCTGGGAGGGATGATGTGAGGTATGGGAGGAGTAAGGAAGTCAGAACACCAGAGTTGATTGGCCAAAGGGTTAGGGTTAAAACCTCAACATAATAACTTATGTTGAGGTTTTAAGGGAGTTCAGGAAGAGATTCCATCGGAAGAGGCCAGCACTCTTCAAATCGGCTCTGTAGCATTTCCACTAGGACAATGCACCAGTTGACAACTCCATCCTTGTCACAGACTATTTGACCAAGATGGGCATCAAGACAGTTCCTCAGTCTCCCAATCGTCCAGACCTTGCTCCCTGTGACTTTTGGTTATTCCCTAAGCTCAGAGGCTGTCGCTATGAGACAATTGAGGAGATGAAAGAGGCTGTGATGAAGGTCATTGACACGCTCACACAAGAGGTCTTCCATGGGACCTTCCAGAAGTTGTTGGAATGGTACAACAAGTACATTGTAGTTGGAGGAGATTACTTGGAAGGGGACTAGAGTTTCATGTGTGTACTATCAATAAAAGTGCCCATACGAAAAAAGTCTGGAAACTTATCGTATGCACCTCGTATATAGACCCTTGTAGTTTCAAACCAAATCTTTTATTTCATAATTCCAGAATATTATAAGAAATTGTTAGATATCTGACTGGAGTAGATTTAAAACAAATATTTTATTGACTTTCTTCTGTCTGCTCAGTGATAATAGCTTAAGTGGTAAAGATTTAGTGCTGCCATTTTGGGGCTGATTTGAACTTGTTTTCAATTTTTCATGTCATTGTTCAAAGACACTTATCTGATGGCTAAGATCAATGTGAACAACATAATTTCTCTTGGAGATTTTCGTAAATTCTCTTCTTATCAACTCAAATCAGATTAAAATAGTAGTCTCCCTAATGTCCAAGTAAGTACTATATATATATATATATATATATATATATACATTGCAATGAGTTTGTTGAGTAATGGTGAAAAAAGCATTTATTTTAAACAAATATTTTTTTTGCACATAATTTCCTTGTCAATGCACTTAAGTCTATGCGGAATATTAACCATATATACCAAGCATTATCCAGTGGAAATTTCAGGTGAAAATTCAGCTAATGAGTACATATCAAGCTACCAACTTATTGTTCAAACTTCATATTGTCTCTCCAATTAAAATTTAAAAAAAGACTTCATATATTGCAATGATTACAATTTCCAGACAGCTAAGCCAAGCAAAGTTCAATCTGTCTACACGACAAACAACATAACTGCCTTCCATCAAATATTTGCAAAATTCTTAAAGATAATACAAAAATCTTTAGTAATTCTTCTTTCAAGAAAAAGAAGACAAATTCTTGAGGCAATCTTCATTGTTGCCAAGCAACTCACCATCAATAAGATTCGTTATGATGTAGGAATGGGCATTTTAAAATCTGTCGACAATATTTATTTGGACTTAACATTGGGACTATCTGTATAAATATTATCATCATTGATTTCAATAATAATACAACTCAAAAGTATTCATCTAAAAATACAATGAACTTCAGACAGTTCTATCATGCCTGTGGCTCAGAGATATGATATTTTTTTCAAAAATGAGAAAATATACAAAAAAAAAAATGTTTGCTTTTTTTTAATGAAACTTGACTGTATATATATATATATATATATATATATATATATATATATATATATATATATATATAAAAAAGTAAAGTTGGCAACCGTAGTTGTAGGTGACCTGAAGGCTCCCTTTTCAATAGCTACTACACCAATGTGTAGGGGAGTGCACTACTCCATTCCCTGGAATGCTCGACTTTACCCTTGATCTTATCTTACAATGCTGAGTGTTAAGCAAGGCAGCATCAGGTACCATTTTTTGTGTCTTTGGTATGACTAGACTAGGGATTGAATCCTGGTCTCCTGGGCCATTGCCAAAAACTCTAAATATATATATATATATATATATTGTTTCAGTGTTGATAGTCACTATCTCACTTCATAGGTTTGTGGTAAACCAAATGCAATATAATTTGGAGTGCTCAATATCTGAGGTAGAGCTGTTATATAATAATAATAATAAGGAAATATACATTAGTTTTTATATATATTTAATAGCATGGAAGTTTGTCTGCGACTTCAGGTTTCATGACGTTTTATAAATGACAATTATCAGGCTGATGATGAAAGATAATTAAGAAATTGAAAAAATTGAAAAATAGTCAAAAGAACATTGGAATTGTGTACAGCTTTTTATGTTTGTGTGGGGGTTATATTTGCGTATTATTGTGTGTGGACGTATAAGTGTTGTTTAGTATATATGTGTATGAAGGCACGTGTGCTTCACGATAAATTTAAGGTTATCTCCTGGATGTATGAGACGCAATGTGTAGCCGAAGTTGCGGCAGGTTGACTGAGAAAAAAATATTTTATTTGTTTCTTTATATATTTGTGTGTGTGTATGTGTGTGGGGATAATTTTAACTAAGGAACAAAATATCATCATTGCATTTCGAAGAAAATAAAGTTTTGATTTGTAAATGTAATAGGTAAGTGTAGTATGGTGGGCTAGAATCGCAATAAATATCATGGTGATGAGATATGTTATATTGTAATATACTATGGAGTATTATGCAATATTGGTATTTTATGCTGGAATATGATTTGTGTTGGATTACAATGATAATTTGTATTAGTTATGATGTGTTAATGATGTATTGCATATACATCATTGTAATTGATGATTGTATGTATGTAAAGGATATAGTGAATATATATTGTGTTATTGCAATAATTGTTTATATTAGCTATGTTGATTTTATGTGTGCGAGTGTGTATGGTGATGATTTTAACTAACTATCAAATTATCATCATTGCATAATTAAGGAAATGAATATATGATTTGACATGTAAGCATGATAGGTCTGGGACGTAAGGGTAATAGGTGGCGAGTTGTGTTGGGTTACGACAATTTTTATTAGCTATCAATATTGTGTTAATGTTATGTTACATATAATTTATTGTAATATAGGATGGTGTATGCGTGGGGGGGATATGTTAAATATACTGTGTGGAGACCTATTTCTAACACTCAAGAAAACATGGCTAACATAATATCAACAGGTTGTGAAAGTGCATGAAGATAGATATAAAGATTTAATAAAGGAAGGTGTTACTTACGGTGTGTCGGGTGTGTTGATTGATGGAGGAAAGGGGTACTTACAGTGCGTCGGGTGTGTTGTGGGGTAATTTGTGGAGGGATTTATCGAAGTGGAGGTGGTATAGGTAAGATGGATGCGTTATGTGTATGGATTGAAATTTGAGAGATGTTCTTTTCATGTCTGTATTTGGATAGAATTTCTGATTTTTTATTTAGCAGGGTGTTCTAAACAAAAAATCAGAAATTCTATCCATATGCAGACATGAGAACAAACATCTATTCTTACATAACCTACACAAACATACGCACATACACATACATAAAGGGTTGTACACAATTCAAACATTCTTTTGATTATATTTTTCGATTTTTTTATTGCTTCATTATCTTTCATTATCTGCCTGATGATTATTGTTTATAAAACGTCATGAAACCTGAGGTCGCAGACAAGCTTCCATGCTATTAAATATATATTAAAACTAATATATAGAGAAAAATTAATAACAAGGCAATCCAAGTAGAAGGAGAGATTTATTGAGAAGCTAATATATATTTACTTATATATATATATATATATATATATATATATATATATAATGTGCAGTTCTCTGTTTGCTGGCACATGTGCTGGACTGTGGCATTGTAGTAAACATGTTTGAATTCCAATCATCCAATTACATTTACTTTTAGACTAATGCCTGTTGGGAAAAGTATAAATCCCCTTTATTCCCCGCCCCGCCAGCTATAGGTTAAATAGTACCACCGTTATTCTTCTACAAGTATAGCTTTGGCATTTAACAAAGAAACCCAAATTGAAAAAAGTTTCCAACCCAACAAATGTAAAATAAAGATAAACTGCTTCGATTATTTTAGCAGTTGCAAAAAGTGTATGTGTATTTATATCAGTAAATGTTTGTTTTTCTATCTGTGTGTGTGTGTGTGTGTGTGTGTCTTTTAAGGTTGGTTGGCTGTTTGAGTTTTATGGCAAATCAACTTTTGTTGGTTATTAAATCCATAATCCATTTTTATACAAATGAACAGTTTTATTTCAAACAATTCAGTTAAACATAAGGACACCATTCAATTATCAAAAATCATTTCTATTTCAAGCTACTCAGTTTAGTCAACAGTTCTTATTAGAATAATTCAGTTTAGTAGAAGTGTAGTTTTTGTCCACACACAGTTAAATGTCAAAACAGTTCTATTTCAAACAATTCAGTTTAGCAAAAGTTTCAATGTCAAAACAATAGTTTATGTTTGTTTGTTTGGGTTTTATGGCATATCAACTGTTGTAGGTGATTTAATGCCAAATCCATTTTTATACAAATAATCAGTTCTATTTCAAACAGTTCAGTTTAGCAAAAGTACACAGTTTAATTGCCAAAAACATTTCTATTTCAACCTATTCACTTTAGTCAAACATTTCCAATTCAAAAAATTTAGTTTAGTGTAAGTACAGATTTTGTTTACACACAGTAGATGTCAAAACACTTCTATTTTGAATAATTCAGTTTACATTGTATTGTTTCAATATAAAAAACAGTTCTATTTCTAACAATTCAGTTTAGCATAAGTACACAGTTCTATTTGTCCCATAGATAGGGTCCTATCAGGTGCTACCACTCCAGGCCAGAGTGGACCTGGGAGTGATGACAATGAAGAGCTACTCTGCATTCCCCAAAGCTCCAGCATCACTGGAACTTCACCATCAGACTGCTTAGGGTCATATCTAGGACACTCGTTGTGGTGGGGGGAGGTCTTACCCCTCTGAAGAGGTGTAGTCAGTGTATTCTACATCCCCAGCTGACTTGGCAATACACAGAGTTAAATGTAAAAACTGTTTTATTTTAGATGATTCAGTTTATCATAAGTACGCAGTTTAGATTTCAAAACAGTTCTATTTCGAGCAATTCAGTTTAGCAAAAGTTCACATTTTAAATGTCAAAACATTTTTATCTTAAATAATTCAGTTTAGTATAAATATGCAGTTTAAATGCAAAAACAGTAAACTCTCTAAACTCTGGTTAAGTTCTATTTGACCCATAGATAAGACTCTATCAGGTGCTACCACTCCAGGCCAGAGTGGATCTGGAAGTGATGGCAATGAAGGGGTGCTTTGCATTCCTCAAATCTCCAGAATTACTGGAACCTCACCATCAGATTGTTTAGTGTCAAATCCGGGACACTCATTGGTGGTGGTGGGGGGTCTTTCCCCTCTGCAGAGGTGCAGTTGGTGTATTCTACAACCCCAGCCGACTGGGCAATATCTTTTAAAGTTAGCTAACTCTAGCACAAGGTCAACTGAAATTGAAAGATTAATTTGCACCAGTTTTCTAATTAGGAAAGGCTAACCTATTTAAAAAAGACATTCAAAATACTTTTCTGCTAAATTTCATATATACAGCCTGAGACAAATGAATTTATATGTTGGATAAAATGTTTAGTTGATTGGATGAAATAGGATGTAAAAACCAAAATTTAGCAACATGTTTATTTGATATAATGTTTTGTTCATCAATATCTGATAAAACTTTTGAATGAGTGAAATGTTCTATTAAATGAATACACCATCCAATTTTGGTTTTCACAGTTTTCTTCTAGATTGACTCGTATGTGTGTGTATTTGCATTCATTATGAAGTGTCATAAATACACACTTATGTCTGTATTTTTGTTAATTGTTGCTGTACCCAAAATCTGTCAAATTTTAGGCCGTTTTTTTATAATATTTGGGTCTTTATAAATTCATTATGCCTTTTTTTTCTTTGCGTGTTTCAATCAAGTGTTTTGGTACTTACACTAATCAGCTTCCTTTTTTTTTTCCCTTTCTTGTTATTTCCTGGACTTAATCATATTGATGCCATCTAAAACTTGTTGCCAAGCTGCTTCCTCTAAGAGCTGCATCCATTCAACCTCCTGTTCATCAATTCCTTTGTACAAGACCATTTTATTTTGGTTTCACTAACTTCAATGACTCAAGGTCTTTTCTACCAAAGATCATGTCTTCCAATTTTAAGAATTTGTTAATGAACTTTCTTTCTATTGTGAAAAAAATAATAATGCTGATGATTGGTTCAATGAAGGATCATGGGATTCCTTTACTTGAAATTCTCACTAAGTGTTTCGTTCTTCACATTGAAGATTCATTTTAGTTTTGGACATCTTTTATCCCAATGCTTGATATTGAATTGATAAATCTTTCTTTCTCTTACTTTGTCGTCCTCTCACTTATTTTCTTATTCTCTCTCTCTCTCTCTCTTTCTCTCTCCCCCTCTCTCTCTCTCTCTCCTTTCATTCTCATCCTCTCACTTTCTCTTTTCTTATTCTCTCTCTCTCTCTCTCATTCGCTCATGGTTTTATTCTTGATTATTTTCTCAATAAGTCTCATCTTCTTTTGCTCACTCTCATTCTCTCTTTCTTCTTTCTCTCATTCATTCACTCTCTCTCTCTCTCTCTCTCATATTTTGAAGCAGTTGAGTAATTGGGACCAAGAAACTCTGCAACCTTCTAAGTAATTGAATGTCTGTACTTCTTCCTTTTATGAATAATATAAAACATTAGGTACATTACTTCAACAACTCAATTATATATTTGATCTGAACATAAAGATGTGGGCATATATATATATATATATATATATATATATATATATATATATATACGCACACGCTTATCCATGCATGAATACATTGTTGCAGTAATAACAGCATAATCCAATGATGCAAAGATTTTTTCTTCATAACAATTATTTTCCCATATAATCCTTTTCTTGTCAATATCCATAACCCAATGTTTTGCTATTAATTATATATTAAACATTATACAGTGAAAATATCAGATCAAAAATTAATTGATCCTTGCTTATGTACACATCTGTGAGAAAACAAAATGGATCGGGTAGATTTCATTATTTTTTTTTTGCCTTGAATTTTGAAGTAAATACATCAATCCAATAATTTTATGAATGTGCACAAAATGTTTTTTTTTTATCATAAGACACTTTAGATGAATATTTAATATATTGCAATATTCAATTGTTCAACCCCTTGAAGAATCATTCAGTCAATCAGCTGATGTAGAAGAAAAAAATTATTGAATACAGAAGCCAATTCTTTTTTGATAACATTCTATGAATTTAGTAAATTTTCTCTCTGACACTTTTAATTGTTTAAAACTCCAAATACTTTTCATTCTTATTTCATAACCAGTGATTATCCTACTTTGCTTCAATATTGTCCCATGTAAAATGTTTGCCAGTAACATATAGGTGATATATTTCTGTTTATTAAATACGTTTCATAATCTTTTCTAGGTTATCAAAATCACTTTAATCATTAAAAATCAGTTGGAAAAAATAGTCTTTGTAATATTGAATAAAGTGTTGATAGTTATTGATATTTTTATGAGTCAATGGATTTGGGGAATTTCTCTTTGATTAAAACCTCTGTTTAGACAACCATCTGACCATTGTCTGCCTCCACATAAGAGTCAGAGTTCAATTCCTAATATTTAAAATGTGTTTTTTGCTGAATTTGGCATTTCTTCATGTTGTCCATTTGAGCCTCACAGAGAATTGTTTTTTTGTTACTCTTCCAAAAAGACAGAGAAATGTTTTTTCTCTGATTACAAAAACTCAAAATCATTTCATCATTCATTGATTATTTTTTGTCACTCTATAGCTACACATATGCATACTAGTATAGTTACAAAAAAAATGACAGGATTATATATATATATATATATATATATGTTTGATGATTGCCCAGTCGACTGCACCTCTGCAGAGGGGTAAGACCTCCCCAACGAGTGTCCTGGATATGACACTAAACAATCTGATGATAAGTTTCCAGTGATGCTGGGGCTTTGGGGAATGCAGAGCACCCCTTCATTGCCATTGCTCGTCCACTCTGCTCCAGCGTGGTAGCACCTGATAGGGCCCTATCTATGGGTTGAATAGAACTAACGGCATACTTATGCTAAACTGAATTGTTTGACTAAACTGAATAGCTTGAAATAGAAATGTTTTTGACAATTAAACTCTACTTACATTTAAAGTACGTGTTTATGCTAAACTGAATTATTTGAGATAGAACTGTTTTTGGACATTGAAACTGTACTTACACTAAACTGATTAGTCTGATATAGAACTGTTTTGATATTTAACTGTGTTTAAACAAAATCTGTACTTATACTAAACTGAATTAGCTGAATTAGAACTGCTTGACTAAACTGAATAGCTTGAAATAGAGATGTTTTTCACAATTAGACTGTACTTACATTTAAAGTGTGTGCTTATGCTAAACTGAATTGTTTTAAATAGAACTGATTATTTACATAAAAATGGATTTGGCGTTAAATAACCTACAAAGGTTGATATGCCATAAAACCCACCCAACCAACCAACCTGTTTGATGATTGTGTACATCACATGAAACTTCAAATAATGGACTTTAGTGTTCATTATTATAGCAGTTTTTAGTTTTTATACTGCTCTGCCATATTAGCATCAAGTTTTTTTTAATGGAAACTTTTCTTATTTGCATTTATTTTTGTATTCTCTCTCTAACAAAACGGCTGGAGAAAAAGCTAGACAGCAATTACACAAGAACGTTGCAAGCAATATTGAATAAGTCCTGGTGGCAGCACCCCACAAGGCACCAGCTATATGGCCACCTGCCTCCCATCACGAAAACTATCCAAGTTAGACGAGCCAGACATGCAGGGACGAGATCATAAGTGATGTACTCCTATGGACCCCCACATATGGCCGGGCAAAAGCAGGATGACCAGCTCGAACATACAGCATCTATGTGAGGATACGGGATGTAGCCCTGAAGACCTGCCAGAGGCGATGAACGATAGGGAGAAGTGGCGAGAGAGGGTCAGGGATATCCATGCCTGTGGCACGACATGATGATAATATATATATATATATATATATATATATATCAACACTTCTGCTTAGAATGAGAGTGTAGTATCTGTACCCATGAAAATTCTGCTCTTATTTTAAAAACTAGAAGAAATAAAGTATACAAAATGTTTATTTGGAAGAATATAAAATTTGATAGTTTTTCAAAAATAAATATACAATAAGAGAAACATTTAAATACATATGCGGTCACTTTGAATTTTTATCTTTATTCATTTATTTTTTCTTTATTAAATTTCCAATTGTTCAGATATTACACTCTTATCCTCTAAAGAAGCAATAGAGGACAATACTTTCATCCGAGGTAGTATGATCAGATGCTACACTCTCATCAATCGAGCAGACATTACTGAAAAATCAAGATTGAAAGAAATAGAAAAAGTTATACTGTTTCTTATGATGATAGCTAAATCATTTTTTGAACATTTGCTTTAGAAATGTCAAACAAAAAATGCGATATAGTTGGAACTTAATAAATTATTTGAAGCGTCGTCTTTTTTACTGTTCTGTTTGAGTTCATTTAATATTTATTAGTGTTGTGACTAAGACTGATATTAACTGTGAAGAGAAATCTTTTTCTGTTCAGACTATTTCTAACAAAGTCACTCAGTTCTGCAATCTCATTGTTTATTTTCTCAAACTCTGTTGATGTTTACTGAGCTTCATATGGCACAAAGTCTGAAAAAAGGGAAATTGAGGGTCATGTGTTTAGGTAGCATCCATCTCCTAAGTAAAGAAAACTGATTTGCCGGTAAAATCAAGATTTAAAATTTTGGCTTTTTAATGAGATTCAAAAAAGCAGATGACAAACACCAGCTGCAAATAAGTTTTTCTTAAGAAGTGAGAAAAATCTTTATTCATTTGTGTTTTATCTTTGTATTTTTCTTTTTGTACAAATGGAGAAAAGAGAGATTGAAATATATCTTCTCTTTCCAAATAAGGCTGTTTGCTTTAAAAACTCAGAATGTTTAAATCCTTTTATGTAGGCTTCAACTTTAATTTCAAGCACAGGTGAAAATATGCATTTCTCACTGGCTTTAGTCTTCTTATACAGTGTGTTCAAATTCCAAAATAAATATGGTTTTCACTTGTTGTTTAAGAAAAAAAATGAACCATCATAGCCGTATTGCATATTTAATTTTAGGATTTTAAGATTCCAGTTCCTTGTTTTGCCTCTCTACTATAGCAAATTTCCCATGATACAATGTACTTTAGGAATTTCTTTTAAATTAAGTGGTAAATTACTTTGACTTGCTAATGTTGAAGTTAGTTTAGAGAAACACTGGACACACCATTAGGATTAACTGTATTGTCTTACAGCATGATCTGCAAAAGTAGCCAAGTTTTGACATTATTTGGCACTGTATCACAATATACACAACCTGGTAAAAATTGAATTTACAAACAATGGCTTGTGAGTTTATAGAATGATATAAAGATTATTAATGGCTAAAACTTACTGCTCATTTAACTTTGCTTTTCTCATCGTATAATTTTGGCTGAATTAGCAAAAAGAAATCCGAGAAATATCAAAAGTATAAAAATGGCAAGAATTGTTTTCAGGAGTTATAGTGTTTCCTTATTGGGTGGCTCACAGAAAACCTGTCTCACTTAAGCTAACTTGGCTTCTTTTACTTAATAAAACACCTAGGTTTTTTTTATTTTCATAATTCACTTTCTGTTTCTTCAAGAAAAAAGCTGTGGAAAATAAATAAATCCTTCAAGTTTTATTAGTTTCCTTTTTCTGTGTCTTTTTTGGATATTAAAAAACTATTGTCATGTGGTTCTCTACCTCAATAACTATACAGGCCATGTGTGTTAAAAAATCATTCAAGCAAGAAGTTATTTTTGAATTGCAACATTGTACTTGTTTTTTTGGGGGGGGTGTTTTTACTATATATAATTACATATTTATGTTGTGTGTGTGTGCACTGAAACATGTGCATTCATTATTAAAAAGATACACTCACTCAGATATATTGAAGACACCACTAAATATTCTTATGCACAAAAATATGTCGCAAATACATAAGTCCATCACCTGACATCTAGTTATGAGTGGAATTCTGAACTGAAATTCTCATTGTATAATGTTTGATCTATCTCATTAATATTCACCTCTGAATTTGGTGCTTTGATAAGGAAATAGATTACATTAAGAAATAAATATTAGTTGTTTTCATCATTAGCTTAGGGACTAATCAAATATATATATGTATATGAGAGCAAGAGACATGTATATCTACATAAGTTAACATCAAAACACACACACACACACACACACACATATATATATATATATATATATATATATATATATATATATATATACACATAAATATTTAATGTGCATTAATACACAAACACTGAGTATGTACATATTTATACAAATAAATATAAACATACAACCCCCCACCCACCCAAATTCAATGCAGGTAGACTTGACAGTATTTGAGGCAAATATTGCTGGGCTTCTTGCTTTTTCTTTACTTACCCTCATTTATATATTTGTACCTTGGCATTTTGTATCACATAACAGTTTGTAAACGAGGTTAACAGACCATTGCTAGTGAATTCAATGCTTCTGGCCTTGTGCCATAACTAATTTAAGCTTTGTGAATAACTATATTTTTTAATATACTTATATTTGTTTCCTTTTTTTCTTTTGATTTACATTTATTTTATGTTTTCTCATTTGAGTTTAACATAAAATAAAATACGTAAACTTTAAATACTGAATTTTTTAACATCCTCCTTTTTTCCAGAATCTCTGCATGTGTATATGTATATGTACTAGTGTGTGTGTGTGTGCATTTGTGTGTGCTTACATTTTTTTCTGCTTGTGAGTATATATATATATATATATATGTATGTGTGTGTATGTCTATCTATCTATCTATCTATCTATATTTGATTAAATAATGAAGACACATTTTGTCTATATAATTTTATTAAGATCCTTTCAAGTTTCCTCATAAGTGTCTTGGTTTCAGGTTGGAATTGGTGGATGAATTTACCAAAAATGTCCCAAGTGCTTTCGGGTCTTTCATAGGCCATCATCAGGGGTGTTTTGTTAAAGAGTTTTTTATAACTTAACAAAATTATGTAAATGCAGAGTTGGATAAAACTGAGATGCTGATGAATTTAAAAAAAACTGAATGCTATCAATGGAAATAGAATATTATCAAGAAATATGGAATATTAAAAAAAAAGAAAGAAAGACTAAAGGCATTTCAAAACATTGTCACTATTTTCAAATTTAATTCTTTTGATTTTCAGTTTTTTGATTTTATTTGTAGGGCTTCTAGGATCTTTAGTTGTAGCTTATTAATTTCTTGTGGTATTATCATGGTGTTTTCAATTAGAAGTTTTTGAAATTTGGATTTGAGAATAGAATGGGTTTTAAGATGTAAGGCTATAGAGCTAGAATCATTTAGGTGCATTGTAAGCCATCTAGAAAGAGTTGTAGTGGTAAGACCAACATACAAATTATTTTCTTTGGGGACAGTTTCCCAAGGGGCATTTGAACATATATACAATAACAACGTTTGTCCTATCAAGAAGTTTAGAGAAGGGAGTAGAGTTATTGGAAATAATTAGGTTGGAGGTTTTAAATTTGTTGTAGTAAATGATAAGTCTTTCTTTTTTGGTAGGATCGGTAGGGAGAACATTTTTTGCATAAGGTTTTGTAGTATATGTTCATCTAATAATTACTATGACATTGGTTTTTATAGTAAAGGTTTATTGATTGTTTATGGTTTAGGGTATTGTCTATATTATGTTGTTCAGTTTTATTGATGAAATATTTAATTTCTGTATTGATAATGTAGTTGGGGAACTCATTATTAATAAGGGTTTGTTTTATTTTTTAAGTTCATTAAGGAAGATAGTTTGAGAGGAAGATAATAGTTTAGCTCTGGAAATAAGTGTTTTTATGATTTTTTTTTTATAACTGAAGGGGCATTCAGTTTGGAAATTGATGTTGCTGGGATTAATGTTGATAGTTTTTTTTATATGTGGAGTTGGTAAATCAGTCAATATTGCTTGAGTCTATTAGTACACTGAGAAATGGGATTTTATTGTTGATATTGATTTCTTTTGTGAAATTGAGAACAGAATTATTTTAAAAGGTCTCTTGTGTTAATTTTTTTTTTGTTTAAATATTCCATATTTTCTTGATAATATTCTATTTCTAGCGTTCTGTTTTTTAAATTCATCAGCATCTCAGTTTTATCCAACTTCACATTTACATAATTTTGTTACATTATAAAAACCTAAAAACTCTTTAAAAAACACTCTTTATACATGTAAGCAACTCCTGATGATGGCCTGTGAAAGGTTCGAAAGTGCTTGGGACAATTTTGGTAAATTCATCCACCGATTCCAACCTGAAACTAAAATACTTATCAGGAAACTTGAAAGGATCTTAATAAAATTATATAGACAAAATGTGTCTTTATTATTTAATCAAACATGCTTAAATGAAGGACTGCTGCCCAACTACACACACACATATATATATATATACATATAAATATGTGTGTGTGTGTGTGTGTTAGTTCATTTAAACTGAATTTAGAAATACCCAGAAAACAAACCCAACAACAAAATATTCCAAGTTTGTAAAACAATTTATCCAATGTTATTTTTCTTTTGTTTTTAACTCTGTTTTTGATTTGGTTTTTAAACCTATTTTTTATTGACATATTCTTCAGTTTTCCTTACAAATCTTTGAGTGTCATCTATCAATTTGTTTTCCTTTGAAATAAGGAATGTTAGATGCAATGTGCACCTGAGTAAAAGCCATACATTGACTAAAACAGTTATAAAAACAAAGATAAGGATACTCGTTCAAATTATTCTCAGAATAATATAGTTTGGTATGTCTTAGATAATCTCATAAGTTTCTTTATGATAATCCATGATATACTGTACTCTGAACTTAAAAAGAAAATAATGGTGAAAAATATGAACAATGGTTGAATAATTGTATGTGTGTGGGGAACTAAAGAAAAAAATAATGAAAAATTATCCAATAAAATCACAGAAATGTTAACAGGATTGTAAATTACAACCAAATTCAAACTTTCATTGGAAGAAGAAAACATTTTTATTAGAATGATTTGGAATAACGAAGAATATTCTTTCTCTAAAACTTGTCATTCAACTTTTAGTTTTTTTCATTTGTCAACTTTTAAGGTTTTTACCCAATGAAACTTGAGATTAACTATTTTTATTCTAAACAATTTGTGTAAATTTTTATTTCTTATATTCAGATTTGATTGTAAACTTTACCTGCTAAGTCTAGCTATGGTTGTCCCCAAATATTCAAATTACAATTTCATGGTCCTTTTGAATATATGAGTCGATGTGAAATTTTATGAAAATAATTTCTCTTTACTCCTATAATACCATTATATCCTATAGTTTAGATTCTCATCTCGTTTCTTTGTTCAACATTTTTTTCTTAGAATTGAGTCTGATTTTTGCTGACTATATTTTCTTTTTTTGAACCTATACTGTTTTTTTTTTAAATTTTTTTTTCATATATCATGTTTTTTTTTTTTACTCTGTGTCTATCATGAACCAATGAGTGGCTGAACCAAACAAATGGCTGAAAGATTGAGATAAAGATTAGAAAGGTGAGATTACTCTTTTAAAAGATTATTGAATAATAAGCTTTTAGATCATAATTTTAAATAAAAATGGAAATTATTATTTTAACTGATTTGAACTTGAATCTTCATCTTTTGTTATCTTTATTGTATCAATTTGGTTGTTGAATTCTTTGGCCTTCTCTCAAACATCTTCTACCTTTTGATAATTGTGAGGGGGTTAACTTTTTCATCTTGGAAGAGCTTACCTGATAAATGAAGCATTTATATATTGTTCATTGCAAAGTAATTAAGTTCAGGAATGGCATCAATCCTGAAATTGTCATTTTTATCAATTTTCCACATCATAAGTATCTGCTGATTCTTTTCATTGTCACATTTGAAGGTGAAAAGTTCAACTCTTCTCAAAATCACCACAGAATATTCCCTACACAATAATTGCATTCCTTATAAAACTGTATGAAATTAAATTTGTCAGTGTTTGAGATACTTTTGTGATATGCTATGATAATGTCAATCATTGTAGAGAATAATCCTGTTTTATGCATTTCAATTCAGTTTGCTTGGACAAAGATTACCAACTTTCTACTTGGCTAATCTGATTTCTGCTTTGGTAGAGAGGAATAAAAATGAAAGCATTTTATGCAACAAGATATTCTCAACTGATATCTGTTTATTTGCTTAGAAGAAATTGAATGAAGAAAAATACTTTTGACTGGGAATGACTAAAGAAAAAAACCATGTCGGCTGCTGAGGTAGTTATTTTACAGCAATATCTCTTTGACCCATAATATCAATACTTGATATTAACATAATGGCAAGAGAAGAAACTTTATCTCTAAGATGAGACGATAGTTTAGTCAGCCAAGCTATTTTTAGTTCAATGGAAAACAACATCAAGGGGTTCCGTCCTCTACGCTTGTGTATAGATTTCTCTGGAGAAGGATCTATATATCCTTGACAATCTGTGGCTTTTGGGGACAAGCAGTTCTGTTGGATGATAAGAATAGAGATATTATCAAGGAATCTTTTCTTTGACATCTACAATTGGTAATATGATAATCAAAAGCGTAAATGCTTTGTGCACAATTGGAATATGGTGTCTCAAATGTGAATTGTTTTGAGAACTACTTTAATTCGGTTTTTTTAAATTGTAAGAATGGAACTTGAAATGTTTTGTGTACAAGAAAAAGAAAATGCAAAACAATCAGATGAAATTAAAATCTAAAAATATTTGGTAAAATTCTTTCTTGCTGCAAATTTAACCAAGTTGAAAGGAAAAATCATAGAATGATACAATAAGTTTGTTGCCTGATGATAGAAAAAACATTTTGTTTTATACAAAAAATATTCAATTTTCAACATAATCTCATTCAGCGTACTTAACCAAACAAATCTTCATCACAAAAACTAAACATTATGCAATGAAAATTTAAGATCAAATTTTGTTCATCTGTAACTTTATGAACAGTGGGATTGGTGGGGGGGTCTTAATCAAACTTGGCAGATGTATTGATTGGTGGGGGTGTCTTAATTAAACTTGGTAGATGTATAAATTGGTGGGGGGGTCTTAATTAAACTTGGCAGATGTATTGATTGGTGGGGGGTCTTAATTAAACTTGGTAGATGTATTGATTGGGGGGGTCTTAATTAAACTTGGCAGATGTATTGATTGGTGGTGGGGGTCTTAATTAACCTTGGTAGATGTATTGATTTAGGGGGTCTTAATTAAACTTGGCAGATGTATTGATTGGTGGGGGTCTTAATTAAACTTGGTAGATGTATTGATTGGTGGGGGGTCTTAATTAATCTTGGTAGATGTATTGATTAGGGGGGTCTTAATAAAACTTGGTAGATGTATTGATTGGTGGGGGGTCTTAATTAAACTTGGTAGATGTATTGATTGGTGGGAGGTCTTAATTAAACTTGGCAGATGTATTGATTGGGGGGCTTAATTAAACTTGGCAGATGTATTGATTGGTGGGGTGTCTTAATTAAACTTGGCAGATGTATTGATTGGTGGGGTGTCTTAATTAAACTTGGCAGATGTATTGATTGGTGGGGGGTCTTAATTAAACTTGGTAGATGTATTGATTGGTGGGGTCTTAATTAAACTTGGTAGATGTATTGATTGGGGGGGTCTTAATTAAACTTGGCAGATGTATTGATTGGTGGGGGGTCTTAATTCAGTTATTCTGGCTATTGTTTGACTTCCTAAAAGAATTTTTTTCTTGACAATTTTAAATAAGCAAAAATTTTCAACTCTGATGAAATAAAATTACAGATCTAAAAATACTTCTGAAATATTGAATAAATATGAATGTATTTGTGTCTAACTTGGCAGAAATGAGATGTGCCAGGGGAGACAAAAGCTGCAATAATATTTCTCTTATTTTGTTTGTTAGTTTGAAAAGACACAAGCAATAAAATTTTCCAAATATAGCAATTTTAACCTATTGTCTCTCAAACCCTAAATACCTTTATTTTTCAGGTTCCTATTAGTCAAGTAAGAGTTTATGCCTTTAAGAAGAGAGTCAAATTCTTATGTTAGGTATTAGTCACAGTTGTTTTAAAAGTTATTTTAGATAATATCGTATTTAAGATTTTATCTAATTCAACTCTTTCACATTGCCTTCCTGTGTATCATATTAGAATCTGAAAACTATCAAATTTTGAGTGTATAAACTTTGCTGAAATCCTACAAAAATGTCCAAAGAATTTGAACAGTATGTGTAAAACAAATGAATTACAGATGTTTAAATAGAATCTTGAAAAACAATCTATATGACAAAGGAACTATTCTTAAATTGAGGAAATTTTTTTGTACAAACTTTTTCTTTTAAAACTCATAGGCAGCAATGATTTTTCAATTTTTTGGGGTGGGTGGGATGGAGGGCTGTATTTTCATTCCTAAATTAACTGGTACTTTTTTGCTACATGTAGGCCATCTATATTCATTATCAGTTATCTACAATTGGGGTAATTCTAAGTTTGATTCAAAGATGAAGTTGCAGGAGGAGTTGGAGGAGGATCAAGTTTATTCTTTTTATCCATCTAGTAATGAAACTATTTTTTCATATTCATTGTCTACCCTGTGTATGTCTAACGGATCTTAAGTTGATTTGAAAGTGCAAATTGGCATATGACTGATGTACAAATGATAATTGCTTACTGATAACAAAATCATACCAAGTGATTTTATGCAATTAATTCTATAAATATTTTGTTTATTTAATTTTCCACATAAATTTTCATATTTGTGAATTAAAGAAAAAACATGGATGGCTAGAGAGAAATGTGTGTGTATATATATATATATATATATATAATTCTGGTAACCTACATATTCACCTGGTATAAAAGACCTAGAAATTTTTTCCTAAAACCAAAGTTTTAAAATTGGAATATCCGTAATGTTTTATAATCATGCCAATCATGGCAAGTTAAGAGCACATAGAAGAAGAAATCAGATGCCTTTTTAGTATCCTAAACATTGAAATAAAATTAACAATATGCCAAATGAGGACTTCAGGGATTGATCACAGTAGACCCCTTGTGTGAGATATCAGTTATAAATGGTGTCTCTGCTGATTGGAACATTTCTTGAAGTTCTTTGCTACAACATTTGCAAATGTAGCTGTTAAATGAATGTCAAAAGAAAGAGTCAGGCTAAACTTGACAGCAGGAAAGGACCTCTTACTCTTCAGCAACAAACGAGTTGAAAATTATATCTAGACAGTGCTTTAACTGCTACACATGCGTTGTACAAGTCTGTGTCTGAATGAATCACATTTCTACAAGAAATAATAAGAGGTGTGTCATGTGACACACATCAGAAGATAACTTATAAGTAATGTTCAGCCTGTTTCAAAAATTGTCTAAAATTTGCCACAATTTATAGAATAACTAGAAAAATAAAACTCTTGAAGAAAATATGGAATCTAACAATAACTGATAAGGATTTTCACTTTATTAATAAATTTAACCATTATTATTACTATTTTTCTCCGTGTTAGTTTTTCACACCAGCTTTAATTGGTGTTCATCTACAGGAGTCTAAGTGACAGCGAGTCTCTTCAAGTCTCCAGGAATGTTTTATATATTCTAATAAATCTCAATGTTGTGGTCTGTATGGTTTCCAATTCTTACTCTGGTTTTCAATTCCTGCAGTCTTTTCTGCAAGCCTCTGAAGACCATTCCAAGTGCCCCTACTACAATTAGCATCACTGTTATCCTCATATTCTACAGATTTTTCAACTCTCTGGCAATATCTAAGTACTTGTCTATCTTTTCACTTTTTTTCATTTTCATTCTCTAGCCTGCTGGGATAGCAAAATCTACAGAATGACTTATTTTCTTCTTGTCAATCAATACTAGGTCTTCTGGTTGGGATTGGGTGATCCAGTTGTATCTGAAAATCTCAGAGAATTTTATGGGCTTCAGTTTCTACGACAGATTCTGGTTTATGCATGTATACCATTTGTTCGTATGGTCAAATTTTAATCTCTTGCGCTATTCTCAGTGGATCACCTTTCCCACCCAGTCATGCCAAGTCTTATACACCTTTTGTGCAAGTTTGCTGTATTTACTTATTGTGTGATTAACCCTTTTATCTCTGTATCCACATAACCTACACTTGCTATTCTGTTGTATATTATCAATTTTTACTTTGATAAAATCGGTTATTATGGTAGTGATTTGTGCTGCTGTTAAGAGATCCAGTTTCTCACTTGAACTTTCCTCTTCTTAGCCATGTCTAGGTCAGCTTGTGTGCAGTTTGTTGCTTGAAATATCCATACAGTTGTTTTTCTTGCCCTTTGTTGTTCTACTATTTGTCCTTATGGTTACATTGCTGTGATTGGATGCTGCAGTTTGTCTTTCTTTGCTTTTTTTGAGACTTGAATTGTTACATTTACTCAATCTTCAATGTTGCTATGGCCCCTTTCTTTTCTTGACCCATAGTCTAAATCATCTCTCAGGTATAAGGCCTTGTGATGATGATAATGAAAATAGAAATAATATCAACTATTATTTTGACTAGTATTTTCTTTTAATTTTTAATTGTTTTTTTTTTTTTGCAACTCACTTGGGTCATTATCATTATTATCATTATTTAGAATTATGTTATGAAGAAAAAAACAATATCAACAAATCTGGTGACAACAAGAAATATTGAGATACAGAATAAAGGATGAGTTTATAGATTAAATTTCAGCTTCTGCAAACTAATAACTTTTCATAGCTCAGTTAGTAGAGCAGCTGATATGTTTCTCAGTTTCCCTGAGGTAAAAGAGACTCATCAAGAAATTATACTTTATCATTGTTTTTTCCTTGCTTTCATAGAATGAAAATCTAAGTGAGTGGCAATACAAGTGTTGCGGAGCCGATAAGCGAGTCGACCCCACAAATGAATTTAAGTTTAATGCGTGCGAGTAGTGACAACCAAAGACAATGAAGGGGACAAAGAGGCAAGGTAACAAATACAACAAGGATGGCAATTTATTGTCAGAAATTACAGACCTGGTTGTAGTATTCGGTCTCCAGCTAGATGGGCGATGTCGGTAGCTGGTATGTTCAAGTCGTATGTGTGGTTGGAGGATCGTTGCTGGAAGTTGAGATCAGTCAAGTCGTAGAATGCAGGAGCATCTGTAACAGCGTCATGGTCGAAGTCGGTGTTGGCAGCTTGGTAGCGTACAGATCGAGCGAGTGTGGTTTGCTAAGACTTAATCATGTCTTAGTACTGCAGATCGAGTGAACGAACGGAGAGATGGTGGCTAAGGTTTGCCAGGCCTTAGTATGTACAAGGTTGAGCGAGCGAAGTGATAAAGCTAGGACTTTGTCATGCCCCTAGCTGGAGACAATGGCTATTGCTTTGTCATGTCAAAGCTGAGTGGGCGTATCGAGATCGTAGCTATGGCTTTTGTCGTACCAAAGCCCTGCGGACACTATGACTTTACCGTGTCAAAGCTGTACTGACGTATCGGGCGGTAGGTAAGGCTGTTTCACGCCAAAGCTGTGTGGACGTGTTGGACAGTAGCTAAGGCTTTTCGCGCCAAAGCTGTGCGGTAGCTAAGGCTTTTCGTGTCAAAGCTGTGCAGGCGTATCGGACGATAGCTAAGGCTTTTCGCGCCAAAGCTGTGGAGGTAGCTAAGGCTTTTGGGCGCCAAAGCTCTGCACTATCGAGTGAGCAGGCCAGGGGGCTGCAGCTTAGATTGGCGTTATCTTAGCGCTGCGCAGGTAGCGAAGTGGTAGCTAAAGGCTAACCCGTGCCTTTAGCACTGCACGGCCGAACGGATGTGAGGAGCCTTCAGTGCATATCGATGCAAAAGAAAAAGGAGAGTGAATCTACCACAAGAAGTGGGATTCCGCCTTGTAGCAAGGCGATTTGTCAAAAAAAAAAGGGTGTTGAATCTACCACTAGAAGTGGCGGTGAGGCAAATGCAACCACGAATAACGTAGGATTCTATCCTCGTATGAGCTCCGCAAAGAACGTGCCAACGAGCGTTGAAAAAAGGCTTGTTGACATTAAGAAGGTGCTATGACACACAGCCCCAGCCATGTGAATAGGAAATTCTTTTATAAAAAATGGGTGTAGAAATTGAGTACTTTTTTAACCTGGTGACGACTATTAATTCCATTTTTATAAAGTTATTTCTGGTCGAAGTGTATAGGACTTTACACTCCTATAAATTATTATGAGTGGTATGCCACTTGTTCCCATAAATATGGCGGACGCTCAATATTCAGTCTCGGGAAACCATTGGCCAGGAGGACAACGTGACATGCTTAAAACTACGTCAGCGCGTAAATTCAAGTCCTGCGTTTTTGAGCCACCTACAAGACGCGTATTTTCTATAAATACATTGTCTTCAAACACCCTTGTTCTCTTTTATGAAATTTCTATGCAGTGGCAACATGCTTTTTTACCAAATTTCTTCGTAGCAGCAACACACTCCCTTCAGCATGAATCAATAGGAGAGAAAAGCAACACCATGGATGGGCCTCGCAGACATTCATATACAATGACTATGAGACGCTTTCCAGTCTCAGTGAAACTGCCCGTTTCTAACCATAAAAAAAAGGACATTTTAACATGTAATTCTTTTATAGCTTAGTTGTGTTAGACACACACACACTCACACATATACACACACTATTATTTTGTTAGTAGAGTTAGTAATTTCTTTTATGTATCAATGTAAGTTTTATTGTTGTAGAATATACATTTGTTTTTGTTCATCGCCTTGTTTTAAATGTTCATTTTGTCCATGCCGTTTTACAACTTTTATTTGTTTCATGTCTTCACTCATTTATTTCATTGGCTTCCTTCATTTAATACTTTATCCATGTGCCTATATATTATGCCCTATTCCACCTTTATTCAATATACATAAACTCAACATCGAAATAGTCGGGGACCATAAATAAATACCATAAAAATACAGATAAATAGCAAAAATTCATTCACACACCCCTACAAGTGTTTCATAAATATTGCTAATTTTAATTTATCCCTTTTTTATGGCTGTAACAGGATGTCAAGGTCGTAAAAAGGGCTTAGTCATTTTCGGCCGTACCCGGATATAATTTTTTTAAGGTGAGCGAGTAATCCGATCTGTTTACATTTATGGGCAGGTCGCAGCACAAGATCAGGTCAAAATTAAAAGATGAAAGAAAATATGAATTGAATGAATAATAATAATAAGAAGAAGAATAATAAGAAGAATAATAAAGTTGATGATTTAGCAGAAGTCATTACACCTAAGAGATGATATAGACAAACTATGTCAAAAATAAGAAGTAAAAAGAGGGTTGCATTGAAGACTGAGTGAATGCATCAATATGAGGGCTTGATGACTCCATTAAAAAGAGCTAAAAAGACTAATTATAGTGACCAGTAGTAGCAATGACAATACGAGAACAAAGAGAATAGCAACAAAAACTAGGAAACAGAAATGGAAAGAAAAACAACTGTAAGGATATTTCAAGCAACAAACTGTTTAAATTGCACATGTGAAGACATGGACAAAGCTACAAAAGAGAAACCTAAAGAGAAAAAGTTAATCTCTTCTAATAGCAACACAAAACAAAGCCATAAGGACAAATTATCTTAAAGTGAATATCAATAATATACAACAGAAGAGCAAGTGTAGATTATGTGGTGAGAGAAAAACATTAATCACAAAATAAGTGAATGTAGCAAACTTGCTCAAAGGGAGTATAAGACTAGACTCAACTGGGTGGAAAAGGTTATCCATAAAGAAATGTGTAAGATAATGAAATTCAACCATACTACCAAATGGTATATGTACAAACTAGAATCCATCCTGGAGAATTAGATGCATAGAATTCTCTGGAATTTTGAGATACAAACTGATCACCTAATCCTAGACCGAAGAAAAGACCTTGTGATAATTAACAACAAAAAAAAAAGAACTTTCTGTATTGTGGACTTTGCCATCCTAGCAGACGTCAGAGTGAAAATAAAAGAAGGCGAAAAAAGAGGCAAGTTGTTGGACTTGAGCAGAGAACCAAGAAATCAGTGGAACAGGAAAATAATGTTGAAACCATTTATTATTGGCATGCTTGGAACAGTTCTGGAAAGAGTTACAAATCAGAGGACAAACCAAGACTATTCAAACTATAGCATTGTTGAGAATGGCCAGAATATTGAGAAGAGTCCTAGATATCCGAGGAGACGTGCTGGTACACAGACTCTAATGAAAGACCATCTGTTAATGCTGGTGTGAAAAACTCAAAGAAGTAAGTTGATAATAATAATAATAATCCAAAACAACAAAAGACAAAAGAAAGAAAAAAAGAAAATTTTACAAGCAAGTAGGGAAGCCTGTATGAAGACATACTAACAATCAAATGTGCAAAGGAAGCACAACAATTTAGGAGAAAAATATGGGAAAGGAAAGAATAGAATAAAAAACCCAAATGGATGAATAACATGGAAAAAGAATTACAAGGACTTGAAGAAAGCCCTAAAATGAAAATACACCTTAATTCACTCAGAGCAACTCTCAAAAAAGTGCCAAATTGGAAAACACTTGGTCATGATGGCATTCATGCATTCTGGTTTTAAAGAATTCACTTCCACCTACAAAAGACTTGGTATCAAAATGAATAGATGCTTTGAAGAAACAGATATATCTGAATGGATGACTAAAGGAAAGACCACTCTGATCCAAAAAGACCCCCTAACAACTATAGACCTATAACATTCCTACTAGTGATGTGGAAATTACTAACAACACAAATTAGGGAGGAGATTTACTACACATTAATAAGCCGTGGACTGTTCCACAAGGAACAGAAAGGATATGACAAGGGAACAAGACGAATAGGAGATCAACTATATAATGATCAACACATCATCAAGGAGAGCAAAACGGGATGAAAAATGTAGCTACGGCATGGATTGACTACAAAAAGGCATACAATATGGTCTTGCAGAGCTGGATAACCGTCTCAAAATATTCAAGATATCCAACAGTCATACAGTTTGAGGAAAACATGAAAAACTGGAAAGTGGAATTGACAGTAGGAGGAAAAAGTTTAGCTGAGGTTAAAATCCAGAGAGGTATATTCCAGGGAGATGTGCTTTCACCTTTACTATTTGTAATAGCGATGATGCCACTCAACCACATACTTTGGAAATATACAGGTAGCTACAAACTTACTAAATCACAAGAAAAGATTAACCACCTAATGTACATGGACAATATCAAACTGTTTGCCAAAAATGAAAAAGAATTGGAAACTCTAATAAAAACAATAAGAATACACCGTCAAGATAGAGGGATGAACTTTGGTTTAGAAAAATGTGCCATGCTAATAATGAGAAGCGGAAAAATCAAATGACGGAAGGAATCTTAGTTGTTGGCAACTGTAGTTAAGGGTGACTCGAAGGCTCCCTTTTCGATAGCTACAACACCAAGGTGTAGGGGAGGGTGCTACTCCTTTCCCTGGATTGCTCCACTTGACCCTTGATACTTACCTTATAATGCTGAGTGTTAAGCAAGGTAGCATCAAGTACCATTTTTAAGTCTTTGGTATGACTCGACCTGGGATTGAACCCAGGTTTCCCGAGCCACTGGCGAACACTCTAACCATTATGCCAATAATAGAACTACTAAATCAAGGTAAAATCAGAATGCTCAGAGAAAAGGAAACTTACAAATACTTGATAGTATTGGAAGCAGACAGCCTCAATCAAGAGGCAATGAAAGAAAAAATTAAAAAAGAGTATCTCAGGAGAATGAGAAAACTACTCAAAACCAAACTATATTGCAGAAATTTCTTCAAAGGGATAAACACGTAGGCAGTCCTCCTTGTAAGATACTTGGGACCATTCTTGAAGAGGATAAGGGAAGAACTTCTACTAATGGATTAGAGAACAATAAGACTAGTGACAATGCATAAGACTTTACATCTGATTATATGTGTCAAAAAAAGGAGGAAGAGGACTTATCAGTATTGAAGATAGTGTTAATACATTTATACGATGACTCGAAAACTACATAAAAAGAATAAAAAAAGACTAATTAGAGCAACTAGAAACAATACAAATAACACAAGGATCAACAGAACAACAATAACCAGAAAACAAAAATAGGAAGAAAAACAACTGTATGGATATTTCAAGAGACAAATAAGTGAAATATCACACAGGAAGACTTGGACATGGCTATGAAAAGGAAGCCTTAAGAGAGAAATTGAATCTCTTTTAATAGTAGCATAAAACAACACCATAAGAACAGACTACATTAAGGCAAAAATGGATAAGATGCTACAATATAGCAAATGTAAGTTATGTGGTAGTAGAGAGGAAACGATCAATTACATAGTAAGCAAATTAGTGCAAAAAGAGTATTAGACTAGACAAAACTGAATAGGGAAGGTGATCCATTGGGAATTGTGCAAGACATTGAAATTTGGCCATACCGGCAATTGGTATATGCACAACCCAGAATCTGTCCTGGAGAATGAGACATATAAAGTTCTCTGGAATTTTAAGATAAAAAAAATCACCTAACTCGGCAGACAACCAAACCAAAAAAAAGAGAACCTGTAGAATAGTGAACTTTGCTGTTCTGGCAGACCACAGAGTAAAAATAAAAGAAAGCAAAAAAAGAAATAAGTACCTAGACCTTGCTAGAGAGCTGAAGAAACTATGGAACATGAAGTTGATGGTAATACCAATTGTAATTGGTGCACTTGGAACAATCCCAAAAGGCTTGGTAAAGGAGCTGGAAGACTTAAAAATCAGAAGGTGACCATCCAGATTACAGCATTATTAAGATTAGCCAAAATACTGAGAAGAGTCCTGGAGATTTGTTACTAAGATTTCAGAGAAAAACCATCAGCTAATGCTGGTGTGAAAAACTCTCAAAGGAGTAAAATGGTAATAATGATTGACAATGAATAAAATACAGTATTTTATTTTGTGGGGTCAATTTTTTTTTTTTCATTTTTCACATCTATCATTTCTGGAATAAAATGTGCAATTCTAATTCTTAACACAAACTTTTCAAGCAACAACTTGTTATATTCCGTTTTTTATTGCTTCATTTTCCATTGACACTCATTGAAGCTTTTTGTAGTTTTGAAGATGAGAAAAATCTTTCTGTTAGAAAAATTGTACATTTATAATATTTTAATATTACAGTATCAATTGACTATATGGGTTTTCTTTTTACCAAAATAAACAAAAACTATTACTTATCTTTATATATATATATATATATACTCATACGAATGAAATTGACAATGTTGATCATAAAGGGTCACATAATTTATTTTGGTTACTTGTTCTTTATTTACAATGTTATTTCATTTTTCTATCATTGAAACACAAAACTCTGTGTGTGTGAAAAATTCTTTAACTGTACCGGAATTTTTATAAACCATTTAGACTGAATTTGTATTTTATTAAAGGCAGCCATTTTGTTTTGTACAACTTGGTCGTTTGTCAACCATTGAATCAAACATTAAGAAACAGTTATCAATGCCACAGCTTCTCTCTTATTGTTACATAACAATTGATTTAAAAAAATTTATTTTTCATTCATTGGACTGACTTTTAAAAAAAAGTCAATGAATTCTACTAAAATGTTATGTAAGGTTTTTTTATTAACCTTTCTTCAAATGTTGAACAGCATATTGCACTTAAAATGAAAACAGATTAGATGAAAGTTTATGCTTTCCCTTATACCATTGGTTGTTTTATAACCAATTCAACAAATTCTAAAGGTCATGAAATATAGGTATTATTGAGATAAGAATTTAGGGGAAAAAAGGTTTTCTAAAATCTTTAGCAAAAAAGTTTTTTTTAGATTTGTGCCTTTTGTAAATATTGTGTTTTACTTGCTGATAATAATAAAAACACACATTTAATCATGAAAAAGTTCTTTCAAAATCAAATTGAGTCATTCATACACATGTGTGTGTGTGTGTGTGATCAATTTGAAAACAAGTTTGTGATGTTCATTCAAGGTTGATGTTCTACATGCAAAGATTTTGTTTTAGTTAAACAAGATGAAAGATTTATAAATTAGATTTGTGAGTTTTCAACATTGATTTAGAATCTGATAATGTTCTGAGATAAATGAGCATTTAGATTGAAAAGATGAAAGAAAAACTATAAAATGATTAAGAAAAAAGTTCCGTAGACAAACACTTATATTTAATATATATATATATATATATATATATATATATATATATATATATATACACATATATATGTGTGTGTGTGTGTAAATGTATGAGGTCTGTCTAGAAAATAATAAGAATAATTGCATTAAAAACAGAAAAGGAAATTATTGTCAATTTAATTACAAATCGATTTTATCTTCTTCAAAATAATTCCCTGGCAAAGTTACACACTAATGAAAACATTATTCTTTGAATGTTGAAAGTCTTTAACTGACACTGATTTTAATTGGTTTGTTGTGATCTGTTGCATATTTTCAAATATGCAAAGATCTTGATCTTTGGGAGTTTAAAAATCCCCACACAGCTGTCAATTTTGGTTAATCAGAAAGGAAATTACTGATAGGGTCTTTAAAATTCTTATTCAATGCTTATTCAAACTATATGTCCAAACTGCCTCACCCTGGGTAAACAAGGGTCACATTCTGCCGAGGTTAGAGCTCTGGCCCCACTGTTTAAAAATTAGCTATAGAACTCAAACTCAATCCACAATTAGTTAGCTGCAAAAACACTATTCACATAATGACATTTAATGTTAGGATTTTATTTTAAGTCCTAACGTTAAATGTTGCTATGTGAATAGTGTTTTTGCAGCTCAGTAAACCAGTTACCTGAGCTGACAGCCTCTGCAGCAGAGCATTGTATAGACATCATATGCATACAAGAACATAGATACTATCATAGTGGACTTCAAATAAAATATCACGATACTGGTAATGAATGGACATTTGTCTCAGTATCTGCAGGGAAAAACTCCATTAATGCCATTATAGGAGGTGTAGGAATGTTTTTCAGTCTTCGTGCCTTAAAATCACTTAATAGTATAGAAAAATCCACCTGAGAATGATGTGTACTTCATTTAATAGCTACCCCTGCACAACAATAGTCTCTTGCTAGTCCCACCAATGCCAGTGATGAAATAGACATCATCACCTTCTATAATGAGGTATCTTCCCTTGTCTAACACATTCCCAAACACAATGTTATAATCATCAGTGGAGATATGAATGCTCAAATCGACTAAGGTGAAAATAAAAAATTCTGCTTACAAAACTCATCAAAAATATCTAACAGATTTTTCACTTAAGAACAGGTTAGCATGCCTTAATACTAAATTCCTAAAAAAGGAGAGAAAATTTAGCACAATTAGATGATAATCTCATAAACAAGAAGTGAATTAATTGCAATCAGAACTTTGAGGCACACTCCTCTTTTTAAGGAGTATCTTCCAATCACAAAATTGTCACAGCAAAGATATGCCTGAGTCTATGCAGAAATAATATCAAAACCATAAGCTACAACTGGTTCTCACTTAATCAACAGTGATATTAGCAATGAATATATACTAACTGTAAGAAAGAAATTTGATTCTCTTCAGCAGATATCCACAACACATACTCCAAATAATGAATATGAAAACTTCAACACTGGTCATATGGATACAGCTGCAGAGTGCATACCAACCAAACCAAAAGACAATCGTAAAGTTATGTTGGAATCACAAGAATTTAGGAAAAAACAAGATAACTGAAGAAACTTAAGAAATCCAAGAGAGAACTGACACATACCTAAAAGAAATTACAACAATACATTCAAAGTCATGTCAATAAAGTAAGAAACTCTGTATAAGATAGACAATCACAAATAGCATGGAAGGCAGTAAATGAAGTCTGCAAAAGGAAGAGCACCTCAAGAGCAAAACTAAAAGCTGCCAGCCAAGAAGAATGAATACAGAAGTGGAAAGAACATTTTAAGAATCTGCTTGGAAAATCCCCTAAAGTCACTGAAAAACTTATCACAAAAAGTTATTAATAGCCAACTTAACATCAAACTTTGATAGTTTACAGAGGAAGAACTTAATGTAGTACTGACAAAAATTAAAAACAGTAAAGCTGCAGACCTCGACAAAATCCTCTTAGAAGTATGGAAGACAAGGAAATTTGAGGACTGGCTACTTTGATTTTATATAAACAAAATACAATAGAGAGATGAATAAAAAGGCTGCATCCTCCCTTTCCCTAAGAAAGGTGACCTTGGAATCATCAAGAATAACAAAGCCATAACTCTTACTACTATAGCCTCAAAGGTTTATAATGCTTGGCTTTTCAACCATAACAAACTTGAAATTGAAAAAATTCTTTGGAAAAATCAGAACAGTTTTTGGAGAAATCGATCCACAACATCATAAAGTCTGACAATCTATCGAATCATCAAAGGAGTTTGGGTGAAAAATCTCAAGGCAACACTATTGTTTGTAGATTTCTCAAAGGCATTTGATTCCATACACAGAAGAAAGATAGAACAAATACTTTTAACTTATGGTCTCTCCAAAGAATCTGTTACAGCTAAAATGATGCTTTATAGAAACATGAAAGTAAAAGTTCACTCATCAGTTGGAAACACAAACTTCTTTGATATTATTCCTAGAGTTTTGCAAAGTGATAAATTAGCACCATATTTGTTTATAATCTACCTAAACTTCATACTTTGAATGTTGATGGATTTAATAAAAGAAAAATGGCTTTACTCAAAAAAAAGCTAAGAAGAAGACAATATCCTTCAGAAACTAAAACAAAGGCAGGCTATGCAGATGATATAACTTTTTCTGCAAATACACCAACTCAAGCCAAATCCCTACTGCATAGCCTGGAGCAAACAGCAGGTGGCATTGACCCCTACATGAATGCAAATAAAATAGAGTGCATGTGTTTTAAACAAGAAGGAGTCTTCTAACTCAAGTGGCAACCCTCTAAAATTAACAGACAAATTCACATACCTTGGTAGCAATATCTCATCTACTAAAAGCGATGTTAATATATGCTTAGCGAAGGCATGGACTAGTATCAATAGGATATTGATCATATGGAAGTCTGATCTATCAAATAAAATAAAACAGGATTTCTTCCAAGCTGTGTCTGTGTCAATACTACTGTGTGGATGCACCACATGATAGAGAAAAGAATGCTATGAGCTATTTTGAACAAATCCTGGAAGCAACACTCCATGAAACCACAATTATATGGCCACTTACTTCCTCTCTCTAAAACTATCCAAATAAGATGAACAAGACATGCGGGACATTGCTGGAGAAACAAAGACCAACTCATAAGTGATGTTCTTTTATGAACTCCTACACATGGATGTGCTTGTGTTGGCTGACTAGCAAGAACTTATTTACATCAGCTCTGTGTGGACACAAGATGCAGTCTAGAAGACCTGCCAGAAGCAATAGATGATATGGATAGATGGTGAGAGATAGTCAGGGAAATCTGTGCTGTCAGCATGACACGATGATAATGAGGATGATGAATTCATTTTTATGTCACAAGATGGATGGAAGTGTTTTTATTTAGTTTTGACATGTATGCTTCTTGCAAATTTCATTGCTATGAAAACACATGCCCCCTTCAAAAAATAGACATTGATACTAGCGTTTATTTGAAGTCCATTGATATGAATTGTATGAATATACTCCCTTCCCCATTGAAAAATCACACTTGAACAGCTGGGAACAAGCAAATTGCATAAAACTTATAAATTAAAAACTACAATTTATTTTAAGGTCTAAAACCAACCATAAAAATCATATTTGGCAAAAAAAGGCAATTTTATTTTGTTGTTCTTTTCATTCAATAGTAAATTGCAAGCTTTGCTTGTCTCAAGTGTAATTTAGATTCATTCATTTTATACCTCAACATAGTTACACTTGTTTAACAAAATTTAAATCTCTTAAAGTAGACAACTGCATGATAATATAAAAAGTTTGCTGTTATACAAGTTTGTTGACTGTACATGGTGGTGGTGGGGGGGTTGTAAATGTTGTCAGCTTTGTCTATAAGGGTCATTGTTTGGAATAAACCAATCTTGACACAAGACCTGATTAAAAGATTGCTTGGTGTAAATCAAATTCAATAACAATAGCTTACAATATAAGATCTTTTTTTGCTGCAGGTCTACAAGGGACACAATGTCTGAGAATTGAATGATTGGAATAATTTTAGCATTTCTTCTCTGTTACAAAAAGGAAAACACTTACTGGAATATTCTTGAGGAATATTTCTTTTGTCTGAGGTAAATAATATATATCATGGCTTGAACCAATTTCTGATAAAAAGTCAATCTATAGTATGAAAAGTATTCTCTAAAATTCACTGAGGAGTCATTACCTTCATTTGAATTTGTATTCTTATTTTTGTGGTTTTTGTCATTATGTTTTGGTGGTTGCATTCTTCAGCCTTCTTTGTCTTGTTTGAATTTCTGAAATCAGTAATCATTATTATTCCCAGAGTTATTTGTACTTGTATCCTTATCCCTGTTATTTTTTATCGTAACATTTTGACCAAATCCTTCTTGAAAAATTAGGGATAAAAGTGAATTTCTATTTAAAATCTTTTTTACACATTTTGTGATATTTTTACTAAGTATAACTTTGTTTGATGCGTTATAACATTTGTTGTCGTCCTTTGTGGGGTAGGGGTGTAGTTAAATTAGCTTTTTATGTTTGTGGGGTAATTCGGTTAAATTGGGTTCTTCTGTTTTTGTGGGGTAGTGGGGGGGGGTAAATTGGGTTCTTCTGATTTTTTTTACTTTCATTGTTACATTCTGTATGGATTTTACTGTTTGTTTTTTTAATCTTCCCTCATAATGTTCATTATCACAATTAGTTTTACAAAAATTTCCTCTCATTAAATGCTATAGGGATGAGAAAAATCAGTTTTATTTATTAAATAAGCAGAAACAATTTATTTGGGCAAAGGTGAATTTATGATGTTCAAGATAAGAAAAACATAGGATAATTTTGAAACTTTTTTTCTTTTTTGATTCTTTAAGTCCATCCAAAAGTTATTACATCAAATTTGCCTTTCATTAACTTAATCACAACTCTACTTGGTTTGGTTTGGTTTCTTTGTTTAATGGCATATCAACCTTTGTAGGTTATTTAATGCCAAAGCCGTTCTCCTAGAAGAACAGTAGTAGTACTATTTAACCCATAGCTGGGGGGATAAGGGGGTTCATACCTTTCCTAATGGTATTTGCTTGAAGGTGAACGTAATAACGCAAGTGGAATTCGAACTCGCTTACTACAATTCTGCAGTCTATTGCTTTAACCATTACACCATGAGGACACTCCAACAACTCCACTTGAAGTGTTACATTCCTGTCAAACCAGTAAAAGAGAATTTTACATTTGTAATTATCCTTGCTTAGAGTTTTTCAAATAGAGTTGTGACGTTTAAGTGTGTCACTAAAAATTTCTGTTCATCTATCTTAAATCATTAACTAATTTTTTCTCTGAATTCTGAAGCATATTTTCGATTTAGCAAATAAAACTTAAGTCACATGTCACCAAAAATTGTGTTCTATTAAAAATGTTGCCAATGCAAAAAATTTAGAAAAGTTTTGTCTTATTTCCTTGACTGGATGGGGGAGTAGTTTGTTCTCTTCCCCTACCCACTGATTCCAGGGAATAGTGTTCAAGCTCAAATAAAAGACAAGTTTTCAAATGCTGATTTTCAAAGCTGATAAACCCTCCTAACTTAAAACACCACCATAATCTTCTTATTCCTTTGTGAATACCATAGATGTTCAAATATTGTAATAAAATCAATTAATCTAATTCAATTTTAAACAATACACTGTAAATATCATTCATCTGTGAACATTAGAGATGGACGTCAATGCCTGCATAATGAAAAAAAGCTTTTATTTATCTTTTAGTAGCAGTACAGGTTTTATTTTCTTTTGACTTTTTCTCAGATGTAAGAGGAATAGAGTCAAAAATTATTGACAATGCAAGAATAAATATTAGATTTTAATGATAAGTTGAATTGCTGAGGTTTGATTCTTTCAAATAACAAGTCTTTGTTTTTATCAATCAGGAAAATAACATTTATTAAAATTTTATTTATCTTGTTTAGTTTTCACTCATTCACTTTTTTTCGTGTCTTCAGAGCAATATAATCTGGTCTATATCCATCATCTTTAGAGCAATATAATCTGGTCTATATCCATCATCTTTAGAGCAATAGAATCTGGTCTATATCCATCATCTTCAGAGCAATATAATCTGGTCTATATCCATCATCTTTAGCGCAATATAATCTGGTCTATATCCATCATCTTTAGAGCAATATAATCTGGTCTATATCCATCATCTTTAGAGCAATAGAATCTGGTCTATATCCATCATCTTCAGAGCAATATAATCCGGTCTATATCCATCATCTTTAGCGCAATATAATCTGGTCTATATCCATCATCTTCAGAGCAATAGAATCTGGTCTATATCCATCATCTTCAGAGCAATATAATCTGGTCTATATCCATCATCTTTAGAGCAATAGAATCTGGTCTATATCCATCATATTCTGAGCAATATAATCTGGTCTATATCCATCATATTCTGAGCAATATAATCTGGTCTATATCCATCATCTTCAGAGCAATATAATCTGGTCTATATCCATCATCTTTAGAGCAATAGAATCTGGTCTATATCCATCATATTCTGAGCAATATAATCTGGTCTATATCCATCATATTCTGAGCAATATAATCTGGTCTATATCCATCATATTCTGAGCAATAGAATCTGGTCTATATCCATCATATTCTGAGCAATAGAATCTGGTCTATATCCATCATCTTCAGAGCAATATAATCTGGTCTATATCCATCATATTCTGAGCAATATAATCTGGTCTATATCCATCATATTCTGAGCAATATAATCTGGTCTATATCCATCATCTTTAGAGCAATAGAATCTGGTCTATATCCATCATATTCTGAGCAATATAATCTGGTCTATATCCATCATCTTCCGAGCAATATAATCTGGTCTATATCCATCATCTTTAGAGCAATATAATCTGGTCTATATCCATCATCTTCAGAGCAATATAATCTGGTCTATATCCATCATCTTTAGAGCAATAGAATCTGGTCTATATCCATCATATTCTGAGCAATATAATCTGGTCTATATCCATCATATTCTGAGCAATATAATCTGGTCTATATCCATCATATTCTGAGCAATAGAATCTGGTCTATATCCATCATATTCTGAGCAATAGAATCTGGTCTATATCCATCATCTTCAGAGCAATATAATCTGGTCTATATCCATCATATTCTGAGCAATATAATCTGGTCTATATCCATCATATTCTGAGCAATATAATCTGGTCTATATCCATCATCTTTAGAGCAATAGAATCTGGTCTATATCCATCATATTCTGAGCAATATAATCTGGTCTATATCCATCATATTCTGAGCAATATAATCTGGTCTATATCCATCATCTTTAGAGCAATATAATCTGGTCTATATCCATCATATTCTGAGCAATATAATCTGGTCTATATCCATCATCTTTAGAGCAATATAATCCGGTCTATATCCATCATCTTTAGAGCAATATAATCTGGTCTATATCCATCATCTTTAGAGCAATATAATCTGGTCTATATCCATCATCTTCAGAGCAATATAATCTGGTCTATATCCATCATCTTTAGAGCAATATAATCTGGTCTATATCCATCATCTTTAGAGCAATATAATCTGGTCTATATCCATCATTTTAGAGCAATAGAATCTGGTCTATATCCATCATCTTTAGAGCAATATAATCTGGTCTATATCCATCATTTTAGAGCAATAGAATCTGGTCTATATCCATCATCTTCAGAGCAATATAATCTGGTCTATATCCATCATCTTTAGAGCAATATAATCTGGTCTATATCGATCATCTTTAGAGCAATAGAATCTGGTCTATATCCATCATCTTCAGAGCAATATAATCTGGTCTATATCCATCATCTGTAGAGCAATATAATCTGGTCTATATCCATCATCTATAGAGCAATATAATCTGGTCTATATCCATCATCTTTAGAGCAATATAATCTGGTCTATATCCATCATCTTTAGAGCAATATAATCTGGTCTATATCCATCATCTTCAGAGCAATAGAATCTGGTCTATATCCATCATCTTCAGAGCAATATAATCTGGTCTATATCCATCATCTTCAGAGCAATATAATCTGGTCTATATCCATCATCTTTAGAGCAATAGAATCTGGTCTATATCCATCATCTTCAGAGCAATATAATCTGGTCTATATCCATCATCTTCAGAGCAATAGAATCTGGTCTATATCCATCATCTTCAGAGCAATAGAATCTGGTCTATATCCATCATCTTCAGAGCAATAGAATCTGGTCTATATCCATCATCTTCAGAGCAATATAATCTGGTCTATATCCATCATCTTCAGAGCAATATAATCTGGTCTATATCCATCATCTTTAGAGCAATAGAATCTGGTCTATATCCATCATCTTCAGAGCAATATAATCTGGTCTATATCCATCATCTTTAGAGCAATAGAATCTGGTCTATATCCATCATCTTCAGAGCAATAGAATCTGGTCTATATCCATCATCTTCAGAGCAATAGAATCTGGTCTATATCCATCATCTTCAGAGCAATATAATCTGGTCTATATCCATCATCTTCAGAGCAATATAATCTGGTCTATATCCATCATCTTTAGAGCAATAGAATCTGGTCTATATCCATCATCTTCAGAGCAATATAATCTGGTCTATATCCATCATCTTTAGAGCAATATAATCTGGTCTATATCCATCATCTTTAGAGCAATATAATCTGGTCTATATCCATCATCTATAGAGCAATAGAATCTGGTCTATATCCATCATCTTCAGAGCAATATAATCTGGTCTATATCCATCATCTTTAGAGCAATATAATCTGGTCTATATCCATCATCTATAGAGCAATAGAATCTGGTCTATATCCATCATCTTTAGAGCAATATAATCTGGTCTATATCCATCATCTTTAGAGCAATATAATCTGGTCTATATCCATCATCTTTAGAGCAATAGAATCTGGTCTATATCCATCATCCTCAGAGCAATAGAATCTGGTCTATATCCATCATCTTTAGAGCAATATAATCTGGTCTATATCCATCATCTTTAGAGCAATATAATCTGGTCTATATCCATCATCTTTAGAGCAATATAATCTGGTCTATATCCATCATCTTCAGAGCAATATAATCTGGTCTATATCCATCATCTTTAGAGCAATATAATCTGGTCTATATCCATCATCTTCAGAGCAATATAATCTGGTCTATATCCATCATCTTCAGAGCAATAGAATCTGGTCTATATCCATCATCTTTAGAGCAATATAATCGGGTCTATATCCATCATTTTAGAGCAATAGAATCTGGTCTATATCCATCATCTTCAGAGCAATATAATCTGGTCTATATCCATCATCTTTAGAGCAATATAATCTGGTCTATATCCATCATCTTCAGAGCAATATAATCTGGTCTATATCCATCATCTTCAGAGCAATAGAATCTGGTCTATATCCATCATCTTTAGAGCAATATAATCTGGTCTATATCCATCATCTTTAGAGCAATATAATCTGGTCTATATCCATCATCTTTAGAGCAATATAATCTGGTCTATATCCATCATCTTTAGAGCAATATAATCTGGTCTATATCCATCATCTTTAGAGCAATATAATCTGGTCTATATCCATCATCTTCAGAGCAATATAATCTGGTCTATATCCATCATCTTTAGAGCAATATAATCTGGTCTATATCCATCATCTTTAGAGCAATATAATCTGGTCTATATCCATCATCTTTAGAGCAATATAATCTGGTCTATATCCATCATCTTTAGAGCAATATAATCTGGTCTATATCCATCATCTTTAGAGCAATATAATCTGGTCTATATCCATCATCTTCAGAGCAATATAATCTGGTCTATATCCATCATCTTCAGAGCAATATAATCTGGTCTATATCCATCATCTTTAGAGCAATATAATCTGGTCTATATCCATCATCTTTAGAGCAATATAATCTGGTCTATATCCATTATCTTCAGAGCAATATAATCTGGTCTATATCCATCATCTTTAGAGCAATATAATCTGGTCTATATCCATCATCTTCAGAGCAATATAATCTGGTCTATATCCATCATCTTTAGAGCAATATAATCTGGTCTATATCCATCATCTTCAGAGCAATATAATCTGGTCTATATCCGTCATCTTTAGAGCAATATAATCTGGTCTATATCCATCATCTTTAGAGCAATATAATCTGGTCTATATCCATCATCTTTAGAGCAATATAATCTGGTCTATATCCATCATCTTCAGAGCAATATAATCTGGTCTATATCCATCATCTTTAGAGCAATATAATCTGGTCTATATCCATCATCTTCAGAGCAATATAATCTGGTCTATATCCATCATCTTTAGAGCAATATAATCTGGTCTATATCCATCATCTTTAGAGCAATATAATCTGGTCTATATCCATCATCTATAGAGCAATATAATCTGGTCTATATCCATCATCTTTAGAGCAATATAATCTGGTCTATATCCATCATCTTTAGAGCAATATAATCTGGTCTATATCCATCATCTTTAGAGCAATATAATCTGGTCTATATCCATCATCTTCAGAGCAATATAATCTGGTCTATATCCATCATCTTTAGAGCAATATAATCTGGTCTATATCCATCATCTTTAGAGCAATATAATCTGGTCTATATCCATCATCTTCAGAGCAATATAATCTGGTCTATATCCATCATCTTTAGAGCAATATAATCTGGTCTATATCCATCATCTTTAGAGCAATATAATCTGGTCTATATCCATCATCTTCAGAGCAATATAATCTGGTCTATATCCATCATCTTTAGAGCAATAGAATCTGGTCTATATCCATCATCTTCAGAGCAATATAATCTGGTCTATATCCATCATCTTCAGAGCAATAGAATCTGGTCTATATCCATCATATTCTGAGCAATAGAATCTCAAAATATGTGACTTTCAAAATGAAATAAAATGACAGACGAAATCATATGCAAAATCATCCTTAACACAAGGGGAATCTGTTTTGGTTATATTTTATAATTAGTTTTATTTAACTAAAAATTGTTAAGAATTTTTAAATGAAGTATTATTATCCAAACTTTAAAGATTGTCCTCAATTTTTTTTGTTTTCTCATGTTAAGAAAAAAATTCAGGTGTTTTCATTTTCAATTTTCATCAGGTGACTGCCTCACCTGAGAGCTCTGCACTTGAATATCATTTTGCTAAATAGCTTCTTTTTTTTTAATTTGTCTTTACAGACCAGTTTATAACTATTATTATGAACTCTGCATTCCCTTGAGGTCTGACAACAGAAGCATTTTAAATGAATTTGTATAAGAAAACAAACTAATTATTTATTCAGCTTTCAAACTTAGAAGTAAACAAACAAGAATTTTATAGACTTCTTTTTTTTTCTTTTAGATTGCAGTGGATTTTGCTACCTTAAAATGAATTGACTTCATTCTATTTTTTTAATTATATGATTTAACCCTTTTGCTGGTAGATAATTTTTTTAGTCCTGGTAGAGTAGGTGAATTATTTTCAGAAAATTTCCAAAATAGAAAGGATGTTCAAATAAGTCAATTAATCACATATAAAGGAACAAATAAAACCTGATAATTTGATCGGCAATTGTGTGTTGTCGTACAATTACAATAAAGCACTGACTTTTTATTATGGTATTTTGCAAAATAAACTTTTCACAATCTTACACCACAGTCGGGCCCTCCTCCTATACATGAACATTGAATTGGTCAATGAACAGCCAATAGAAAAATGCCTTACATTGGGCTACCTGAAAAAGAGTTCAGATAAAACCTCAAATTACAATAACTGTATCTTATCACTAAGCTATACCAATATCAACTTTTTTTTCACCTAGACACTGTTCACAGCAATTAAGAAAAAAAAGAAAAATTGAAATTTAATTTTCTACTTTTTATTTGCGACTACATAAATAATTGAGTAGGTGGAATTGTGTAATGCAGCCCAACTTGTTAACATTTTCAGTATTTATTTTTGTTGTTGTTATTTATTTTGCTTAACAATTAAAGTTGCAAAAACATTAATGTTCTTTGGCGATGAATGTGTTAATAATGAATATTCATTCTTGACTTTTTTTGTTCTTAGGTCAATACATGTCTGATGCAAATAAATCTCAAATATTTTATGAAAATCAAGAATATTTCATCAAATGTTGAAGTTTCTTTACATTAAAATTTCTATGCAATTCTTTTCTTTCAAATTATTTAGTAACAACTAAATCAAAAGAGTGTTAAATAAACAAATTGTTTTCTAAAACGATCTGATCAAGTATTTTCTTGATACCCTATTTAGGCCACTCAGGTACAAATTCAACTATTCCCCCCTAAGTATGGATAAATTGTAGGGCAGGCTGAGCTCTTTAATCTTGGTATGGCAACCAATCTAGGAGAATGAAAGCCCTTAATTCAAACCAGTTGTAAACCTGGAGAGGCTCTACCAGGCTCTCTGCCCAAGATATGCTACAAAAGTAGTGCTCCTCCCCACCAAACCAAAACAAGTTACAGAACGAGTGATTGATTAAAGTGTCTGATCTCTGATAAAGCAGTTTCATCATTTCTTTTATGAATGAGCTTTTTTACCTTTGTTATTTTTTTACAAAAATGATTTGGTGGAGATGTTCTTTAGTCTCTCCTCACAATAAATACCAAAGGAAAGCCAAATAAAATATCAGTTGAAATCAACAAATATAAAAATATTCGCTTGAAAAATATGTGAAACAGATTATTATTGAGGCAAAATGAACATGCAAATAAAAATGATCAATTAAAATTAAATAAGGGGAATTACTTTATAATTATCATTCGATATTTATTTCTGTTGAAAAGTTATAATCATTGGTGTCGAAGCAAACAATCCCACAATATTAAGTTGCAAATAGAAATTGCAAAAACAAAGAAACATTGCATGGATTTTATTCAGCTTAAATTCAGTGTCCTAAACTGCATCTGATGATGAGGCTCCTGCTCTGGAGATCTGGGGAGTGTACAGTACCCCTTCATTGTCATTACTCCCAAGTCCACTTTGAACTGGAGAGGTAATACCTGATAGATTCAAATAGTCAAATAGATTTATTTGAAAATTATTTGTATCAGAGAGCAATTCTTGATATCATATAACTGGATGTAAATTATTTGTATTAAGAATAGTTATTTACTAAGAATTATTATCATTGGTTACTTGAAACCATATAAATGATTATCATTAAATAGAAATAGTGTATAAAATGTTAGTATTAGATAGGAATACTTGAAACCATATAACTATGTGCAAAAAAACATACTTAAAAAACAACTACACAAAAAAATCTAAATATAAATGTACAATGTAGGTGATTCCCTAACCTCTAGGCATGAAATAACCCTAAATAGGTTGACTCGCTGTTAAAATCAATCAATCAATCAAATTCAATCCCTCCTGATGGAACCAGGCACTCATGAAGAATTTGGCATGGAACCTTTTCTCATTTTCAAGACTACCCAAAGAAGTCTTATGTTGGGCATTTTGATTATTGGGAAGAAATATGAAGAAAACATGTTTTTTGTGGGAAGAGAAGTAAACAAACAATAGAGTGATTGTTTTGAGGAGGCAAATAAAAAATCCTTGTTATTTATTTCCTTTGGGTTTCTTGGGAAAATGGAATTTTCAGAGCCACTTATTATAAAGGTATGACATTTTATTTTGCCATTGAGAGGTTGTCGTCTTTCTGGTTTCTTTGCACCAGAGTCTGGATCCTGCCCTCTCATTTAGGGTTCTTCCTCATCTATCTTGTTCTACAGCAACTTGTCTCCTGGTTTGTGACTAATTCCAGACTAAATCTCCCAGCCCACTTGTATACATTACTCATGGCAGATATGCTACTCAAATTGATGTGGTTATGGCTTGAAAATTTTGACTTTTAAAATTTCTTTTAGATATAATCATCCCTGTTTACAGTGTCACCTATCAGTCAAATGACCTTGGTACACATTTACAAAACCAATCAATGCCCCTTTATACCATAGCACGAGTAAAAAATTCCACTTACTACACAAAGAAATTCCTAAAATTGAAATATCCATATGATTATCTATTGTCTATAGGTCTTGTCCAAATGTTTAATCATAGGGATCTTGCAATTATTTTCTGACAACTTTGCAATAAGGAAATGACAAGAAAGAATAAATATCGAAAAGATAAGAGAATGAAAAGACTGTTGATATCAGATGTAAGTTGCTTTAAAAATAATGATAATATTTGAGTGAAAAAAATTAAGAGAAATTGAAATTTTGTTATTGAAAATAATTCAAAAATCATTTAGGTAGAAGTTTTTGTTTGATCATTTTTTTTTCTTTTTAATCTTTGTTCATAACAAAAATAAAACAAAATGATCAAGTGAAAAGCTTCAATCTGTCAACTCATCAATTTTTGTTTTGACTTATTTTGTTTATGAAGTTTCTTTATTGCATGTTTTTTTTTTTATTAGTTTATACAAAAATATTTTTTGTTTTTGCTTTTTTGTTGCAACCTTCTTAGTTTTTAAAACAAAGCGCTTGAAATTGGAATAAAGAAGTAGATTCTAATGGCACTTGCAACTTGAAGACTTGTTTTATATAAATGGTTAACATATGAAATGAAACAATTCTTTAATTGCTTCTCAGTGTCCTAAGTGAACAAGCAGAAAAACTATGCAAGTGGTTCTTTATAGACATTTATTTTCTAATGTTCTCAACTTAAGGAATTTCATTTTTTTCTTTTCCTGTTATATCTTTGTTGTTCTAACACAAAAAAGGTCATTGAAAAACTCTAACTAAAACAAACATAATATCCAGGTAGCCTTACATTGTAAAACTATATTATGTAACTTCCTCATAAAAATTGATCCCTCATAAGAGAAAGATATTGATCAAAGACTGCATATATAACATCTGATGTAGTTGTCATATAGAATATAAAAATGAAACCAGATATCCTTGAAAGATCTTTTTCTCTTTATCAAAGTTTCTTTATATCTTTCTCCTTTATAAACTGTCTGAATTTGTCTGTAATGTTTATACTAATTATTATACTATATTATATTAATAGTTATATATTATTGGTATATTAAAATAATATTACTATATTGTATTGTATAATGATATTATATTAAAATGATTATGCACATTAAATAATCTTATATCAAATGATATTAATTAAATGATATTATTCTAAGAATATTCTATAAATTAATATTTATGGTAATGTTTATATGAGTATTTAGTTTAGCCAAATCAGACACAACAACTTTGGAGGAAACTAAGAAGATTGTATTGCACCAATCTTTTAAGTTTAACTTGCAAATGATGTGTTTATAATCTGTTTACTAAGACACTCTGGCATAAAGCCTTTGAAGGAAAATAGTAAGGCATTTTGAAAAGCAGCATTGTCTTTATTACTGATTATTTTCATTAATGGAAAATGTGCACCTCTCTCAGCTACTTAGCAGAAAATACATTTTGTTGTAATAAAAAAGAAGGAAGAGAAGCTGAGAGAGAGAGAGAGAGAGATACATTACAAGTAAACTATGATGTGTGGGGGTGGTTGTGGTGGTGACAACCACTACTAGCACCCCCATCACTACAGACCATACTTTTCTTGATGGCATTAAGTATCAAGTCCATCCAAAATAGATGTTGGCAGACAGCGAATCTCTCCTCTCTCTGGGAGGCACTGATAAAAATTGCTTGCAATGTTTATCACAAATAAGTTTTTTCTTGCTATTGTTTTCATGTTTGTGTAATTAAAGTGTGTAAAGAACTGTTGTCTCTTTGTCAGAGTGGCCTGTTGCCATCTTGAAGAAGAAGAAGAAGAAGAAGAAGAAGGATGAGAGGTTTTCAAGGAAGAATGCCTTTGCCAATGTTTACTATTTTGTTATCTTCTTATGTCAGTTATAAGGCTTTTTTCTTCTTCTTTATGCATACACATTCCCAAACATCATTGACTAAAGTCAGTTTAGCATAAAATGATTTGCGCTAATAAAATTCAGGTAGTTTGAATTATTAATTTATTTATATCTTTATATAATGAATTCATCATTATAAATGCCATTGTGAAGTATCTTTTACCATTGTTAGTATTTGTGTAGAAAGGAAAAAAAACAATATTTTGAAAATAAGTAACTTAGTTATTGAGAAGTAGACCAGACGTTTTCTCTTCTCCATTTTGCTAAACTTATGTCTGCTTTACATCTTGTTCCTGATTGGAGATCTCTGCATATTTCTCACTTGTGTCAGGTGTTGAGTCGAGGTAAAAGCCACATTTTAAAATCAGGTTTTACAAATAATACATGCTCTGTCTACAAGGTGAAAAAAAGAGATCTCATCTTTCACTTCATCTATTTGGCCTTGTGCCAGGCAAAACTAAGCATGTACTCAATCCTCTCTCATAATTAAGATAGTTGTACTATCTCACCATTAAGACTGTTATTTTAACCCTGGTAAAAAAAAAAAAAAGAATTTCAGTGCTGATTTTTAAGGCAAGTCCTCATTACTTTAAAGATTACCATAACTTTCTACCTCATTGGTTATATGGTAAATGCATTTGCTTGGATTCCTAGAAAGTGTGGATGACACCAAGAAAGAATTATGACTTTTTGGAAAATGTATTATATAGAGTATTGAGATTTGTTATTTTAATTCACAATGTGAATTTGCAATTAAGCGATCAACCATGAAAAAATCTCCTATTTTAAAGTGGGGCATAAAATTCAGTTGCAAAAACTGAGACAGAAAAATCCAGTTCATTTATGCATTCTTAGGAGAAGAAACCATTTATAAAGAAGTGGTGGGAGGCGCCTGTGGTGTAATGGTTATCATCGTAGGAAATGAACATGGCGATACGAGTTCAAATCCAGGACGAGACTGATGGCATTTCACATAGCACTAATGCCCTTTGGAAAGGTATGACTCCAATTATTCTCCCTCCAACTATGGGTAAATAGTAGGGTTCTTCAGCCTTGGTGAGGCAGCTAATCTTGGAGAAGAAAAACTCTGAATTCAAACCTGTTAAACTTTGCTTAAAAAATTGACCTTGTGTCATATCCTGCTAATCTAGGGTTCTTCAGCCTTGGTGAGGCAGCTAATCTTGGAGAAGAAATCCTGCTAATCTAGGGTTCTTCAGCCTTGGTGAGGCAGCTAATCTTGGAGAAGAAAAACTCTGAATTCAAACCTGTAAAACTTGGCTTAAAAAATTGACCTTGTGTCATATCCTGCCCGAGTGGAGGGGTTGGTAAATATGTATAAAGAAGTAATGTTGCCTTTTAATTTGGAAGATTCCATAATATGATTTTCCCATAATTTACTGGTAACAACATAAATTGTAGCCTCAGTCAATGTCATCATCTATGCTGACCAAGTTGACTTTATTAGCTTTTTTTTATCCTCTTTGATCACCAATTGATTAGGCATTTATCTTATGAATCCTTTAAAAAGATTATAAAGTCTACTTGTTAGCTTTCTCAGAAAGATTATCAGAAACTGTATCAGAGAAGCCCTGAAAGGAATAAGATTTTTTATGTCTTGAATTTCAAACAAATCTTTAAGCTTGCACAGGTCACTATTAATTACTTTGTTTAATTTTAAGGGGTCATCTACTGTTGCTTTATTATAGGACACATTTAAATCCCAATTGTGAAAGGTAATATCAAGTCTGGTATTAACCAATTTAGCTCTCACCCATCAAAGACTTGTAACTTTTAATCTCTATTTTCAATAGTTCTCTAGTTTTCTAAACTTATCATTAATAATGATGATGATGATGCACATTAAAATTGATTCACTGTTTCTTTATTTCCCTTCAACTGTTTCAAAGAATATATTCTGATCCTGCTGAGTATATCTCTGGCAAGATATCAAGTATATTTCGGAAAGCCATCAGAAGATCTACAAGTCTGTTTCAGAAGGAATAAAATAGAATATTCCAGTTAAAGTTTATATTCACTGTTCAATATTCTGAATCATAAATCCTTGAATCATCATTTCGGGTGTCATGACTAAAAATATGTTGATATATGAAGTGGTTGGATGATGCTGCATTTTCATTTAGCATTTCCATTGTAAGAGAAAACCAACAAAGTCTGGTGGTATAGTAAAACAGTACTGGGTCACTCTGTGTTACTATTTGGTTGTGAAAAGATACAGGATATCAATGTCATCTGATAAAAGTTTAGTTAGTGGCTCAACTGCTGTTTTTGCAATTGTGTATGTATGAAATTAGGTATTTTTCTATTTTTATTTGAATTTATTTTACTTTGATCTAATTTTATTGAACTATATGTCAACTTAGTATTTTCATATTTGTTGACCTTAGTATGTTTTTGCCCATTTATATTTCACTTTAAGACAATCTTGTTTATATTTATTCATCTCATTTTGATCATATCCAACTTGACTTAATTCAATGATCATTATGAAAACTCTTAGACCATTTTGTTGGCAGCAAATTTACTCATAGAGAAAAAGGGAAAACTGCCAAAGAAAAGAATGCTCAAAGAATTATAAAAGCCTCAGAATAAAAGAAATACTTTTGGTTGTTGTCCTCTTTGACCATTTTTAAACACCTGTTGTATTTGGTATCGTTCTTGCACTTTTGAACTGAACCTTTCATTTGATCAGCTGAAATAGACTATTCGCATTTTCATATCAATTCTTTTATTGTTTCAAATGAATGAATTTAACTGTTAACCCCAGCAGGTGGAATAGAGGGTTCAGGTGAAAATCTTAAGAATATTTTCAAAATATATGTCTGTGAGTGCATGATGGCATTCATCTAATGTCGGTTAATGAATTAATGTGTGAAATTTCATATGTTGATTTGTGAAGTTTCTCAATGATTTGAACAAATGGTTTGAATCTAATCTTCCTTCTCCTAGACTGGTTGGCATACCAAGGTTAGTGGGCTCAGTTTGTCTTACTATTTACCCCAAGCAGGAGGGAGAATTGTGGGATTCATACTTTTTCTAAGGGCATTAGCGCTATGTGAAATGCAAACAATTTTGTTTATTTCCTTTGATGATAATTATTACACCACATGAACCTTTAGATATGTCATCCGAAGAAGACAGAAGAGTATCAGTACCAAAGCATTGTGTCTATAACAATCAAAATGAAGATAACTCCTCTGTAGGTTTAGTACTACCTTTTTTGTTGGGATGTGACAAAAAAACTGAAAAGGAGAAAAATAGCAGCAGCAGCCAAAACAGAGAAGGTCAGGTCGTAGAAAAGTCAGTACAATCAATGCAGATATGGATGGGAGGAAAATGCAAAATTCTAATATTAACTTATCTTACTGTAGCAATAATAAGATCTAGATTGTGGACAAAGTATCGCTGAAGAAGTTAAAGATTATAAGAATTGACTTTTAAGAGTTTCTGATCCTTTTAGAAGAATTCATGTGCAACAGAAATGAATTTATGCATTATTATCTGCACTTATCGCCAATGGCACGGGAGACCTAGGTTCAATCCCAGGTCGAGTCATACCAAAGACTCAAAAAATGGTACTTGATGCCTCCTTGCTTAACACTCAGCATTATAAGGTATGGATCAAGGGTAAAGTAGAGCAATCCAGGGAAGGAGTAGCGCCCTCCCCTACACCTTGGTGTAGTAGCTATCGAAAAGGGAGCCTTCGGGTTACCCTCGACTATGGTCGCCAACTTTACTTACTACTTTATGTGTGCAATTGATTGATGGATCAACCTAAAAAAAAGAATAAAAACCAAAGCTACCCCCCCACCAAAAAAAACAGACCCTAAAAAACAGAGAAATGTAATCATTGATAAACTTTAAAAATGAGTTAATATATGGAGTGAACTTAATTAAAAGATGCAAATTTCTTCAATGAACTTCTCCTTTTATTTAGATTCTGATAAGGAATTTCAAAAATACTTGATATTATTACATTTCTCTATCAAACTATTTAATCTATTTAAAGAGAAGTTTTTTGTTATTTGCTGACAGGAAGTAAAATGATCACAACACTGGATGTATCAGGAAAGGATTGAAAAGATTTATAGTTGTTCTCTACCAAGTTTATATTGTTTGTTTGGTTTTTTTTTTAAACTTGAATGTGTCACGGTGTCGGAATTATCAGTGTTGAAAATGAACTTGGCATATTGGGTTCAAGTTCTGGTTAAGGTTATTTGCATTTACTTAATGCTGTGGCTCTTTAGAAAATCAGGAATCAACTTGCTTTCTTCTACCACCAACTATGGATAAAATAGTCGAGCAGACTGGACTCTCTAGCTTTTGAAACAACCAAACTGGATTCTGTAGCCTTTGAAACAACCAGTCTAAGAGAAAGATTAGCGTGAATTCCAAACTAGGTGCTCTGAATTTAGCAAGTGAGAACGATTGCTGAAAAAAAGCAGATGAAAATGGCAAATCAATAACTTCATTTTCCCTTGACAACCACCAAGTAGACAAAAAATGCTCAAATAACTACTTTTTTATTTTTAAAAAAAATGTTAACCACTTTTACTTTTCATTTTTTATTTTATTTTCTCGCTAAATTCTTCTTTATTTTTAGTAACTTCGGTCCCATCTGCTTGTTCTTTGATACATGGTCATTTATATAAAACCATTTTTTTTTTTTAATTTTTATGTGTTTATTTATAATTGTTTTTATATCTTTTAAAAAAGAACAAAATATATCATAAACAATTGATTGCTTAAAATAAAGAAGCTAGAAATTTAAGCCATGAAAAAGAAAATTTGTTTTAATTTCATTTTCAGATTCATTGTTATACACTTAATTGCACAGTAGATTTTGTAAGTGGATTTATTAACATTTCTAAATATCTGTAAAATCATATTAATGATATTTATAGGAAGTATATATATATATATATATATATATATATGATTTGTTACTTTTGTGATGATGAATAGAATAAAAACTGAAAAATAAAAAGATAAATAAGCTATATTGAATGGCATCTGCAATGTAATTTATCTATTTTCTTGTCATATTAGAAATAATTATGAAAAATAGAATCAGAAATGCATTTAACTTCTGTAAATCTTTCTTGTGGCTTATAGGAATTTTTTTTTATTGGTTGTTGTGCAGAATCTTGTTAACTGATTAAAGCTTGCATCATTTATTTGCAAAAATCATCAGCTATCCCATGATACTTCATCCAAACATTTTTCCAGGCTCTAGATTTTGTATCTCTTACGTTTTTGGAAATATATTAGTATGATCACAGAAAGATTGAGAACCAATAACATATGAAAGTAATCTAACAATTCATTTAAAAAGAATTACAGCATTTTACATTCATTTTTTCATGTAAATTATAACAATTATTCATAAAATGGTTCTTTTTTTAAAATAACTTGTCACTTTTAAAAGAGTTCATAGATAATACACTCTATTAAAATTACCTTACCTTATCCACCTAGAAGGTGACAGGAAGTTAGCTGCTATATTCATTAGTAATTTTGACAAAGAATGATACAGTGAAAAATTTGATGATAGGGTTTCAGTTCTTAAAAAGAAATAGTTTAAATATGTGTAAAATGATCTTGAAAAACTAAAATGAATATTTCAACTCTTAAAAATTGCTATAGTTTTCATTGTATTATTTTCTGATTTTTTCAATTAAAATGGTACAAACTGATTGTTAATTGCAATTTTGGATGTTTGTTGCATATTGACCTCCGACCCGGCCGGGCTGTCAAAATAGTAAATGCACCTGTGTAAATAACAGGTGCATCCGGTCAAGGATATTATAACCTTGACCGTGGATGGGTTGAATGAGTGCGATTGTGACGCTCACTGGAAGAAGAGTGGACGTCAAATCATTATATAACCCGGGTGAAGACAGGAAGTCAGTTAGTTGGAGATCAGATGAATTGGAGAGAAGATGCTGATTGAGGAACATGTCCCAGTGAGGCTAGGCCCCCAGTTGAGCAGCCCAGGAGAACGGGAAAGAAACACGGTTATGGCCAATAGAGTGGGGATCAGTATGTTGCAGTTCTGTTCGGTCTCCAACTCCCTCTCACACACAACCCTTTCAATAAAGTGAGAGGTATATTTTTCTAAAGAACTGTGTCGCTTGTCTTTATTGTGTCGGCAGATGAATATACAACATGTCTTGAAAACCTCTGATTAATTTATTTAATGCTATTACTACTCAGCTTTGTCATCCAATTATATCCTTGTTGATCATCAAAGATCTTGATTTCACATAGCAGTATAATTGCTTTCATGGTGAGTGGAATTCCCAAAAGGGATTTACTCAAATTCAACTGACTCCAAGACAAAAAAAAATATTTTCCCAGTTTGTCTGACAAGAAAAAGTGAATGCTTATTTTAAATCTGATCTCTGATAAAATAAAACTGGAATTCTTGCAGCCGTATCAGTATTATTGTATGGTGACACCACTTGGACATTAATGAAATGCCAAGAGAAAAGATAAGTTGAGAACTACACAAGGATGCTGTTTTCAACAAATCTTGAAAGCAGCAGCTGTACATCTGGCCATTCATCTTTCATAATGCACAACATCTAAGATGAACAAGACATGCTGGAGAAGCAAGGATAAATATATAAACTGCATTATCTTATGGACTACCACACATAGGTGCACCAGGGTTAGCTGACCAGCAAAAACTTACATTTATCATTTCTGTTGTAGACATAGGATGCTGTTTAGAGAATTTACCTAGAGTAATGGTAAATAAAGACAGATGGGGTGGGTAAGTCAAGGGAATCCATGTTAAGAATGATTTTATTTAAAACATCTACTAAATTCATTAACTTTAAAAACTGTAAAATCTTATGAATGTAAATTGAAAATAATTTATTTCAAAAGTTTTTCAAATGATTGAATCCATTTAAAAAAATCGTGATGGTTGAAAGATGAGGGAGGTATAGTTGATTGAGAAATGAGGGTAGGAGGTATAGTTGGTTGAAAGATGAAGGTAGGAGGTGTGGTTGGTTGAAAGATGAGGGTGGGAGGTGTAGTTGATTGAAAGATGAGGGTGGGAGGTGTTGGTTGAAAGATGAAGGTGGGAGGTGCGGTTGGTTGAGAGATGTGGGTAGGAGATGTGGTTGGTTGAGAGATGAGGGTGGGAGATGTGGTTGGTTGAAAGATGTATTGCCAATTTATCAAGTTGATCCTTTCTGTATTTTCTTTACAAAACCCCAAAACTATGAAAATAGATTTTGCTTTTATCAGATAAAAACTAATTGTAAAACTTAACTTATAAATGTATTTTTCTTTAATTTAGAAAAATGATAAAGAAATATTGGACAAATTTTGGCAAGTATGAAGGAAATGTATCTTTTTAATGTTTTTTTAAAATCATTTTGTGAAATATTTTAAGATCTAAGACACAAGGTGTTTAGAAAACAGATACACATCTATTTTCATGTTAGTGTTCTCATCTGACTGAAAAGTTAGCTTTTATTGATTTTTTTTCTTTACTTTTCTTTATTTGAATATTTTACTTTTTTAAAATTTATTTTACTTATTTGGATCAATGACTAGAGTATTTTTTCTTTTTCTTTTTTATTATCTTTCTTTCCTCATTGTTTTTCTCTTTTCTCTTCCATATTTTGCCTCCATTTTTCTGTTTCTTCCCTCCTTCTTCTCTCTTCTTGTCAGTTCCTTTCTCTCCATCACTGTTCATCTCCCACATTTTTTTCTTTCATCGTGATCACCCCTACACATTCTCTCCTCCTTGAAGCCAGGGAGTCTATAGGTAGAATGAGTTTAGGGTCATTTTTCTCCTTAGAGTTCCAGTTTCTCCTTGCAAGTTGGGAACTCCTGTTTATGTCAGTCTTTTCTTCCTGGACGAATTAGACCTTCCTAATCAATTGTCAATTAAAATGTTCTGGACATTTCTTGAAACAGGAAGAAGATCCCATACCCCTTGACCTTAGACTGATAAATAGCATTAAAACAGTATTTTATGTGAAAGGAAGTCACCTGCCAAATTTCAACGAGATTAGCCAGTCATTTATTGTTAGATATTAACCAGAAGATCCCTTTGAAATGCGGCATAAGTTGTGTGGGTGATATAACACGATATACACCGGTTTTCTAAAGTAAACAGAACGCAGGTATTTCCTCGGTGGAAGTACCACATAATTTGTGTAGATGGCGTGCTAAACAAGAGGCCTGTCCACGTGTAACGTGTAGTTGGGAAGTGTGACCACGAAGATTGCGTGAGAGTTCGGAAAATCATGTAAACCAGGGAATATTTCGACCCAGAGAGAACGAAGGAGACCGGCATAAGAACTACTTGATGTTACAGCGCTCTGAGCGTTGACTTTACGTCAGAGTGTCCAGAGTTGAGAGATAGAAAAAAGCCTGAGCTGTACGGGACACGCGAAAGTCGAGAAGGGAGGAGAAACTAAGATGATTCGATGCTTTGAGATAATGCTAGACTCACGAAAGCAAAGAAGCGAAGAGAAACTGATTCGATGCTTTGAGATAGCTATATGCCAGCCTCACGAAATTGTGAAGCAAGGAGAAACTAAGATGATTCAATGCCTTGAGGTGACCCTGTACCAGTCTTGCGAAAGTAGAACGAAGTAGAAAGGCAGAGAGGTTTCACAGAAGAACTGCACCGTCGCCCCTGTGTGTGTGAATCTCGGCCATCTCTGATCCTCTCTCACTCTGCCCATATGTACATTTCTGGTAATAAAAGGAAAAGAAACCGATTATATTTTTTTACATCAGCATTGTTGTCTCTCTTTGCTTTACAACTCAGAATTCACAGGTAACAAGTAAACAAAAAAGAGTTATATAGATATCCATTGTTTGTGAAAAGCATGTCATTTTTCCACATTATGATATAACTTTGAATTGTGTGGATATCTATCTATATATATGAGAGAGAGAGAGAGAGAGAGAGAGAGAGAGACTTTAAAAATGGTGCTTGATACCGCCTTGCTTAACACTCAGTAATATAAGGTACGTATCAAGAGTAAAGTAGAGCAATCCAGGGAAAGGAGTAGCGCCCTCCCCTCCACCTCGGTGCAGTAGCTATTGAAAAGGAAACCTTCGTGTCACCCTCGATTACGGTCGCCAACTTTACTTACTTACCTCTTATATTTGTGCAAAAATTCCCTTTAATTTCAGTCCTTAATTGTTTTTTTTGGGGGGGGGGCTGTACTATAAATTTGGCTTCTAAGGTTCCACACCCCAGTAAAGAGCAAATAATAGTCACTATCCTACTCCATTTGTTTAGAAATATTCCGTTCATATAATAGTGGCCTTGTATGATATCGTGTTCTGAAAATGTATACCGCCATTTTTAATAGTCACTTGAATTTTTTCCGAAAAGTCAAACATTTTCCTGTTAATTATATATATATATATGTCATTTTCGTGCAGACGTTTTTTTACTTAAGTAGTTATCACAAGATTATAAGACATAAATTAATATTTTTTCTTATCATTTTTCAAGATGAAAATGTTTAATTAATTTTCAGTTAATAATTCTCCTATCTATTAACCAACAAAATGTATACAATATTTTGGGATACTCTGTCTATAATTCATATTTAAAGTCTTCTTCACTTTTCCATTGTAATCCTGACAATTAGATGTGAAAAGGAGGTAGCGTTACTCAACATTTATAAAAATGCTAAAGGATAAAAATTCAATTTCCCAAATTGTAATCCATTGATTTAGAATGAATGATATTAACAATATTTTATATTTTTATTAGTTTTTCTTTCAAGTAGCGGGAGTTTTAACTAAACAGGGTTGTGAAAAGAAACCTTTTTGTCAAAAATACTTTACTTGAAGATCTTTCTTTGAGTTAAAGAAGAGAGAATAAATCTTATGAAAATGTCTGATTTGACAAGAAAATTACTCAGACAGACAGAAAGGAAATATATTTTTAAACTTGCAGATTCGGACGAGGCAATGATAAAGCTTTCGAGTATTTTTTTCTGCCTTTCGAAAAAAAAAAGCAGCTTGTTGCCAAATGGGTAAATAATAAAATCGTTACAGAATAAAAAAATGACATGATTTAGAACTGAAACCTTCATTTTATTTCTTTAAAAAACTTATATTTCTTGATTGTATTGACAGCAAATGTTGGCGAATCTATGAAATGGAAGAACATGACTTTTGATTCCAATTGTGCGGTAGCTTTATTAGGATAACAATAAACTTTTATTTAAAAGTGTAGAGGAACGTTTAATATCTTATATAGACTAGGTCTTGTTGTGGCCACCATTTATAGAGAAATGTGTGTGTGATTTGTAGTTAATATTGTTTCTTCTACAGAATAAATGCAACAGTCACGTTAGATGAACAACTGCATATTTTATTGTTTGAGCAAACCCAATAGAATTAATACAAAATGAAATAACCTGCAAGATTTGAGGAAAGATTTAGATATTTAAGTAGTGTATTATTCTATGGTATCATGTTCAATGCGACACGAGGTTATTGGAAACAAAAATGTCCCCTGCCCCCAAGTAGAAAATCTGGTCTGTTGTCAAGGTTAAAGAAATTTTAAGAGATAAAATTTGCAACATAAAAGGATTTTTAAAAGAGATAAAGTTTAATTTGTAGGAATGGCACTAACGCCAAGTTTTGTATTTAACTGGTTAATGTTTGTAGGGAGCTTTAGTGTGCAATATTAAACGGTAAGTTCCGCAGCTTTCTAGTTCGGATACTGGTTCAAAAAGATAACAAAGTTTTTCAAAAGAAATTTTATCCAAAAGAAATAAGAAAGAAAAGGATAGAAAAGATAAAGTGTTGCAAATTTTAGTGCAATTTGCTGGAACTTATCTGAGAGAGTGTCCGGGAAACAAAGTTCTTTGAATTTGAGTATTTTTCTTTTCTTTTTAGTTTTGTTGATATGTTTCAGTGTTCATTTAATTTCAAGTCTTCTTTAAAGTTCTTTTCAGCAGAATTCTCGATTGAATTTTCTTTCAGTTGTTTAAGTTGGTAGAATTTCAGCAGTCGACTTTCGTTTAATTCTACTTTTATTTCTTGGGAGGCTTCTTGCCTTCACAGTTTATCGGCTATTCAAGAAGCGAAAGTGACGAAACCTTTTTGCTGGCTTAACTTTTCGTACCTTTAAATTTGGTCCTCCAATTCGTACTTTCGTTTTGATTTTGATTTTGATTCCTTGGGAAGCTTCTTGCCTGTTTCAAATATTTATCGGCTATTCAAGAAGCGAGTGACGAAACCCATCTGCTGGCTAATTTCTTGTGCCTTTGCAGTTGGTCCCTGAATTCGTACTTTTGTTTACTGTTGGTTTTAGTTTTTGGGAAGATTCTTGCTTGTTTCAAATATTTATCAGCTATTCAAGAAGCAAGTGACGAAACCCATTCGCTGGCTAATTTTTCCTGCCTCCAGTTTGGTCCCCAAATTCGTACTGAGGGTCTCAACAATAGTTCTCGACAAAAAGAGGGGGTAACATTTTGGCGCCGTATCGTCTGGGATTACTTCTCCCTTTTCCATTCTAGCCAAATCAAGTGCCGCACGTCATCGGCTTGATTTTTTTTCTTAGAAATAAATTTTTATATAAGTTATGCTGTAAGTAAGCGAGAGGTTTTGATTTTCTTGCTATCTCCTTATATACTGCTTTGACAATGTCATCTAGCGGTCATTAGTAGAACTCTTTGACAGACAAGGGTGATAATACCACAAAAGACATGTTACTTACTTTAACATGTATCAAAGTTACCTGCCCTATTTCTCAGCATGGATGAACGTAGATATTTGAAAACAACTATTAACAAGTCAGTATTTGTTTATTTTTCTCGAAAAAGTTTATAAGTTGAAAATCCTCTGATCATCCTACATAATATTCCATTTTTTATTTGATTTTCAATCAAAATTCTGTTTCACTTTGTTAAAAGCAAAATAACTAACCTCATTTTATGTCATTAATTTGTGTAATTTTTAATTTCATGAGACGAATTTGCATTGATTAATAAAATTTATGGGAAATAATTGCAATGAATTTCTGTCTTTTAAGATTTTCTATCAAGATATAAAAACGTGTTCTAATAACTTTCAGCTTCATATTATTCCAAATCTGTTAAGATTTTTTTTTTCATTTACTTCATAATCATAATTAAACTGCCTGTTTATTTATGACCCGGTCATGTCGGCTTATTTGTCAGAGAACGTGTGCAGTGTGATAAGAAATTGAAAACAGATTATAAGAAAAACAGATATTCTTATAGAAAAAAAGTATATTTTCACAAATATTTGTATACATGTCCCATTTAGAAAATGGTTATACAATGAAAATTGCCCCAAGCTTCAGGAAAAGCGTCAATGAAGTCTCGGAATTGATTGCATTCCCATATCAAGCGGTTTTAATAAAAGTCAAATTCTTAGGTACAAACGATCGAATTATGAACTTGTATGTCTGTGGATTTCTTTGCGATAAAATTTCATTAAACAAAAGAAATCAAACCTTATCTTTTCCACCTCTACTATAAAAGGAAAACAGAAAAAAAAAAAAAAAAATGAGCGAATTGAATAATAAAAAATTGTGAAAATAAAAATGTCTTTTTCTGATATTACGTGATGTCTTTTTACAAGAGAATTTTTTAACATATTTTTATTTGTGATGTTACCATTTCTTTAGGCAAAAGTTTGTTTTCAGTTTACGTATAAAATGAATGAAAAAGCAGATGATGCTAAAAATCTCATCTGTTTTATTTCAATTTGGTTGAATTATTCAAGTCACTTTAGGATTTGATTTCAAAAGAATCATTCGATCCTCGTTTCATTTTTTTCTTGAATGTATTAACATTTTGTTGAAATGTAACATATATTCGCATTTCGTGTCTGACATTTATTCAATTTTTAAAATCCTTTTTTATCAATTCATTCATTTTTCAATATTTTTTTCAAAGCAACTTTAATTAAAGGTGCTCTGAAATAAGGATTTTTTAGTTGAAAACAATTCACTTGTTGTTGAAAAAAAAATTCAAAGATTCCTGGCTTTTTTTTAATTCCATATTCTTCAGGTTCTGATTCTTTCAAGAAATTACAAATTATATATATATATATATATATATATATATATATATATATATATATCTTATAATCTCTCTCTCTCTCTCTCTCTCTCTCTCTATATATATATATATATATATATATATATATAATAATTAATTAGACTCTTTCCTAGTATGCAAAGAATTTTAGTCAACATGCGGGATGGGTAGTCTGTTTATCTAGAAATGGGGAGGGGGTTAGTCTATTTTTCTAGAAATGGGGGTAGTCTATTTATCTAGAAAAGGATATCAAAGTAAAAAGATATGCTAACCTAAAATAAAGAAGTCATACCAATTCTTAAAAACATGTCGATTTTTTTTTGTTTCTTGCTAAGCAAAGATATTCATGGTTACCCAACAAATACATTTGTCCATCAGACTAATAGTGTGTGGTGTGGTATCATTAAATTTCACAGCTTTTAGGCGATGTTTCTCATTCATTTCTTTGGATTAATATATATATATATATATATATATATATACGCACACACAAGGGTGAGAAAAAGGTTTTGTAGTATTTTGGTACGTGCAATTTTACGACGTGTATATCATGTGACTGAAGTAGTTGAAAGCATGAAAGTTACGCGTTGTGGTAGTTGATGCGCTGACACATTGTGTATTGCTTCACTCGGGACGTGTGGTTTGAAAGTTGCACAGAAAAAAATGTGCAACGGAATTTAATTAGGGAATTTATGATTTACGAGTTCGATTTCGGTCATAACGCAGCGCCCAGCAACTAAAGATGTTTGTTGTGTGAAAAGTGAAGATGCAGTTGATCACAGAAATTTCACTTGGTTGCCAGAATCTCGTCGATAAAGCAAGGTCAAGGAGGCCTAAAATCGGGTATTCTGAAACCGTGCTCCGAGCTAGAGAGGCAAATCCGTCGAGTAGCAGTCGGAGAGTATCAGTCGAGCTCTGGACCTCACAGTACACTGTGGTTCATCAACTTCACGACCTCTATAAAAGCACCAGGAGCTGCCAAATTGTGCCTTAATTATTGTAAAACGTTTGGCTCGCCCTAATATATATATATATATATATATATATATATATATATATTGTTGTAACCTAACAGAAGGTTACTGAATGAGAAATAACCAAAACGGAGGTTGGAAATGAAATAAAAATCTTTATAACATTAGCAAAATACAATACTCGCCAACTGAATGAAGAAGATACCCACTGTTAGTAGTGACTACTTAGCAAAATTACCCACCCTCACAATAGTGTCCAACTTATTTATGAGGAATGAGACATACCCATACTGTTCACCGGTAGAGTATATAACACACACACACACACACATATATATATATATATATATATATATATATATATATATATATATATATATAATCAAGTCAGGCTTGGATTTCCCTGGCTCTCTCTCTCTCTCTCTCTCTCTCTCTCTCTCCATCATCCATCGATCCTGGCAGATCCTCCAACTACATCCTGTGTCCGTACAGAGCTAATGTAGATAATTTCTTGCTAGTCAGCACGTACATGTCTCGTGGAGAGGGGTATAGAAGATCGTCACTTATGAGTTCGACTTTGTTTCTTCAACAGGATCCTGCGTATATTGTTCGTCTTACCTGGATGGTTTTAAGATAGGAGGTAAGTGGCCGTACAGCTATATGTATATATATATATATATATATAATGATAAAATGAATCGAAAAAACGCATTAGAAAATATTGCATAATATGTGAAACCAATAAACTGAATACAAACAAATGATTAATATTCAATTGAAGAAAAAACAATTTGCTCTATGGATTTTATTTACATTGAGCTTTTGCCTGGGATTACTTAAATTCAATATTCTATTTTTGAATATTTCATTTGTCCTGCTTGGAATTGTTCCCAACTCCGGATTTACTGGATTAAATACTCTCTCTCTCTCTCTCTTTCTCTCTCAATATATATATATAAGTGCTTAAAAATATGAATATTTCTATGGAAGTACTTTTACGGGTGAAACAAAATTTATGTCTTGTTGTAGTGATGGTAAAAGAACACATGTCTTTGCTAGGAAGAAGACAGGTGTGTCTGTAGAGGATCCCCGGTGGAGGATTCAAGGTGGGTGTGTTTATAACAATATCCAAAGAAGTGTGCTTCTGGGCTGTGAAGGAAGGACACCTGCTGATGATGATGTTAACCGGATAACGGGGATAGTAAACAGATGGAGATAGTTTTAATTGATCCTATTTACCAACCCCTCCGCTCGGGCAGGATATGACACAAGGTCAATTTTTTAAGTTTTAATTGATAATGCCAGTTATTTCTCTCATAAAGATACTTCAATGAATGTGTTAAAATCTTTATATATATATATATATATATATATATATATATATATATATATATATTGAATGAAAAGTGTTGTACAAAAATAAAAACCAAACAACAAACAGAGGGTGAAACGAAGAAACGGACAAAACACGGATTCAGAACTGCAAAACTCAGGAAGGTGAAATTGGCTCTTTTTAACATTCTTTGTCTGTATGTTCATGGTTATCGCGAGGATTCAGCGAAAATCCTACACAGCTACTAAAGATGCTGACTCATCATCTCTGGTCATCGTCTTCATTGATGCGTGTCTTGACTTCATGCTACAGAGTCTCACTCCTGACTGACTGCTTCGGAGTCCTTCTCCTAACTGATCGCCCCGAAGTCTCATTCTTGACTGACTGACGTCCATCGTCCTTCTCTTCCGGTCTCGCAGGTTTTCGTGGGCATAGCTTTCTTCGTGCCAATATACACAAAGAAAGGTCTTCAGGACACTCCGGTGCCGGTTAAAAGATGCCGGAGATAAGATCCCCTCTTTGGCCACCCATCAACTAGCACGCAGAGAGACCCACACATAATCATCCATTTATAAATATATATATATATATACATTAATGCCCATTATCGTGCCACATTAATTTAGTTTGCGATGATTTAAAAAAGATGATAAAAAAGAATACCCAGTATAAGCTATAGAGCATATATATCTAAGTAAGAATAACGTAGACATAGTCAGCGGCGCTTGGAGACTGTCAGTTTCTCACCGATGTGATCATCGGATTAAGTGCTATGTCTACGCAATCATAACTTATATAACAAAATTGCGCTTTTTTCCGTTAAAACGAATAAAAAAAAATGATATTTAATAATATTTAAAATTTATTTGAAAGATGGTAACATCATAATTATCCTTTCAGTTTCGGACAAACACCCTTGGGAAAGTAATGAAAACCCCTTATCCTCCCAGCTACTGTTCTTCTAGAAGGATGGATTTGGCATTAAATAGCCTGTATAGGTTGATATACCTTTAAAACAAAGAAATCAAACCAATCATAATTATCAGTATTAAAACAAAAGCAAAAAAAAAAAAAACATTACTTATCTAAATAACTTTTAATACATTTTAAACGTTTAAATTCACCAAAAGTTGAAAATTTACCCAACTCGAGGTTACGTAAATTAAAAAGTGTTATTAAAAATTTTAGATACTTTAAAAAGCATTTTTGCATGAAATTAGTAACTAGAAACATTAATAAACCAATTTATATCAAAATGTTACTTCGACGTTGATAAATATGTGACTTAAAATGGAATTTAAATCCAAGTGGTTAATCAAAATGAAGGATTTGAGAGTTTCCGCTTAACTTGAGAATACAAATATTATTTGCGTGTTAGTTTCCCGCTGAAAATTAGTTGAATGGAAAGCCAATCACATAAAATAAAAATCAACTATTTTAAGAATAGAAAATCATATCAGCAATTGTTTTTATTTTTTCTATTCATTGTTTAAAAGGAAAATAAACACGTTAACGTGGTTTTCGAATGTACAATAAAGAAAATTCAATGAAATAATCATGTTTTAGTTATTATCAAAATCGTAAAATAATGATACTTTTTAAATGCCTTTTTGATATTTAGTGTTTTACCTGGTAATAATCTATCAAACTTTCATTGCCCTTAAAACACTAATTTTTAGATTTTTAAAAATTTCCTATTTCTATAACAAAATTTACATTTTTTAAATGCATTTCCAAATGCTGTGGGGCTGAAGAGGTTAAGTTGGATATATTTGTTTTGTTGGTTTAAGGGTTTAAGTATCTGATTCTTTTGTTCTTCTTAGTCCATTTAACTTGTTTGTTTCTTTGTCTGTGGCTGCAAGAGAATTTAAGGAAGGAAGGAAGGAAAGAGACAAAAATACCTTTTAACTTAAAACTTTATTTCTGGGTTTAAAGCGGCTAATCTATAGCGCGGAATGTTTTTCTGGACTAGTAGAAATATATCACGTTTCCCAGACCAGATGTTAAAAATATATTGAGTCATTTTTGATGATTTTAGAATGTGAAGGTCTGTCTTGAGTCTAGTAGATATGTTCAGCAGTGTCGGCTTACTAGCAGCAGACATGGTAAAGTATCAGGCCACAAGACTCGGTAAACACATGTATTTTGTTGCTAGCAGCCGGGTGAAAGAAGGTCCTTTCTGTACTGCGGTCAAGGTTGAAGTGAGGCAGGACTTCTCTTTAGCGTTCGGAAGGCCCTTTCTTTAGGCATGCGCCGCTCCAACTTCCTGTCAGAGAACTGCTACACTTTTTGAATTTATTTTATCGTATTTTATTCATTTTCTTTTTTTCTTTTTTAACCCCTTCAAAACTTTCCTGAGAATTAAAATATAACCCACTTAAAGTGTCAAAGTTTTATATTTTCTTTTTCTCAAAGAATCCACTATATTTATCATTCTTTCAAGTGAATTGTAAATGTATGTGTGTAGAAATGATTGCGAAGAAGTGTGGAAATATGTGTGAAAAACTTTTGTTTATTCTTTGGCAGGTCACTTCGAACTAGGCCATCAATTACACAATTAATCTTTATTATAAATTTATAGAAACAATTCAGGACGGTCCCGAACTTTTAGTCAGTGGTTCGTATATATATATATATATATATATATATATATATACAGAGTGAGAAGGAGAGAGAAAGAAAAGACATAAAAGATTACTAGTATAAGACAGATATATTTAAACGTTAGAACATTTTCGAAATTGTTGCTTCATGGAGAAATGAGCAGTAGACAAATGATGAAAATGAGGTAAAGTGAAAGAAGCGATCATCGAAGTGAAGAAAAAGCTGAAAGCTTGAATGGGAACCTAAGCAAGATCAATGACCAGATTGCTACACTTGAACAACAATTCCTGTTTTGTGTAGATCGGTGTCTGGAAGGCAGCAGCAGCTGCCCGTCACAATGTTTAGACTGTGCAAAACGTGAAAAGAACATTGGACAAAGGAGTGGCAAGGAGTCTGTGTAAAAGCAGGGGGTAGGGAAAAACAGAAAACCTAAAGCAGGAATGACATTATAAGATACATTTTTGGCCAGTTTTCAAACACACTCTGTCGCTTGTGGGAGAAAACAGTTTACAATCATCTGAGTTAAAGGCTATCAGCTGACAGATAGAGTTCGAAGGATAGGAAGAAAAAAAAACATGGCTGCTAAAACAAATTGGCTGATACGGTTGAAAGTCTTGTTTGACAAGCTTTGAAAAAGAAAAGTGGGGGTTACTTCAAAGAAAATAAAGGTCGATCATTGGAAGGAAAGAGAAGAAAGCGAAAGCGGTCGTTCGTTGCTTTTTGCATGCTGTGATGAACACATAACCATCAAGATATTTCTACTCGATTATCTGAAAACAACCGTTTTATAAGCCACGATCATTTGTTCAATTTTAGTGGCAAATAGAAAGGAGAAGGAAGGATTTCACTTCATTATTTTTGCTTTGCACCGGAAAACATAAAGTTACATTCATCTTATTCGTTCATTTATTTTTCTTTCAAAAATCAAGTAAAAAGCCATATAATATTTGATGTAACCATTTGTATCATCTTTTTAGCTGCTTTTCTAAACAACAACTACAAATTTTACATCAACCATTAAATTAGTGGAGTAACAAGTTAAAAACTGTTTTCTTTGCTTTTTAAAAAGGTTATTTTACTCTTCCAGTAAAAAAATCTCGCACAATATTGTCGACATTTAGCGTTTATCTTCATCATCATCATCATCATCATCATCATCATCATCATGTCGTGCCGCTTGCACGGATATCCCTTACCCTCTCTCGCCACTTCTCCCTATCGTTCATCGCCTCTGGCAGGTCTTAAGGGCTACAACCCGTATCCTCACAAAGCTGCTGAATGTATGTTCGAGCTGTTCGTCCTGCTTTTGCCCGGCCATATGTGGGGGTCCATAGGAGTCCATCACTTATGAGCTCGTCCCTGCTTCTCCAGCAGTGTCCTGCATGTCTGGTTCGTCTAAATTGGATAGTTTTCGTGATGGGGGGCAGGTGGCCATATAGTTGGTACCTTGTGGGGTATTGCCGCCAGGACTTGTTCAATATTCACACATTTTTGGAGAATTTATTCGGATTTTAGTTTTTGGTTTCCGGTACTTGTAGAAATACCTATGTTAGTCGGGTGCCAAATATGTAGAATTTTTTTTTCCGAATTTAAATTATTTCGAACACTAAACTACATCTGATGTTGTAGCTTCAGTTTTAAAGATCTGAGGAGAGTGGAGTATCTGTTCATTGCCTTTAATCCCAATGGTAGTGTCTGTTAGGGTCATATATATTGGTATGAGGGAAGTCTCCACAGTTACAGGTTAAATAGTACCGCTACTGAACTTCTACAAGAATTACCTTAGCAGTAAATAACCCACGAAGGTTGATATATCATTAAACAAAGAAACCAAAGCCAAAACCCGTCGCTGTGGTTTCTTTAAGAAATTATTTGAGTTCGATGGAACCGTGAGTGCAAAATCGAGGATCATTCAATAAGTTTCCAGACTTTTTTCGTTATGGGCATTTTTATTAATAGTACACACATGAAATTCTAGTCCCCTTCCAAGTAATCTCCTCCGGCTGCAATGCACTTCTTGTACCGTTCCAACAACTTCTGGAAGGCCCCATGGAAGTCCTCTTGTGTGAGTATGTCAATGACCTTTGTCACAGCCTCTTTCATCTCTTCAATTGTCTCATAACGACAGCCTCTGAGCTTAGGGAATAACCAAAAGTCACAGGAGCAAGGTCTGGACGATTGGGAGGCTGAGAAACTGTCTTAATAACCATCTTGATCAAATAGTCTGTGACAAGGATGGAGTTATGGACTGGTACATTGTCCTGGTGGAAATGCCACTGAGCCAATTTGAAGAGTGTTGGCCTCTTCCGACGGAATCTCTTCCTGAACTCCCTTAAAACCTCAACATAGTAATCCTAAACTTAAGCCTTTGGCCAATCAGCTCTGGTGTATTGACTTCCTTACCCCACCCACACCTCTCATCAGCCCTCACAGACTTCCTGCCTTCCTTGAATCTCTTATGCCACTCAAAAACTGATGCTCGATTCATGCAAGATGCTCCAAAAGCAGTCTGAAGCATTCTATACGTTTCTGTGGCATTTTTTCCGAGTTTAAAACCGGCTCATTGGCCTAGTGGGTTGGGTGTTCGCCAATGGCCTTGGAGACCGGGGTTCAATCCGAGGTCGAGTCATACCAAAGACTTAAAAAATGGTACTTGAGACTTCCATGCTTAACACTCAGCAATATAAGGTATGTATCAAGGGTAAGGTGGAGGTATCCAGGGGAAGGAGTAGCACCCTCCCCTATACCTCAGTGTAGTAGCTATTAAAAAGGGACCCTTCAGGTCACCCTCAATTACAGTCGCCAACTTGTATTGCATATCGTTCTTCTAAAGTGTCAGATTGCATTTTTGAAATTCACCAGCTGTGACAATCAGGCTTTAGTAGGGTGTACTCCAATAGCTGCTGTAGCTGTTCATTTGAACTTGAAATCATAAAAATTGGTCAGCCTTCTCATAAGATGTATAGCAATAACATACTGAATTTTCAAGAGTCTACGATAATTGTAAATGTCTGTACAAAATAGTCTGGAAACTTATTGAATGCACCGCGTAAATGAATAAAACTACACAAAAATGTAAATATGAATGCAGTTCCTTAACCTTTATGCATAAAATGACCCTAGATGGGTTGACATGCCATTAAAATCAATCAATCAATCATTGAATGAATTAAAGCAATTCCTTCGTGTATTTTTGTAAATAATCTTATATATATTACATGGTAGTGTCTGTGTGCCTGGGCTTCGTGTATTTTGCATTCGTCAGAGTGAAGATTAAAAAGACAAACCGAAAAACAAACAAAAAGAACGTTTAATATGGTTAATTTTTTTTGTTCGAAAAGTGGGAGTTATTTGTGGGTGTGCGGCTAAGTTTATGTGTTATTGAATGTTAGTATGTTTGTGAAATACAAACAACTTTGTTCAAGATTTGAACTCATATCGCCATACATACATTTACCTCCGACCATATCCGGCATAGGAAACAAAAGTGTTTTAATCTGTAGGAGTTTTGAGAATCAACAAAATTACTTTTATAAAAATCTTGAAAAATATGTAATATTTTCGATTATATATACAGAAAAATATTCTTTTTAGTCTATTATCTGTTATTAAGTTATGTGATTGAAAATGTTGATCATGTTTGGAGCAGACTTGCTTATTTTGACTGCCAGAGGGCGTTAGATTGGCCCAAAATAGGATTTTTTGCCCTCTTGTTTCCAATTTGTGGATTATCTACAATTTTTCTGTTAAGAGTTCCCCTTGTGAGAAAGATATGTACCGGGATTAAAAATATATTGGTATTCTATATATATATTGCCTTAGATTGGCCCAGAGAGAATCTGCATCCATTTATTTTAATCCTCATTATTTTCGGATGCATCGAGACCCTCTGTATCAAATTTAGTAATAATCCATTGAGAAATGGCAACGTCGTTTCCAGGCAAAAAAAAAAAAAACAACAAAAAATAAAACAAACAAATTTTTATGTTTGTTATACTGATAAAAAATTGTTTCGATGGTATATCAAACTTCGTGGGTTATGTAATGCCAAAGCCATCCTTGTAGAAGAACAGCAGTGATACTATTTACCCCTTGGAAGGAATAAGAAGGTTCATCTTTTTCTCTAAGGGTATTAGTCTGATACTGAGTTCGCAGTCCGGCACTTTAGCCATTACACTATAAGAACTTTCCTCACGAAAGAAAGGCTTAAATCTTCTGTTCTTTTCTTTTCATTTGGTGTCGTTTAACATCCGCTTATTCACAATAGATATTGGGCGTGAGAAAGTGTGAGAAAGGTCGGAGGCATCAAGCAATTTATATTTGTGTCAATATGAACAAGGGTCGCACTAGGACTGAACAAGATTCCTGTTCGTCAAGATGAAAACAGATCAAGAAAAGTTCAGGATAAAAAAATTGGAAAAATTCATTGTTGTCTTTAAACAAACATTTATTGAAGGTTTGCTGCCTCAATACACATCATTTAAATTTTCACGTCTAGTTTTACATGAATATACGCAGATGACTGCATAAAAAATTGTTTTACGTTTCACTATCCCCGCCTATCTAATTTATAAATAGTAATTTTCTTTCTTTAAAAAAGAACCTTTTTTTTTCTTTTTTTTTGGGGGGGGGTCATTTTCATCATGTTCTCTTCTGTAATTTTCTGTTTGTTAACAGCCAGACTTGGAAGGAAAAAAAGAAAGAAAGAAAATCTTGCTTCAGTCAACCTTTCATTATTCGAAAGAATTTTAATTTTTTTTTTCTTTGTCAAACAAAAATCGAATTACCATTGATTATCGATACGTGCTGGTATAGCAATTATTGGTGCGTAAAATGGAATTGCTGCACCCAGTTCAAATTCCGATTGAAGTTTCTTATAATCACTTTGTACTAAGGCATGAACTCGTTTCTTCCTGTGCTTTCTACTATTAATACATTTTCAATGGCTCGTCACAAGAATGCAACAACCACGTCTGACAAACCAAAGTGTAATCAACTCGAGCAAATTTTCCTTTTTTTTTTTCTTTTCTGCTAACCAAAAACTACTTGTTACATTGATATCTAGAGAGGAGATGGGCATCGTCCAGACTGATATACCACCGTATCGTTAGTGTTTAAAATACTCTGACTATCCTCTGCAGAGGAGGTAAGATCTCCTACCCACTAAAAAGGGGTTCCTAAGTATGACACTAAATTTCACCTGATAATGAGGCTCTTGTTCGCCAATCGCCCGGGAGACCTGGGTTCAATCCCAGGTCGAGTCATACCAAAGACTCAAAAAATGGTACTTGATGCCTCCTTGCTTAACACTCAGCATTATAAGGTACGGATCAAGGGTAAAGTAGAGCAATCCAGGGAAGGAGTAGCGCCCTCCCCTACACATTGGTGTAGTAGCTATCGAAAAGGGAGCCTTCGGGTTACCCTCGACTATGGTCGCCAACTTTACTTACTTACTTTATTTCTGAAGATCTGAGGAGTGCGAAGTATTCCATCATTACTATTACTCCAAGATCCTCTCTGATTCGGAGTGGTAGTATCTATTAGGGTCTCATCTATGGGTGAAATAGGTATGTTTTAAAAACTGCTCGTATTCGATAGGACTGTGTGCAAATAAATAACTGTTAAGAAGCTACTACACAAAATCAAGTATGAACTTAGAATTAACGTGATTCCCTAATTTTTAGACATAAAATAACCCCAGAATGTTTGACATGCCGTTAAAATCGGTCAACCAAATCAAGATAGATATAATGAAGAATAAAAAGTAGGTATGTCACTTGAACAATCTCAGGGTTTTGGAACCGACCAACCATATCACTTAATCATTTCTAACGTGATATTTGTTGAAATGTACACTGTCTGCGGACCCCTCCTTTGCTCTTTAATATCATGAAGGATTCAGTATGGAACTTCGATGAACTCCTAGGTTATAAAACCAACGAGCTAATCGGCAATGATGAAATGTATGGAAACAGAAAAGGAACGTTTTATTTCCCCCTTTTTTTTTAAATATACTTTATGAAAGTTGGTTTCTAATTTTTGTGTTGCCGTTCTAATTTCATTAGGTTTTAGGTTCCAAAATGACATTAGTCGGTTGTGAAATGGATAAAAGTAGTAATAAACATTGGTTTAGTTAGCTGGTAGTTATCAGTTCAATCATATCATGCCGTGAAATCGATATATATATATATATATATATATATATATATATATGTTGCTTCAGTGAAACAAGCAGAAACAACAGTACAAGGACGACTCGGAAGAATTAACTAATCTGAGCCATTTTCAAGTAAAGACAGTAGAATGAGAGAAGATTTTAACCGCAAGGTTTCAGTTCTAAATTCCAACAACGTTACCAACTTTGACAGGTACCTGAAGAAAGCCGAAGGGTAGAGCAACTGAAACGTGGTGCCAATAACAACCACAGTAAGAACAATAGTTTGAATCACTCAGTGCACAATATCATGAATAAACTTTGTTTGGGAGGTGCGTACATAAATACTTAGGTATGAAGATATTTACTTCGCTTTGTCTTGTTCAAGACCTTAAAAGTGTAGCTTCGGATGGGGATTGAACATGATTCTAAAGATTTACTTGCTACCCATTTGGCAAATATCCAGTGATATTTATTTCATTTTAAGTAGTCTAGTACACAGGGTAACAATACGGTAGCAATTGAATGACCCAAAATGATACAATAGACTGACTCAAGGTCACATTTTAAGTGAAATGGTGATGATCAAATTTACTATCAACGTTATGCAAAACGATTTTGCACATCTATATCTACGTATATTCATATTTCGAAAATTTCCCTTATTTATTGAATGACCCTTGCATACATAGTAGGTCTCTTAGTGAAAAGAAATTCGCCTGATTGTATGAGCCTCGGATATAGGTATAGATCTCTCATCAGTCCCAAAAATTCCTCTTATTTATTCAATGACCCTCGTACATACATTATTACAGCTTTGGTTATTGACTGAATGTGGAACACTTTTAAGATTACGAATAAATGTTAGAACAATTTATAGAAAGAAAAGAAATATTCTTGAAATATATGTTTAAATGACACTTTATCTGAGGTGTTTAAATGACACTTTATCGGAGGTGTTTAAATACTATCTTTTCTGTAACAAGGCACAGCTCGTATTATCAAGAGATTGAGTTGCAGACATCAGCTAACGTCTCAACTAATTAAGCAGCAATTCTCTTCTGTTGCAGTCTGTAATTATACAAATATATTGGGTCTCGTAACATAAGCTATCACCATAAGAAGAAAAGAAACGGTGTTAAATCATGTAAATTTTTCTTCATCTAATTTCTCTGCCTCGGAATGTTTTGTCCAAAATAGACCAATCGAATGGTGAAGTGTTGTTAAAATTACTTCTTCTCATCAATTAACTGAAGAAAAAAAAACCTGACAAAATTTCTTCTTTTTAAACCCTCTAAGATTTGTTTAAATGAAGCACAAATGTTGGTATTTAATAAATGGTACCTTAAGCTTTTGAGTAGAAAAGTTTTTCTTTTTTTTTATCATTAAGGGTTTTCGGACTATTGTCTTCATCTTTATTGTTATTTCCACAACATTTCAGTCGATATGTCCTCCGGCCTTCTTCAGGTGTTTGTCGAACTCGGGAACCTTCACGGAACTTCGAACTACGTCCTTTATTGAATCCACAGAGGTCGCCTGTTCTGATTCCGTTAGCCATAACCGGATACAAGTGTTAAGTATTCCTGTATTGTTACTCACCTGTAGTGAGGACTGAACCTTCAAACTCCCGATGATTGTCTCCTTAGAAGCTCAGGGAACCAACGCCTATAACCGTTACGCCATTGTCCAGCAGAAGGCCGAAGGACATATCGACTGAAACGTTGTGGAAATAACAATAAAGATGAAGACAATAGTCCGAAAAACCTTAATGATAAAAATCAACAAGCTTCGTTTCAGAAATTTAGACAACTTTTTCTTTATTAGTCAGTTGTTTTTTTTTTGTTTGTTTTTTTTAGACGTACTCTTCTAAAATAATCATGATACAAAGATATTTTATATATTTCACGATCTTCATCCCTTTTGAATAATCTGACATTACGAGAGATGATTCGAGTATTAATACATTTAAAGTTGTTCTTTCTCATCACTGTCGTTCACCTAAAGTAGAAACATGCCCCGTCGGCAGGGCTTAGAAGACGCTGACTGTATCACCTACAGGTGGGTAACAGCCTACAAAAAGGAGGGTGTCCTTGGTATAACACTAAACTGCATCTGATGATAAGACTTCAGTTCTCGAGATTTGAAGGGTGTGGAGTAACCCTTCTTTGCCATTACTCCCAGGTCCACTCTGACCCGGAATGGTAGTACCTGTTACGGTCCAATCTATAGGTCAAATAGATCTGTTTAAAAATCATTCGTATTCGATAAGGTCATGTGAAAAAAAAACTCGTAAGAAACAGCTATACAATTCTATGTAAATATACATCTATGTAAATATGAACCTAGAATGGATGTGATTTCCTGAGTTGATGGCATAAAATAATCCTTGATGGATTGACATGCCGTTAAAAGGAATCACTCAATCTTAAACACAAACATTCATAAGAAACTATTGTTCTGAAAATGGATGATAATGTTTCGCTAAACTGGAAGTTGTTCTGAAAATCCGACGATTAGTAAAACTGATATTGTCGTATGCTGTTAATGACTTTATTTGCATTGCCAGAAATTTGCATGAGATATCGAATAATTATTTATTCAAAAAATTCTTATACCTTGAAAATAATATATTTAGATAACCAATACGTTTGAGTATTTCGTGCCAAATCTATATGAACCTTTCATTTTATATACATACGAGGTGCCTTCAATAAGTTTTAGGACTTTTTTGTGCAGGTATCTAAAATTGTCGTAGACTCTTGAAAATTCAGTATGTTATTGCTATACATCTTATGAGATGACTGACCAATTTTCATGATTTCAGGTTCAAATCAACATCTACAGCAGCAATTGGAGTACACCCTACTAAAGTCTGATTGTCACAGCTGGTAAATTTCAAAAATCCAATCTGAACGTGAGGACACTTTAGGCGAACGATATGCAATAAAATTCCCCTGGATACCTCCACTTTACCCTTGATACATACCTTATATGTTAAGCAAGGAAGTATCAAGTACCATTTTTTAAGTCTTTGGTACGACTCGACCTGGGATTGAACCCAGGTCTCCCAGACCATTGGCGAACACCCAACCCACTAGGCCAATGAGCCGGTTTTAAACTCGGAAAAAATGCCACAGAAACGTATGGAATGCTTCAGACTGCTTTTGGAGCATCTTGCATGAATCGAGCATCAGTTTTTGAGTGGCATAAGAGATTCAAGGAAGGCAGGAAGTCTGTGAGGGATGATGAGAGGTGTGGAGAAGTAAGGAAGTCAGAACACCAGAGTTGATTGGCCAAATAAAGAATTTCATGGATAAGGTCCGTCGTGTGTCTATAGAGACAATAAGTGCACAGTTTGATGTCAGTGTGAGAATTATACACACAATTCTTCGCGAGGAACGGAAGATGCAGAAGATTTGCGCGAAGTTTGTCCCAAGGGTACTCAGAGAAGATCAGATAGAAAGACGTTGTCATGACAGCAGGGAGATGGTCCAACTGATCAATTCAGTTGGTGAATTTCAAAAATGCAATCTGGACGTGGGGACACATTAGAAGAACGATATGCAATAAAATTGTGTTTTTAAACTTGGAAAAAAACCCAGAGAAACGTATGGAATGCTCCAGACTGCTTTTGGAGCATCTTGCATGAATCGAGCATCAGTTTTTGAGTGGCATAAGAGATTCAAGGAAGGCAGGGAGTCTGTGAGGGATGATGAGAGGTGTGGGAGGAATAAGGAAGTCAATACACCAGAGTTGATTGGTCAAAGGGTTAGGATTAGGGTTACTCTGTGGAGGTTTTAAGGGAGTTCAGGAAGAGATTCCGTCGGAAGAGGCCAGCACTCTTCAAATCGGGTCAGTTGCATTTCCACCAGGACAATGCACCAGTCCACAACTCCATCCTTGTCACGGACTATTTGAGCAAGGTCGGCATCAAGACAGTTCATCAGTCTTCTTATTGTCCAGACCTTGCTCCCTGTGACTTTTGGTTATTCCCTAAGCTCAGATGCTGTCGTTATGAGACAATTGAGGAGATGAAAGGGGCTGTGTCAAAGGTCATTGACACGCTCACTCAAGAAGACTTCGATGGGGCCTTCGAGAAGTTGTTGGAACAGTACAACAAGTACATTGCAGCCGGAGGACATTTCTTGGAAGGGGACTAGAATTTCATGTGTGTACTATCAATAAAAGTGCCCATACGAAAAAAGTCTGGAAACTTATTGTGTGCTCTTGTATATGTTTCAATTTCCTATTTAAACATCTATTTGATACCATTACGGTATACCAATTCCACTCTGATTCAGAGTTTTAGTATCTGTTAGTGTCCCATATATATATATATATATGTCAAATAGAACTATTCAACCATTTACTGAAAACAATTTAATTGTATGCAAACAAATGATTAACATAAAATAAAATTATTTAGAATTATGAGTGTTAATAGCAAAAAATCATTTAAAATTATTTAACTGTGTGCAAACAAATAATGTTGAATAGAATAATTACTGTTAACAATACTTGAAACCATTTAGCGTCCTCAGTATGACATTAAACTGCATTTGATGGTGAGGCTCCAGTCTTGGACTTTGGGGAATGTGGAGTATTCCTTCAGTACCATTAATCTTCGGTCCACTCAGACCCGGAGTGGTAGTACCTGTTAGAATACCATATATGGGTCAAATAGAACTGTTTAATCATTTATTTGCGGTTATTCTTATTAGTTATTTGAAATCATATAACTGTATGCAAAAAAGGAAAACTTGATAAATAGAATTAATAATGTTAAATATGAATTCTTGAAGCCATTTAACTGTGTGCAAACAAATGATTAGCGTTAGTGATAGAATTATTTGTGTTAGATAGGAATACTTGAAACCATTTAACTATATACAAACAAATTATTAATATCAAAAAGAAGGATTAATGTTAAATAGCCATTCTTGAAGCCATTTAACTGTGTGCAATCAAATGAGTTCTACCCCTTTTAAACATAAAATTACCTCATAAATCATATATATATATATGTGTGTGTGTGTTATTCGGTCCAGTTAAACCGGAGTTGGGAGTAATTCCATCAGGACCAAAAAACATTCAACAGTGAACATTTAAATTTTCCTGGTAAAGAACTCAATGTAACTGACATTACAGAGCAATAATTTCTTTGGGAAAAAACAAAACCGGTCACATTAGGATTATAAATTTATTTCCATCCTGTTATGGGTTTTTGATATAAATCAAAAACACAAAAAAAATATCAAATAATACAAATAATGATATACCCAGACTAGAAAATTGTTAAATAAGAGATGTGAATTAATAGCAAGATGCAGACATAGGAATAAATTTAAACTATAGAAAAATTATCATAGATAATACTTAAATAAAAAAAACAAACATAGGATTAAATTGAGATTAAAGGTAAATGAATAAAAATGAAATAAAATTTTAAAAAATGAGATGAAACCATATGATGTATTCGTACTCTTCAATGGAGGGGTAACTGAACTAATAGGCACAAAAATAAAATTGGAAATTAAAAATTTTAATTTTAAATTTTGAATTTAATTTAATATAAGTATTACTGTATCTTTATGTAAAGTTATTAAAGAAAGTTATATTTATCTAAATTAGTATTAAATCTGGAGTTTTAAGTCGAAAAGTATTTAGAATTAAAAAAAATAATAATAATTTACTAAAATTCCAACCGGCAATAATATAAAAAAACGGAAGTGGGCTAAATGAGGAGAAAACTCTTCACCCCACTTCTATCCCCTCCCACCCTTCTTTCCTGTGTCTATTCTGAATTATTTTATCCATAAGATTTGAAGAAGTCCTGTTAATTTTTTTTTTGTGCTTTTGATTTATATCAAAAACCCATGGCAGGATGGAAATAAATTTATAATCCTAATGTGACCGGTTTTGTTTTTTCTTAAAGAAATTATATATATATATATATATATATATATATAAGAATGATTCGGTATTAAATAACCTTCAATGGTTGTAATACCATTTAACCAAATAACCTAACCTATTATTATTGTTATTATTTTCCTTGGGGGCTTTTCATATTAGCGTTAGCTGGTGGACTTTCACTGGGGGATGAGTGACAGCATATCTCCTCAAGTCTCCAGGATTCTTCTCAGTATTCTGGCTGATCCCAGTCATGCTGTAGTCTAGATAGTCTCAATTCTTCCTCCGATCCAGCTGTTCCACTCTTCTTTTTTTTCAATCCTCTGTGGACTGTTCCGAGCGACCAACTACAATTGGTATCAACTTCTTGTTCGACAGTTTTTTGTTAGTTCTCTGGCAAGGTTCAAGTATTTATCTCGCTTTTCACTTTCTTTGATTTTCACTGTAGTCCGCAAAATTCACTGGACGAGAAGTTTTTTTTTTTTTTTTAATTTGTTTTTTTTTTTTTTTAGTTGTTAATTAACACTAAGTCTGGTCTTCGGGCCGGGATTAGATGAACCATTTCTTTCTCTGAATCCCAGGTAATTGTATCTGTCTCATTTTCTAGGACGGATTCTGGTTTGTGCATCAACCCATTAGTGGTCAAAATCCATTCTTTTGCACGATTCCCTATGGATCATCTTTCCTACCCAATTGGACCTAGTCTTTTACTTCTTCTTTTTTTCGCAAGTTTGCTGCAATTTGGTTAACTATGGGATTAATCATTTTTATCTCTTTCTTCACATTACCTACACTTGCTATTCTGTTGCCTATTATCGATTTTCGTTTTAACATAATTGGTCGTCACTGCGTTATTTTCTGTTACTATTAGAATAGCTTCAGTTTCTCTCTTGAGATTTCCTTTTCGTAGCTATATTCACATCTTGAATGCAATCTCGCCAGTTTGTCACTTGAAATATACGGTAGTTTTTCTTTTTGTTTCTTAGTTTCTGTTGTTGTTCTCTCTCTACTTATTTTGCCAATGCTATTACTAGCTGCTGTAATTAATTCCTTCTTTGCTCTTCTTGATATAGTCCTCGAGTCCTTGTATTGATGTATCTATGCAATCCTTCATCGTAGCGTGTCCTCGTCCTCCTTTTCTTAATGCATTCGCTCTGTCGTCTCTCGGATGTAAGTCCTTCTGGATAGTCATCAACTTTCTTGTCCTTTGGTCCATTGGTCTGAATTCTTTACAAAGAGGACTGCGTAGGTGTTTATCTCTTTGGTGAAATTTCTGCTGCAGAGATTTTTTTTTTTTTTTTTTTTTTTTTTTTTGCATTTCATATAGACTGGGACTGCTAGATATCTTATTGATGTATTTATCTGTCCCTTTTTTGATCATTACTATTACTGGAGCGATGGTCGTATTAAGGTGTCATATTTTTTCAGTTTTTATTTCTTGGTCTTTGTATATATTTATTTTCTGATATTCTTTGATTGATATGTGATTATCTTTTAGCACTGACGTATCAATTTGAAGACATATCTTTCTTTTATATCCCTTAACCATCATCGTTATTACCCTATTTGATCCATTTAATATGGACAGGCAGATAATCCAGGATTAATTATTTTGAAAAGGTGATTAACTCATCAGATTTTCCTCCTCATCTTTTTGATCTTTTGGAGTCGATGGATCTTTAGAGGAATATATCACTGACATTTGGGAAACATTTCTTATCTGTTGATAATTTATTTTCTTTTAGTTTCTCACTCCCTCCATTTTTTAAAATCCTTTTCTGTTATCATCAACAGGTTGTTTCCGTCTCCGATCCCTCCTCCTCCTCCTTCCTCATCACTCTGCACAAAATCTGATTGATAAATCAGTCATGTACTTCTAGACTGGTTGACATACTAGCTGTAAGGAGAATAATTGGATGCATATCTTCCGCAGGGGTAATAGTGCAATTCGAAATGCAAATAGCCTCAACTAGACATTGAACTCGAGTCACCATATCCATCTCCTACGACAGTAACCGTTACACCACGATCACTTCCTTAGTTAATAGATAGTCATGGAATAGTCTTTGATCTTATATAGTCAGTCATGGAATAGTCTTTGATTTTATATAGTCAATAATGGAATAATCTTTGATTTAACAGTTTTATATAATTAGTTATGGAATAGTCTTTGATAAGAATCTTTGAATCCATTTGAAATTAGGATTAAATTAGTTTTTTTCTTTGATTTATAGCATTACCCTCTTTGTTTATAATTGAGCACAAGAAATGGTTTTTGAGGAATCTCCAAGTCTCTTGATTTTCAGATTCTGTAAAATTTAAGTAGAAAGAATTCTGAGAGACCAGAGGATTAGGTTTAATAAAGAAACATCTTTGTTTTGAACGTAGAATTATCCACCAGATCCATCTCCATCTCCAGAATCCTGTCATTATATTTAAAAATATTCTACAATTTTAGATAGAAGTTTAAAGTTATTCTACAGAGTATTTTATTAGATGAATTACTATGAGAAGAACAATAATTCTCTTCTCTGGGAAGATGATTCTCAAAACTCTTTTCAGGTGGAAGCAACTAAGCTTCTATTGATTATAAAAATAGTATTTTTGCATCAATTCTGCGTTCCCTCAAAAGAAAATGATTGGTTACACAGCTTTACATGACCCGTAAAAGGTCATGCTGTTCCTATTTCATTTCTATCTTTGGATTTCAATAAATTAAAGATAAAAGTAAATGGTAATATTGTAGGAAACAAACACTTCAAAAATATATCATACCTGATTATGTGTATCGAACTGCTAAGGGCGAGGAGAATATTCTCTTGTGAAAAATATGAAAGGAAGAATTTGTATACGTTGTTATTCATCGATTACACATGATCACTCAGTTTGTCGTCTATACGATCATTAGACCAAACTTGGTCTTATGATTGCTTCGATCCACGAGAAACTGACAGTAACCAAGCGTCGTTGACTCAGTCTACGCTATCCTAACCTAGATCTATATATGCTCTATCACCGATATTGAACACGTTTTATTTATAAATATAGGAAACTGCATTTTATATATATATATATATATATATATAATATTTTTCCGTAAAAAATGGGAAATAAAATAAAGGAAACTTTACTCTTCTGTGATAATTACAAAAAAAGGCCAAAACCAAAATAGGAAAAATAAAAATGTTCTTTTTCAAAATTAACTTTGTCTTTATTCTTTTTAAGCAACGCAAAAATAAACATTTTAAACTTTTTTTAAAATACATTTTCGTCCATTTTCTTTCAAGTTGCCATTTTATTTCATGGTAAAAAAGTTTTGTCCCATTAAAATAGGAATTGGTTATTTTAATGAAGAATCCTTTCCGATAAGCATTCATGTGGAAATTGTTTAATTTAGTATGTTCAAATGATGTGAAAACTGGCTGGACTTTGCAATAGTTTTTTTTCATTTCAAGTCGCTAAAAGCTCAAAATAAAATAAAGCAAAAACGATTTTGGGGATTTCCATTGCTAAATATACGAGATGCATACAATAAGTTTCCAGACTTTTTTCCTCTGGGCATTTAAAATTGTCGTAGCCTCTTGAAAATTCACTATGTTATTGCTATACATCTTATGAGATGACTGACCAATTTTTATGATTTCAGGTTTGAATGAACAGCTATAGCAGCAATTAGAATACACCCTACTAAAGCCTGATTGTCACAGCTGGTGAATTTCAAAAATGCAATCTGAATGTTAGGACACATTAGAAGAACGATATGCAATAAAATTGTGTTTTTAAACTTGGAAAAAATCCCAGAGAAACGTATGGAATGCTTCAGACTGCTTTTGGGGCATCTTGCATGAATCGAGCGTCAGTTTTTGAGTGGCATAAGAGATTCAAGGAAGGCAGGAAGTCTGTGAGGGATGATGAGAGGTGTGGGAGGAATAAGGAAGTCAATACACCAGAGTTGATTGGCCAAAGGGTTACGGTTAGGATTAGGGTTACTCTGTGGAGGTTTTAAGGGAGTTCAGGAAGAGATTCCATCAAAAGAGGCCAGCACTCTTAAAATCGGGTCAGAGGCATTTCCACTAGGACAATGCACCAGTCCACAACTCCATCCTTGTCACAGACTATTTGACCAAGGTGGGCATCAAGACACTTCCTCAGCCTCCCTATAGTACAGACATTGCTCTCTGTGACTTTTGGTTATTCCCTAAGCTCAGAGACTGTCGTTATGAGACAATTGAGGTGATGAAAGAGGCTGTGACAAAGGTCATTGACACGCTCACACAAGAGGACTTCGATGGGGCCTTTCAGAAGTTGTTGGAACGGTACAACAAGTGCATAGCAGCCGGAGGAGATTACTTGGAAGGGGACTAGAGTTTCATGTGTTTACTATCAATAAAAGTGCCCATACATAAAAAGTCTGGAAACTTATCGTATGCCCCTCGTATAAATACTATCAAAATTCTCAATATAAATGACTGGATTATTTCTTTAAAGATCAGCATTTAATTTTTTTGTTCTTTTTTTATGACATTTTACATTTCAGTTTTCTCCCTTTTAATTGTTAGTTTTTATTTTATTTCTCTTTCCTTACATCTTTTTCTTTATTTGTTTTCTTCACATTTATCTTTCTTTTCTTTTCTTTTCTTTTCTTTTCACCTGACTAATGCCTAGTTTTGTCATAATAATGGAATTTTTCATTACTTTGTAGTGACACCAGGTTGGTTGATTAATTTTATATATTGTCACATTGTATTTTATATATAAGTAAATTTGTTTCAAACTATATAGTCAGATTTCTTTCTTCCTCTCGCTATCTCTAATACACACACACACACACACACACATATATATATATATATATATATATATATGTGTGTGAACTTGGTGGTAGAGAAGATGGTTAGTCGAGTCCCCATCCACCAAGATTCAATGTTAGCATGAGTATATCCAGGATATACAAGCACTAAACATAACGGAAGGAAAAACAAGATAAACCCATTTACAAATATAAGTCGTATTTAAAGAAAGAACACACAAACGTGTCCTATACTAGAATTATAATAAACAAGCAGGATGTTGAAGGAGTACAAAATAGAAATAGGCTTACTTGACAATATTTGTATGATATAGCCATGTGGCTTTACTGTTTCCTGACAGGGACAGACACACACAACGTCTTTACTGTTCAAAGAACAGAGGCAAAAAGAAATCGGGAAATGATTTCTTGGACTCTCATGTGACACCTTATCGAAGCCCTAACGGACTTGTCAATTAGTTAAGGAAGATAACTATTTATTGTGCGTCTCTCTCTCTCACACATATATATATATATATATATTGCTGACGTTCAAAGTGTTTTTACCTCCCCCTACTTAGGATCAGTGTTGTATCTGTGTACTCCGGCCAATTCTCAAAGTTAAATTTACTATTTAAATAGCAGAATGTTGGCATAATGTATATATCACTTACCTGCTATTCGCCAAGTTTGGATATTGAAACCCAAGATGAATATGTAACTTATGTCAGTACTATAAAAGCTGCCTTTCTTTTGTTCGCTTCTCAATATTTTGTTCTATTTATTCTTTAGATCCAAATTCCTATGATTTCTTTTAAATGATTTGATATGCAATAAAAATATACAACAATTTCTTTAATGACTTTCATACACATTTCCCATTTCATTGCTGCGTAGGTCATTTATAGATTAAGTTCTTAAGATCTGCTGTAAATGTACACATATGTGTGCAATAAGATAATAAAGAAAAGTTCAGCTTTGTAACTTGCATTATTCAGTTATTAAAAGCACTTGATTGAACAAGGGAGCAATATTTGTGAATAGTCGTCATGAGAATCGAGAATAATAAGAAAATGAGAATTTGCTAGCGTTATTGTATTGATGATAAAGAGTAATCTAAGCCAGCCATGACAATAGAACGCTGACAATGGATTCGTCTTCCTGAAGGAGGTAACTATTCAAGATAAGATGAATATCATAGCATCACTGTAGAGAACTCACCACTGGCCAATCCTTTATTGTAGTTGATTGGTACAAAGTGAAATAGTTTTCATTCCAATCGACAAGGCCTTTATAGACTTGGTAAAGCAATGGATATCTTGTTCTCTCGTCAAGTGATTATTGAAGCTGTTTTAGAACAATGATAGCTTAGAAAGGTAAAAGTCCATAAAAAAACTGGTTTGGCTGATCTTCGTGAAGTGACGGATAAGAAGAGGGGACATTAAAAAGTGGCTAATGATTTTATCATGTGTGTGTGTGTGTGTTGCATAATTTGAGTAATCTGAATTCGTTCAAGTTGATAGGAAAAAATTTCATTTCTTGTAGATAAGAATATATGAGGAACACCTTTCAAAAAACAAAAAGGAAACCAACGCGAGTCTCTTTCTCCTGCATCACTTATCTGATTCGCTGCTTTCTAACCAAATTTATTCGAGCAAGTAACGTATGTTACTCCCTCTTTTTTTCCATGTGCGTACTACCACCGAGCCCCCAACCAGGTTGGGGGAGAAGCCTGCTTGAGGCCTCCAGAAGGCTGGGTTTCATATATTGTATATGAATGCTACTTTAGGAAAATTGACACGTAGTAGATTGGGGACCCCGTATAATAGATTCGGCGGGAGTGGATGAGACCCTAACACCGGCCTTGCACCAACCCACACATAAGAATGAATGAATTTGTTTTCTATACAAAAAAATGAATAATTTGCAATACTTTTCCTTGCAGTTTTAATGACTGAACCTTTTCACGTTCTCAGTGAACGTACAACGCGGAATTGGTCAAAATCAAACAATTTTCTTGTTAATAAAAATGATTTAACCTCAGTAATTTTATCCTTTTTCATTTTCTGCATTTTTGTTTGAAATCATTTGAATTAATGAAGTAAGTAAAGTTGGCACCCCCCCCAGGCGAGGGTGACCTGAAGGCTCCCTTTTCAATAACTATTACACCGAAGAGTAGGGGAGGGCACTACTCCATTCCTTGGATTGCTCCACTTTACCCTTGATCCTTACCTTAAGGTGCTTAGTGCTAAGCAAGGCGGCATCAAGTACCATTTTTAGTCTTTGGTATGACTCGACCTGGAATTGAACCCCACACGCAAGGGCAAATAATGAGATGTGGAAGCAAGGAAGATTGTGTTGCACCATGTTTTGAATATACAAATTTTGCCTTAAAAACAAATTCGAAAATATTAGTTAAAAATTAATCTCTGTCACAACACTCCCTTTAATTTCTTTATTAGTTTTCACGTCCAATGTTTTCTAAAAATTTTTTTCCATTTTATTCTTGCTTTCGCCCTTCTCTATGTTGGTCCGAATTCTTCTCATCGTCGTGGCGGTTTTCCGTGTGGTCGTTTCTCATGGACATCACTTGACAACTACATGGGTCTACTTGTTATCTTGAACCTCGCGCGTGTCAGGCCAAGTGGAACTTCTACTTTTGCTACTTTGCGATTACGTCGTTCACGTCACTCCGCTCGAATAATCTGGTTTAGAATGAGAGCTCATGTAACGATGCAAAGGAATTGGCACGGTGCTAATAAAGACAATTCTCTCCGTGATTAGACATACACAGTAACCTTTTTATTAGATGGATGAAAAGAAAGAAATTGCCTAGAATTAATGAAAGCAATATTATGATAGAAAATGACTGAAAATCAGGATGAAAGAAATTGTTAGTGGTCAGAAATTAATGTCCTGATACCATGCGGCCAACAGCTTTTGGGGATCACATCCCTTGTCTACCAACTATATATATAGATCTATATATTGTCTGCCAACTATATATCTATATATATATTCCCCCACCGCGAATTGAGCACTCTCGTGAAGGAATTAACGGTTGCCACTCGCGTAATGCAAAGCTCTTCTAATGAAGTGAGCACTTCAGTCTCCGTTAGCATTAAGTGTAAACTAATGGAAAATTTTATGCATTTCTGTTAAATTCCCTCGCTTACGTTAAGATTGTTGATGGCTGTGAGGTTATATTTTCAGACTGACGTAAAGTTAGCCGGGTTTTGATCCCTACTGAAGGCATCTCACGTTTCTAGCCACACTAATGAGTTGGTACAAACAGTTGGACAAAGTAAGGACTAAGGCAACAGAAAAGAAAACAGGACACGAGCCTGTTTAACGAAAGACATGTCAACATTTGCAATAAACGTGGTGTTAATTGTTATGTAAAGTGTACTAGCAGTATAATTGAACTGTCAATGAATAGTGTCTAGGTAGCAGTATAAAAGAGTTATCATAAGTAATGTGTTGGCTGCAGAATAAACAGTTATTAATAATTGCTGTTAATTGCAAAGTAAAGATTTATTGATAAGTGCTATAGGTAGCTACTAATTGTCCTTGTGTAACTTATCTTGTCATTCGTACTGTAATTCTGTCCCACTTGTAATTTCGACTTTAACGTAGTCAACGGCCCCCAAAGTGGTTGGCTTCTTGAATGTATTTTCTCGAACGGTCGCAGCAAAAGACACAGAGTCTTCTCGCAATTGAATTTATACGCCAAAACTAAGCCTAATGAATGCATGTCTTGTGTGTTCTGATTGGTCGCCGACAATGACCATAACCAATCACACAAGCTCTATTATCAAGTGATGGTTCGGGGATCGTAACTGTGGAAGGTCTTATATTATTTCTTTTAGAGTTGTGATACAACGAAACAGTCTGTCTATGGATGACTCACACACCCACACACATACATATATGTAAATATATGTAAGTGGCTACTCTAATACAGAGGTTTCAGACTTCCAAACAAAAATGACGAGTAATAATGTCTATAGGAATTTAAGGATGTGTTGGTATTCATTAAGACTATCACCATCCTTTTCCTATAAATGCATTAGGCTTCCTAAATGATATCTAACAGAATATTTCGGTAAGGAAAAACAAAGTTCATTTAGACGACACCAAAATCCATTTTATATACATACATAATATACATAAATCAGAAACATGACATACTTTCCCAAAGTGGAGATAATGTACATAAGCTGTTCCACAGGGTTAGAAGTGCTGCAAAGGCAGCAGGTAAAAAAACTTACATTCCTTTTGGTGTAGGGAAATGCTCCACACAGGATAATTTGCATGCACGTGCTGCACGAAAAAAAGGAGGCTAAAGAGATGTGTCCACTTTGTCTGGTGTCTGCGACCAAAAATAGGTAAAACTTGCTTCTCGAAATGTTACATGACCAACGTGATTCTCGGAAGCTCCACCCACAACTCACCAAAAGGGAGACCACTATGATTAGTTCCCTAACATGTCTCTTCTTTGGCATAAGAATATTCATGTTACATGTTGTTACGTTATTGTTTCCTCGCTAAATGTTGTTGGAAAATAAATGAGTGAAGAACCAAGATGTCGAAATGTTTTATATGAAGGTTTTTAATAGCAGCATGGAATAAAGGGTTTACGTTTCTGCTGCAAGTATCGTAGGAAGGAAGGAAGGAAGGAAATGAATTTGTTATAGAGTTGAGAAGGCATTTTAGCAGCTAAATGCCTGAGCGAAATGTGCATCGTTAGGTTAAGGCATTGTTGAATGTGTGAGTGGGATATGATCGCCATAGTGTAGCAAAAGTCGTGTTTGCTGGTTGAGGACAGGAACGTTGTCGTCGTCCATGAATGTGTGGTCCTGATCGTTTGGGGAGAGAAGTGTGAATGTCTCCAGAAAATATTGCCCAGGCATAAAGTGGCTAGCTGTCGGAGCGTTATTTTGCGTCGCAGTTGACATAGCCAAAGTTGAAAGGCGACTTAGAGTTGTTCCTGTGTGAGGCGGATTGAATTCATCTTATTCATATTCAACTGGGAACCCTTGGTCTAAGAGAATAGACGTAAGGGGTCCATAAATTAGATGGCTTTCTTCATTGTGTCGATGCTGCTGCTATTGAAGAGCGGACAGTAAGACGTCTGTCCTTTTGGAAGAGTTCTGAGGAAGAGAGAGTGTTTGGCGGGCTTTCCCCAATTCGGTGCTGCCAGGAAAAATGGTCCGGACTAAATAGGATAAGTCATCCTGATTGGGTGAAAATATGCGTCGACCCTAACGGTCAAATTAACGCGCCAAAAAAAATTCGAAGTTCTTTCTGCTACTCTTCTATCAAAATAGTGTATCAAACCAAAAAATGAGATTCTAAATTGAACTAATTCTTAAATATTCCTAATTTGACAAAAATAAACTAAAGTTCCTGTAAATAATAATTAAAAAATGTGTATTTATGTAAATTTTGAAGATGCAAAACGTGCAGCCTTTCACGCTATGTATGAAGTCACTTCTCAGCTTTTAATCAAGATGGACACTCTAGCAGGAAAAAAATCATTAGTTTCATGTAAACCTCAATTTGATCCTTGTATCATTAATAAGGGGGAGATTGGTAAAATAAGTCAGTCAGAAGTAATGTATTTATTAATCACCGTAAAAGTGATACGGCAAAATATCTTATATGTAAGGCTGCGCTCTTTGCAGCTCATCACATTAATAAGGTACGAGTTATCTCCCCCTTAACCGAGGTTAATTCAATTTAGTAAAATGTAGATAAAAGAATACATTAATTTTTCCCCTATAAACAAAATGAATTATTAATTTTTACTCTAGTTAATCCTAGTATTTTATTTACGACTTTAAATATGAATTAATTTTAACAGGTTATTTTAAATGCATTATTACAAAGATAAAGAGTTCGTTCTTAAAGTTTTTGATTTTACTCGTCAGAAAAAACTCAAAAATACGATTAAAAAAGTATAAATTATAAATAGTAAAAAAATGCCCAAATTCGTCCAGTAATGAAAATTTGATTTTATAATCAATTTCTTCAATTTTTCAAATATTGCTTCGCTTCGTATTGTCATATTTGTTTTAACATCGAGATATCAAAATTAATTTATCAGAATTTTTATCATTGAAATTAAAATCCATAAAAAACTGGCACCAGCAATTTTTTTTCCCAGTTTAAACAAATTAATGAGGGGAGTAGGAGGACTCTTGTTTTAAAAAAAGGTTTTTTAGAAATTGGGGTCTATATAGAACCGATGCGAATGAATAAAATTTTAAGGGGTTCATAAAGAGGATACTATTTACTAAGGGTTGCCATAAATTAAAATTCCAGAAAATCAGCGTCTATTGCCATAACCTCAGTATGTACAAAAAATACGGCAATGTTTTGATTATTGATAAGCTACGCCCCATTTCTACAAAGTATGTATGATCAAATACTAAATATAGCGTCTGTTTTTATGTTAATAAATTCTCGGAAAAGGTTTAACTTCATTAAGCGAGGTTTTTATATTAGTTTAATACAAGTGACTGGGATTTTGTTATCGTAAAAATACCGAATAAATCAATATGACTGATTAGATAAAAAAAAGAAGCCCTTTGTCTGAATAATACTTTTTTAGTTTTTGTTTATTGAGTGATTTTTCATTTGACGCTATTTTTTCTACGAACGAAAGAATATAAAAAGCGTCACTTAAGAGATAATCATGTACGTGGCTTGTCAGTAATAAATCATGACATTGCCTATGAAAAGTGCACGGTTATTGCATATGTCTACTTATTTGTCTTATTTTTGTATCATATTAGTATTTCCCCACTATATATATATATATATATATATATATAATGTATGTATGTATGGACAGCGGTTTTTCGTTAATGCTTGTTTAGTTTAAAAAAAAACAAAAACAAAGGAAGGACGTATGAGGTTTTTTAAGTTGTTTTTTTTTTTTTGACGATCAAAGAAACGTAAATGCGGATAGAATGAATGTATAGAATTTAAACAAAATCAATTTTGTTATTTCAAGTCATATAAAGAATAGCATGGATTGGATGGTTTTCAATTCTGTTGAAATTGTAGAAATTATCTTCTCTCTGTCAATCAATTTTGTTATTTACTTGGTGGATTTTGTCTCTTTGGCTGACGTTCTTTTCGCTTGTTCCTGTGGTTCATCATGCAGTAGAGACAATGTTGGGGGGGGGGGGCATCATGAGGTATTTCGTTAATTCTCGTTTATTATTGTTTGGTTAAGAAAAAAACTGACAAGGAAAAGTATATGAATTTTAAAAAAACCAGAAGTTTTTCTTGTTTATGAACAAAGGAACATAAAACAGGATCGAATGAATTTATAGAATCATATTCCACTTCTTCCACAACATCAAAAGAGAAAAGGCCAGTCCACGCTATTTTTATATGGTTTGAGACAATGAAAATTAACTTGGTTTAAACTCTATACATTCATTCGATCTGGATTTATGTTCCTTTGTTGGTAAAAAATGAAAACTTGATTAAAAAAGAAACTTATACATTTTCTATGTTTTTTTTTTAACCACACACAAACTTGCAAATGTGACAAAATGGGAACGAGTGATGTCAGAGATCAGTCAGATAGGCGGAGACGACAATGGAATGAATACCCAAAGTTACGAAACAAAAGTTCGTCTTCATCTTTAAAAAAGTGACATATGCAAAATTTGTATCATATGCAATTTTTACTGAATTAACACGTGTCTACTTGAAGTAAATTGTAGTTGTTAACTTAGCGTTGACTCTAGCTGTGAACAGAGCAGTCAGCCGACGTGTAGGGAAAAGAAAGATAAGTCGAAAAAAGGGTATAGAAACAAGGGGAAAGGGAGTACTTACTCTACCATTAACATACAAAAAAAGCAACGACTTTTCCCCCACAAAAATGAATTTATTCCCGAAGAAATAAATTTTACAAAGTAATTCTACGATCGCATTGCATATGTTTCGCCCTGCAGGTTGTATTATACACTCAATTCTTGTAGAACACGAAAAACACACAAAAAAAAAAAAACAACATAAAATAAAACAATACAAAGGTATGAAACCAAATAAAATAAAAAGGAGAAGAATTGGAACAGACAAAGACTTACTCGCCGTTAGACCGCAATGGTGGAAGAAAGGAAACAGTTTATAAAGGAAATACCTTCACTTAGCATTCGAATTCAAAGTTCTTTTTCTTTTCTGGTCTGTTTCTGTCTACAGAAAGTCCACTAACAGTCGGGAAAAACAACACCCAGTATCTAGTGTAGAATATTTCCCTTTCTCTGTAGCTTGTCTTGACAATTCCATAGGTTGGTCTTTGTTGGAATTCAAATTTCCTCTAGAATTTCTTCCTTAGTCCCTCTTCTCGAAAATTTCGACCAAAACTTACTCTCTCTGAGTAAGTTGGTTTCTCCACAACTTTTAACACCGTTTCTTTGGGACGGAATGGTCTAGATTTTTGACCTAATTCGACTTTCTTGCGTTGACTGAATGGTCGACACGCTGTCTAGCAAACTAGACTGCTTCCGGACTAAGACCAAACTGACCGAAAGCAAGAAATGTAAATGGGTAAAAGGAAAAAGGCAAAGCCAAAAAAAGCGACTCACTTTTAGACTCGCAAGGGCCCAGTAACGGTCCAACTTTGAAATAACCCAATGGCATTTGAGCAGTTATTAACTGCCGAATTTACAAATTCCAAAAAATCACACTGAATCTCCCGAACGCAAAATATGAATTCGCATTCCTTCTCTCGCGAGAGTAACATGAATGAAAGTCTTAAATGCATCGCTAATAAGCTTATAATAGAAATGCACTAACAATCAGGAAATTAATCAATAAAAGTATGGCTCTAAAGGATTTTTGTCAAGAAATTATCAAACTGAGTGTGAAGATCTTAAAATATTAGATTAAAATGTTCTAATTATTAAAATATTTCCTTAAATCTTTTATAATTTAGTAGCTTCTTACTAAAATGTATATCCTCCGTCGGTCTGCACATAAAATTTGACGTGTTTAAATTCATTTAACTTGAAGTAGTTAATTTAGTTTTGTACAAGGGGCAGATTGAATAAGACACCCCGAGAGAATCGAACTCATTGGAAGTAATTTTCTAACCTAGCTCGCTAATCCTTACAACAAGCAAGGCGTTCACCTGTTCAGTAAGTAATATTTGTTTTATGTTTAAACGATGTTGATATTTTTGGTATGCTGGGGTGAAAGTCCCGAGGTCTGTAAAAAGCGGTGACATTTGCCTGTGTCCACTCACCCAGTTTCATTTATTTCAGGCAGAGGGAGGAGGATCGGTGTAGGGTTGGCTGTGAAGTGAAATGCGCAGCTGCAAGTCAAAAAGATTAAATAAAAATAACCGATTTATATGTTCCTTGCTTGGTAACTGAGGTAGGTATATATTTCAGGATGGAGTCAATGATTGGGATTTGAATCTAGTGAAATCTGGCATTTCAAAGAGTGATTTTCAAGATGCATACAGCTTCCCTCTTGTAAAAATTGACACAACACAATCTTATTTTGCCAATAACCTCCACATTTAGCTTTGTGTTAAATTAAACTAATTTGGAAGCGCGCTTAACGGAACGTCGTAGAAAAGGTAATCGACAACCCAAGTTCTAATCCTGGACGAGGCTGTTAGCATCTCACTTCACACCAGTGCCCTTGAAAAAGGCATGAAGCTATTTCTCCTCTTCCTAGCTATGGTTAAATAGGAGGGCAGACTGGTTTCTTTAGACTTGGTTTGTGTTGTGCACCAGTAAAAGGTCCGGAAGAAAGACACGAACTCGGGATGACGTGAAACAAGTCTATTGAACGAAAGTATAAATACAACATAGGTAAAAGAGTGTTGAACGTCAGCCTGACTGCCAAAGTGGTAGGCTGGAGAGAACTTAGGTATTTGTTTTCCGTCCCACCACCGGACAAGTATGGCACAAGGCCGGCATTGTTAAAAATACCTTCGGTCCCGTCGGCATTCCCCTTATTAGGGGTGCCTCATGCGTCGGGCAATAAACCCCCATTAGGGGATAAAAGCCTGGGGGATGGCCCCCTGAGGCCAGAGAAAATGTTCAGTCAACAATCCAGCACTCGGCCAGATCCGCGCCCGAGTCAAACACGGCCGATTGAGGCTGGAGTTAGCTCAACTTTATTTCTTGTAATGAATACAAGAAGGCACGAGGCCTTGTGGTTTTGGGGGAGGGGAAGGGAGCGGTCATGCTTTAACTATATTTTCTATGGGGAACCTAGCTAGCCACATTCGCCGACCCATTCAACAATACAATATATAATCGCTCGTCCATCGCCATGCACGCAGCAACCACCAAAATACCGCATTTGCTCTATGAAAAATTCCTACTTAAAACCCGAAACTTATGCATGATTTTATTTACAATGTATGATTTTTGATGGATATGCTGAGAATGGGAGAAAACCCCCCCGAAAAAAAAAACATATATATACGAAAAAACAAGTAAAAAATTCCCCGTTTGGTTTCCCTCCCATCCCCCCGTCTATAAAATTGGAGGCCGACTGTTTTCCGGGTCGAAAATACCGGAAACAAGCCGGACCTACCCTAGGTGGGGCGGGGTTCCTACTCTACAGGGATAAAAGAATTAAAAGGGTCGGGCTCGGCATGGGTCGATAGAAGCGGGTAATTTGATTTTTTTACATATGAATGTTCAAGATCTTCAAAAAGCGGACTGGGATACAGGTTGAGGTACAAAAATAATGGGGTTGGGGAAGATCTTGAGTGCTAGCGACTAAATGACGGGGACAATGACTCACAACATACTGCTAACTAGGTTGCAAAGGAAAAAACAAAACAAAGCAAAATCCTACTTACCAAGGGTGGGGTCCCTAAAGACCCGTACCATAGACGCCATGGGTCGGCAGAGGCGGGAAGGATGACTCCAACATTGCCCCCTTTCGTACGACCAAGCTCGCGGCAGTCACCCACCTTTTGCTGAATGTTATGCGATACAAGCGTTTTCTATCGCATCTGATTTTGACCCTCAGCTGATGCCGAAAATACAAAACCAGATCACGATGAGAAAAGTTTGCATCGTCATACAATCCCTTGTTTCGCGTCGTCCAAATCACCATTCGGGCTACAGCTAGGATCGCGAGAAACACCACACGCTTCTCACCGTGAAACGGAGGAAGAACGTTGTCTACGACGTAACCAACGTCGAGCAGCACGAGCTGTTTGGGTTCGATGCGAGCTGTCCACTCCCCGACGTAATCCCAAAACGGGCGGACTCGCTTGCAGTAGTAGAAGGCGTGCTCAGCCGTTTCTTCCAAGCCACTGCTGCAGCGAGGGCAATCAGGCATGTCTGCCAGGCCCGCTTTGAAGTTCAAGCCGCGAAGGGATAACGCATTCCGAACAAGTCGCCAGGTGAGCGAGAACTCGGAGTTGTTCAAGAAGCTCGATCCTGGCGCCCAATTCCAGTGAGAGCGGATCTCCTCCGCCGTCCAGCCGTGTCGCACGCTGAGAGGATCAGAAGCGGAACCCACCACTAATTCCCGATACAGCTCCTTCCGAGGCCATGAAAGGTCACTGGACCCAAGAAGGTTACGAAGGGCCTTTCGGCACTCGCGGACAAACAGTGCTTCGCCCAAAGGCCTACGTCGACCTTCAGCCTTTGGGTCTGACTTGAGGCGAGGAAAAGTCCGACTCGCCTTTCGTCTCCACACTGAGTCCCCCGTCAAAACACGGCCCAGATATGCAAGTCTTTCAGCAAGCCAGTGGCTCTCCAGATCAGGCATACCCAGACCCCCGTTGCGTGTACGTTGGATACAGACCTGTCTACGGACCATCGGCCTTGCACCTCCCCAGACAAGTCTGGAGAGGGATCGTTGCAGCGCCAACCGATGTGCCTTAGGCAGAGGGAGTACAGCCAATCGGTAAAGGATCAAGGGGAAGACGTACGCGGCGCACGCCTCCGCCCTGCCCTTTAAGGACAACCTCCTTGAAAGCCAGATTCCCACCTGAGCATTCACCTTAGCATGTACTTCCGACCAATTTCGCTCCAGTTGGAGGTCGGGTCCAAACCACACCCCGAGGATGCGGATGGGTCCGTCACTCCAGCGGAAGGGCCCTGGAAGAGTATTGCTACCCCTCCAAGCATCAAGCCGCAAACCTTCGCTTTTGTCAAAATTGACCTTGGCCCCTGCAATCCGCTCATACTCGACAACCGCCTCTTTCACAGCCTCTATATCCCGGAGGCGGGATACGAAAACTGTGACGTCATCAGCGAACGCGGAAACCCTAGCCGCAAGGCGGCCAACGAATGGGATACCGCGCAGTGCCAGACTTGTCCCCTCATCCCTAAGCCTGCGCAGGAGGGGCTCCAACGCGAGGACATAGAGAAGAGGAGACAGGGGGCAGCCCTGCCGGACCGATCGCTCGATCGCGATCACCCCCGAACGCCTTCCGTTCACCTGCACCACTGCCTGAGGGTTGTGGTACATCATACTAATCCATCTGCGGAACTCCGGTTTGAATCCGGCAGTCTCCAAAACAGACGCCAAGAACCGATGGTCAACCCTATCGAAGGCCTTGGACTGATCTAAACTGATCAGCGCGGATTCGGCTGGAGTTAGCTCAACACTGAGATGAATATTCTCCCGGTATTCATAGTAATAGGAAGAGTTCATTATAATCCGTAAGGTAGGTACCATAACAGTTTGCTTGCCAGTGTAGGAAAAGGAAAACTCTGAATTCGAACCAGCTGTGTTCCGTTTGAAAATTGACCTTGGGTCACATTCTGCCCGTGGCAGAGGGGTTGGGTAAATACTTGATTTGGTAAATAGGCTTTTAAAGAAATAAAATAAATGGAATGAATATCCAAACTTCCTCGCCTCTAGAGGTGGAGATATGCAAGTTGTTCTGAAGGCAATTCCTACCTGGTTTTAACTTCTTTATTAGCAAAAGATATATTTTTGAGAGTAACTATGAAACAAGCCAACTAGTTACTCTTCCAAGCTGTTTTCAGTCTTCACTGGATGTTTGGCAGCAATATATCCGTATTTTGTTCAAGAACTTAATGACTATTTTTTGTTTCTACTTTCAATCAAATGTCATGCAACATCTTACAGACACGTGCAATAAGTATTAATCTTCTTTGTTGTGTAAAAGCGTCACATTTTGATTAATAGTTTCTTTTGAAATTGTTATATAGTACCTGTCTTCCAACACTAGTGAACCTAATGACCGGCTTTGTGATCGAGAACAAGAAGTCAATCGTGGTGAGTACAACAAATGATCATTTGCAAAAATTTTGGAAAAGGGTCAGTCAATTATCAACCGGAAGATAACAAAGAATAATTTGGTGGTATTTTTGAGTCGATGAAAGAATGACTAAATCGTAGGTAATCCCAATGGCGGTTTTCCCTAGCTCCGAAATTCAAATCGTTCCTTTAATGACTGACTGGCTGACACTTTTCAAAAATCCCCACCATGAGATTTCCCGTGATTGACCTCTTGTTGTTGGTCACACAGCTTGGCTACCTGGTTCATTGATGACGAGAAGCGTTTACAAAATGATAAATGGGTATTACTTTCAGTACAACACTGGTAATTTTGTTGTTGCTATTTATCATTGTAGTCTGTGTTCAATACTAGGAATAAAAAACGGCTGGTGCAATATAATCTTTCTCTGTCAATTCACTCTTATTTTTGCCCTTGTCTAATATTAAATGACTATTTATTTGCAACAGGGTTATATAATTACAATTTTAAAGATATCTACAGTCAAATGCTCAGATTTGTCTGATTTTTTTTCTTACTTCCAGAATGTGATATTTTCTTGCATAATAAATCTTGTCTGTAATATCACAAGTTACATGATAATATTTGGTAAGTTTTCATTTAAATTCCTCTTGTTGAATAACCGAAGAATTTATCGGTTAAAAGTCGTCGCACATGCGCGCGCGTGGCGTGGCGGGGGGCAATAGTAACAAAAGGAAATGAAAGAAGATCAAAGGTCAAGAATATTCATCCATCTTTTTTTTCTTTTTTTTTTTTTTTTACTAATTATGATTTCCGTCTTGGCATTATTCATTTATGATTGTTATTTATTCCTTTAGAATTCGATTCTGTTGAATTGTAAATCATTCTGCGGGGCTCCTTAACCTTCACGTAATCAAGTTGCCAGTGAAGAGCATATAAACTCCACTCAATATTTTCAGCTTATTTGACAATCATTGTTCAAAGTTTTGCAACAAATAATGAAATACTTGGAGAATGCATAGGAGAGAGAGAGAGAGAGAGAGAGAGAGAGAGAGAGAGAGAGAGAGAGAGTGTGTGTATGTGTGTGTGTTATTAAGGAGAAAAATTACAATTGCTTTTATTGGGTTGAATCATGATTTCGTGATGAGAATAACAAACGTATATTCCTCTAGTTTAAAAATACAGTAATCTCATAAATATGACGTTGTCTTATATGACCCGACTTTGAACTATTAGACACTTTAAGGCATTGAGATGATAGGAATTACTGTTAAGACAACTGGCCAGAAGTTATTGCATCTATTATCAAAATCAAAGATTGATGAAAATATGCTGAGAACATTTTAGCAAAAAAAAAAAAAAAACAACTTTTTAATAGTCAGGAATGACAATATAAGAGCCAATTCAAGAAATGGAGCAATTTCGGCAGGGAATATTTTGAAAGAAAATCGTTTGGTTTTATATTGAATATTAGTTTCTCCCCTGTTCGAAATTTGGTCCAATACAAAACTAGATCCTTTTTTTGTGCAATTATAAATTTGTGAATTTTTAGAATGAGTCTTATATACGGTCAAATATGACATTATTTTTTGTTACTTTCTGGAATGAAAAAAACAATAAATTTGATATCTGATAACATCTACTACAAATAGTTAACGAAGATTAACTTAAAGATATATTCGCAGCTGTGAACTCATCAAGAAAGAAAAGGATAATTTAAATGTCCTTAATCGAAAATTGACTGATGAATAGTTTTCACTCGATTGCTTCTTGTTTTCTAGTTGTTACAATGATGAATCAATAACTCCGTAACCAGGCACGTAATTAGTAAAAGATTTTTTTATCTGTTCTATATGACTAATATTCACCACTGAATTAAGTGCATTGACAAGAGAGGAAATCGTGTTGAAAATAAACTATTTTTTCATCATTAGGCGATGGATTTATTGACGTTCTTACATTTGGTTGATCAGAAAATTGTAAATGAAAATTTATCTTTCATTCTTTCGGACAAAGATATCACAAGCAAGGGAGATAACTAATTGGCACACGGCTCAAAATCAAAATTACAAAAAAGATCCATAGAAGTTGAAATTTAAGTGTGAATTTTAAGATAAGATCGTTGTTCTGAGTGTGTTTCACGTTCTGCGAGTAAAAGAGAATGTATCAAAACTTTTTTTTAATTAACATCGTCTTGATCACTGATTTTACAAACCTAAATTGAGAATAGGTCTTCTTTCTAAGTTCCAAATGTCAATTTGTTTCTCTATAAATTTAGCTTGTGTGCTTCATATTTCCAACACTTCTCTACAAACACCCTAATCAGAACTGTCAGAACTTCTCTTATTACTTCCGAACCCATTGTTAGTGTTTATTTATAGTCCGGGTTAATCAAATTTATGCAGGTTAATTTTGTCTGCAGAAATTAATTTTATATATTAAAGAAAAAAAAAAAAGAAAAAAAAAAAGAAAAAAGGGTTTCTGCATGTGGCAATCGTATTTCGATTTTTTCTTCAATAATCTCAGTCCTAGTTCATATGTATTTGAAAGAGATAATTAACAAGTTTAATATAAATATTTCTAAGCTTTGCTTATTTTTGCACGAGACTACATGTATGGGGCACCAAGTGAAAACCGTGTTTGCATGATGAATTCGGCAACCATTGTACCAGTCAACTTTGAAGGTAAGATAAATATTTAAAAATCAGAAAGAAAAGATCTTCGATTTAAGGCCCCAAAATAAAAGCATCGATTTCGTTTATTGGGTTTTGTGAGTTCTATTATTAAGTTTGATATTGCAAGGAAAGATGATGGATATAGTAAAAAGCAAGGGATGATTTCAATCCTTACGTTAAGTAGTGCATGGGTATATCGACTGATTAAGAGAATGCTGACAATTCCCAAGTCTGTCATGTCAGACAAGGTGATAAACAGACGACTATAGAAAAACACAAAAATTAGAAAAACCTGGAAAAACCGCTTCTATTGAACATTTCATGTAGGTTATCGGATACGATGAGAAATTAATAAAGGCCTAAAAGTTGAGTATTGAAACGTTGATATGAAAAGAATCAATATACAAGTACGAAAAGAATCCTTATTACTAATCGTTGTTTGTTCGTCTGATGTAATGAGAGTGTAGTATCAGTGAGTCCTGCCACGGATCAAAGTGTGTTATCTGTTCCCTTGGCAATTAGATATATTGCAAAGTTAATTAATAAATGAAAACGACCATTTATATATTTATGCACCTGTTTTTATTTTCCGTTTATTTTTGTCATTTCCTAAGCTTTATTCATTTTTGCCTCGGAACGCTTAAGCACCGGCTGTTCTTAACGGGTCACTCATCTAGTAGCGAGCAGACTCAACGCTGCTTAACCTTTATTTTTGAGGAAGAATCAATTTTTGTATTCTTCAAAATAACTGTCTATATTTCATATTTTATAGGTTTTTAAATAAATATGGGATTTCCATAAATGCAGATACTACACGCTGATTTGGAATTGAATGACCACATCACAGTAGGAGCAGTAGAATGTAACACATGGTCAATTTAACGTGGGCACCATAATGTGCATATATGTGAGCATGGACAAAAATTGACCAGTAATCAGGACAAGTGTCCTGAAGATGTCAAACTTCTCCGACTCTCCTGTTTTATGAAAATGTGGATGTACTGTTCAAGTGTCAGGACCCCAAGGACTAGGCTCCCCTCATTTTTTCCTCTCTTCGTCTTATCTAAATACGAGAACAGGATTAAAACGAAACATACAACACACAGCTCGCAATCCGAAAGCCGTGTATCTACACTTTGATCCTAAGCAGAGAGAATATATGTATTAATCAAGCCCTCCGTACGAGCAGGAGGCGACACTAGGTCAATTTTTAAGCGGAGTTTTAACAAGTTTGAATTCAGTTTTTCTTCTGCTAGACTGGTTGCCATACTAACGTTAAAGCGCTTAGTCTGCCCTATTTACCCATAGCTGGTGAGCGAATAGTTGGATTCAGACCTTTCTCAAGGGTATTAGCTCTTACATCACGAACGCCTCCATAAGCTGATAGAATAGAATCTTAGACTAAAATGTCAATCAATATGCAAATAATCCATCATTTTTTTTTATGGGAACTAAACAAGTTTTATAATAAGTAACTTTGATTTTGGTTATTTCCATTCAAATTTTGTTTTAGAATGTAGAAGTTGAAACATATTTGGAAGAAATTTTGAAAACAACAAAAGCAAACAAAACATTCTGCATATAAAATCATGGTATTAGATTTATCCAATTTGTTTCAGTTTTATCAGGGGTAATATCTTAAGCTTCGTTTAGACGTAAAAAAACGGCCATAAATACTCCGTCTCTTCTCACCAAAAATTTGAAATAAATTTCTTTTAAACTCACTAAACGACATTTCTCTACCGATTAAATAACTCAATTATTCTCTGATTGTTTACCAAGATGAATCCAAGTTGTGCAACCATCTTCGAGAAAATGTACCTTTTATGGAGGATGATTTTATTCAGCGTTTTTATTGGTAATGAAAACAATAAAACAACTTATCAAAAATGCCGAATAAAACATCACCAAAAAGTAAAAGAACAGAAGACTTTATTCTACCCTATTTATTTTATCAGACTTACAGATTACTATTTTTTCCAAGCATTGTCATTTCTTCAAAGGCAAGAATTTTTCCCATTAATAATAGCGTTAAAAGTTTAAATAAATTTATCTGGTCTTTAAATGAAGAATCTTTAGAAAGAGAATTGACAATTTGTTAAGATGTATGTATAGTGACCAAAGCGGTTATTTGAATAATTTATTTTTAATCAGTTAAAAAATCAATTTTGTTCAACTAGATAGACTAGACATAAAATTAGGACAGTTTACAGCGGAAGAACTTAACATAGTATAGATAAAAATTAAAAGCAAAATAGCTGCTGGTCTCGACGAAACACCTACAACAGTATGGAAGAGAGAGAGAGAGAGAGAGAGAGAGAAAGAGAGAGATATTTGATGACTTACTTTTTCGATTATGCAACGTTGTCTATAAGCAGAATACTATAGAGAAATGGACAAACGGCTGCAACCTCTTTCCTGAAGTAAGGTGACCTCAGAATCACGAAGACCTACAAAGGCATAACTTTTACTCCTCTAGCTGCTAAGGTTGATAATGCTCTGCTTCTCAACCGTATCAAACCTAGAATCGAGAAAATTCTTTTGAAAAATCAGAACGACTTTCGGAGAAATTGATCCTCAACTTAACAGATTCTAACTATCTATCGAATCATCGAAAGAGTACGTGCAAGAAAATCTCCAGGTTATTCTTCGTCGATTTCTCCAAGGCATTTGATTCCATACACAGAGGGAAGATGGAACAAATACTACAAGCACATGGTCTTCTCAAAGAAACTGTTACGGTTATAATAAGGCTTTATAAAAACGCGAAAGAAATGCTTCACTCACCTGATAGACACAGAGTTCTTCGAAATTGTTGATAGAGTTTTGCATCGTGATATACATTAGGATCATGCTTGCTTTTTTACTTTACCTAGAATACGTACTTCGAATGTCGGTTGAAGAAGAGATTGCTTTACGCTTAAAAAAAAGGAAGAAGCAGACGATGTCCTGCCGAAACTATAACAGACGCAGACTATGCAGATGACGTAGCACTTTTTGCAAATACACCTGCCCAAGCTGAATCCCTACTGTATAGCTCGGATCAGGCAGCAGGAGGCATTGATCTCCATGGGAATGCAAATAAAACAGAGTACATGCGTTTTGAACCAGAAGGAACTATTTTCACTTTAAGTAACAGGCCTCTAAAATTAGTTGACAAGTTCGTATATCTCAGGTGCAATATCTCATCTACTGAAAGTGATGTCAAAATACGCCTAGCAAAGGCCTATCCAAAGGTTATCGATCTTATAAAAAATCTAATATATCAGATAAAATAAAACGAGATTTTTTTCAATCTGTAGCTGAGTCAATACTACTGTATGGATGCACCACACGGACGCTAACAGAATGCATGAAGAAAAGGGTAGATGGGAACTACACAAGAATGCTACGTGTTGTTTTGAATAAATTCTGGAAGCAACACCCCACTGAAAGTTATTCTTTGGATTATCTCATTACCGCGAGATAGCATAATATTGTTGACAAATAACTAACAAACAAATGAAAGGCAACAATGCAAATATATTTAATCGATAAAATTAAACAGATAGTATGGTGAAAGAGAATTTATGGATTATATATGATAAATGGAAAACAGAAATATATACAATGTGTTTGTAATAAGACCCTGGTCACGTGATGGATGTTTAACCTTTGAATAAACAGAAGGAACAAATGAATGATCAAATGTTGTCTTTTATGTGACATTATGTAACCAGCATACGGACCTAGTAGTAAGAAACCACCTTTTGTGACCAATTTTTTCAAATTGTATTTAATTTCGTATTGGGCTATAAAAGAACTTATTTAAAAGTAATTTAGTTAGAAAGTTTAATTGTTCTACCTTATGTGAAAAATATGTAAAATGTTATGTAAGTTGGTTTTGGACGCAGCGAAATTTAAGTTTGAATCCTTCGACTTGAGTATGAGACGATGTGAATTATTTTGTTTCCATTCTAAATTTCAAAGATATATCAAGAAATATCCATGTGTTTTTTTACAATGATCTTTCAAAGAGAACGACAAAAGTCGATGTGTGTGTATGTGATTCAATTCAATTCAAATTGTAATGGTACTCGTCCCATTAAGCTAAGTGATCTGCCTATCATTAATTATTATAAAAACGAAAGAATTTATTTTCAGATCGGCTTGGGGGTATATAGGACTTTATCCTCCTATAATTTTGGGCTGTATGCCACTTGTTCCCACATTAAAGATGGCGGACGCTCCCATATTCAGTCTCGGGAAACCATTGGCCAGGAGGACCACGTGACCTGCGTAAAACTACGTCCGCGCGTAAATTTTCGTCCTGCGTTTGGAGCCACTTCCAGGACGCGTATTTTCTATAAATACGTCGTCTTCAAACACTCTTTCTCTTTTTACACAAATTCTTCGCAGCGGCAACACACTCCCCCCCCCCCAGTGTGACTCAACATTGACTATGAGACATTTTTCCAGTCTCAGAGAAACCGCCTGTTTCCAATCACAAAAAGAAAGACATTTTAAATATGTAATCCTTTTGTAGTTTAGTTAGACACACATACACACTCTCACATATACACATGCGATTATTTTATTAATAGAATTAGCGATATTTTTAATGTATCAATGTTTGTTTCATTATAGTGTATAAATTTGTTTTGTTCGTCGCCTTGTTTTGAATTTTCCTTTTGTCCGCGCCGTTTCATATCTTTTACTCATTTGTTGCATATCTTTACTCATTGGCTTCCTTCATTAACTACCTTTTTCCATGTGCCTTATTCCAAACTAAACACTATATAAAACTTATTAACATAAAATTGCGGGGAACTTAAATACTAAATAAAGGTCACCACCCTCTACAGGTATGAGACTCTAGAATTGGCCTTGGTTGACCATGTATTATAACAAATTATCACCAGTTATAAAAAGTTATTTTTTGAAATCAGAAAATAATTGGAACATGGACAGTATTCATTACAATTAAATAATAAAATTTGAAAAAAATTGATTTGTTTAAAGAGAATTTTCAAACCATACAAATGTTCAAAAATACGACGACAGATACTTTTTTTTTTCGTTTTAATTCAATAATTTTTTTGTTTTTTTATAAAAATATTTTACGTTTAAAATTGTTCAAATGGATAAAAAGTTGAAATAATTTAATTAACAAAGAAAAGAGTTATTTTATTTCAAAGAAAAATGTACAAATTCTGAAATAATATTAGCAATTGAATTTTATTTATTTATCTACTTTTTAGATTTAAGAAAAAAATCTTTTTAATTTTATCTGATTCAATTTTTTGCCACTGTTTATTATTAATAAAAAAATAATTTTAGAGTTTTTTTTTTTTTTTTTCTACGATGAAGTTTGTTGGTCGTAAGTAGCAAAAAGAATGTGTCTATGTGAATAGAATTTTTGAATGTAAAACAACAACAACAATATTAAAATAATTACCCAAATGTAATATTAAATTTTGTTGCAGTTCTGATGAATATGTCGATCCTACAGACGTTTAAAATTAACAACAGCTAAGGTAACGCGAACAAAGGCCAGGGGGTTATGTTAAAAAAACCTATTTTTATTTCCCCCCACCAAAAAAAAAAAAAGAAAGACCAATAAAAAACAGTGTTTGAGGGAAATTCCTGTTCATATCGAAAGCGTACACTTGACTGACTTATACTTCTTGGTGACAGTGAGCCATGATCAACATGATGCTAGTGCAGCAATGTGGCCAGGTAGCCTGTAGACGGTCGGAGAGTCGCCGAAACAAGCTTGTCGACATCTCTGTGGTTGATCGGCTGGTAACCCAGGGTTTGGTCGGCGTTAGCTGCAGCAAGTTGTCGTCGGTTCATGTGGTGTCCACCGCTGGCGGACTAGTGTCGTCAGTTCGGGAGGCTAACGGATCGTAGGCCCATGGAATACGCCCTGAGTTTCTTTGTGTCACTGCACTAGGCTGATCGTTCTATTACATCGGGTGTCGCTGCATCGGACTGGCTGGTCCGAAACTGGTTAATCCTCTAAGACAGATATTGGGAATTTGTTGACTTAAACCCTTAAAATTAAAGGAGACATACCTTTTTCTTTCTGGCAAGTGCAGTTAATTTAGACATGAGATAACTTCCAGTCAAATAACGAAGCAACACATCAGGACATCTATCCACACACGAGGTATTTCATTTATTTTATAACAACAAAAAACAAAAGTCTAAGGGCAGGTAACTCATCCCTACAAAAAAAAGTTTCGGGCCCGACTGTTATTTCTGACTAAAGTGAATTTCAACAACAGATCGGGGGGAAAGACTTTCTTTCCTTTAAAACAAAAAACAACAAATACAAAGCTGGACTGCTGAGTTTACTGAGCGTCGCTGTAGAAAAATTCCGTTCACTGACGACATTGATGACTGAAGAATCCCGACATCAGTAGCAAAGTGGTTACGATAACTTTAAGAATGGTTCATCTAATAATTTAATTGATTACAACCCCAACTTACCAACCTTCTTTGTCGCTTTTGGCTTCGAAAATAAAAAAATAAACTAATGTTAAGCGGAATGAAATGGTAGTCACGAAAAAAAAACAATGTAACTCGCCACAATTTGTCCTGCGGTCTAATTTTTTTTTTTTAGGTCGATTATAATTCGCTATAAATTTATGAATATAAATTGGAAAATGGTCTTTCGTTGCAAGTTGCAGTTTTTTGTGTCCAGGAGTTAGTGTCTCTAAAGCACATTATTAAGTAGATATTCACAATTAACGAAAATTTCTAGTGACGTTGTAAATAGTTTAGGAATGAACATACAAATCCGGAAGTAAATTTGCTAATGGAGATATTTAAAAAAAATTTTTTTACGTAGTCGCATTAACGAGGATCATTAAATAAGTTTCCAGATTTTGTCGTATGGGCACTTTTATTGATAGTACACACATAAAACTCTCGTCCCCTTCGAAGTAATCTCCTCCGGCTGCAATGCACTTGTTGTACTGTTCCAACAACTTCTCGAAGGCCCCATGGAAGTCCTCTTGTATGAGCGAGTCAATGACCTTTGTCACTGCCTCTTTCATCTCCTCAATTGTCTCATAATGACAGCCTCTGAGCTTAGGGAATAACCAAAAGTCACAGGGAGCAAAGTCTGGACTTTAGGGAGGTTGAGGAACTGTTTTGATGCCGTTATTGGTCAAATAGTCTGGGACAAGATTGGAGTTGTGGACTGGTGTATTGTCTTGGTGGAAATGCCACTGACCCGATTTGAAGATTGCTGGCCTCTTCCCAAGGAATCTCTTTCTGAACTCCCTTAAAACCTCAACATAGTAACCCTAACCCTTTGGTCAATCAACTGTGGTGTATTGACTTCCTTACTCCTCCCACACCTCTCATCATCCCTCACAGACTCCCTGCCTTCCTTGAATCTCTTATGCCACTCAAAAATTGATGCTCGATTCATGCAAGATGGTCGAAAAGCAGTCTGAAGCATTCCATACGTTTCTCTGGCATCATTTTTTCCAAGTTTAAAACAGAATTTTATTGCATATCGTTCTTCTAAAGTGTCCTCACGTCCAGATTGCATTTTTGAAATTCACCAGCTGTGACAATCAGGCTTTAGCAGAGTGTATTCCAATTGCTGCTGTAGCTGTTCATTTGAACCTGAAATCATGAGAATTGGTCAGTCATCTCATAAGATGTATAGCAATAAGATACTGAATTTTCAAGAGTCTATGACTATTTTAAATGCCTGTACAAAAATGTCAGGAAACTTATTGAAGGCACCACGAATAAGTAAATAGCGTCAAAAAGTTTTGTTTGTTTTTTTTTTAAGTGAAACTTTGTTTTTTGTCAGATGTTCACACAGATTTGATTTGATTTGATGAACGAGTTTTACAAAAAATTGGAGTAAAGGAATTCAAAGATGCCCCCCCTTCTCTCTCTAAGGAGTTATCATCTCCTTACTTTTACTAATTGCTTTGTCGTTGTAATCAAGATAATTTTTGGTGCATGTCCAGAATAGGTTCTATAATCTTTCATTCACCATTCAGATAAGAGTAACTTTCAATTATTTACTTCTTTTTTTTTTATTGAACAGTTTACAGTTAAATCCCCAAATATACAAATTGGTCATCGGTCATAACTCGACATCTTAATGGTTGAATCGAAAAGACTAAAGAAATATGACCAGTGGTTGAAATGTAGCTAGTTGCAGACATGATTTTGGAACTTATCAGTCAATCCAAAATGAAGCACATGACTGAAACCTTGAATGCTAAATGTCAGCATTACGTTTCTATATAAACTGTCTGAATGCCAGACGGGTCCCCAACATCAATGTCAGATTCGAGGCCGAATGGCCCCAGGCTTCGGTTGGGTCACCTTCCCTATAACCTCCACTATAAAAAAGACCGTGTGTTAAGTCCTGACAAATATATTACCTCAGCATTAACGTAAATTAATTAGCGGGCTATTCTGGACAAACATCAATTTTTCAAGCAGTTCAGTACGTCAGATCAAATAATCTGATAAAAAAATTATGTGATAGTAAATCGTTTTAATTTGAAACAAATGGTTTTATGTCATTATTCGTGATTAGCCTTTAAGCCTTGTCTTTGTTAATCAAAAACCTTTCATCGTCTTTGTCCTATAAACAATCCACCCATCATAAAACCTGTGGAAATTTTGCGATGTATGTTTGCAATTCAAAGCAAATAAACAATTTTATTCTTACACTTTTGAATGCAAGAAAAATCTTTAATAAAAAAAGAAAAAGGCTTTAAAAATAATTTTATGGTCTTACGAATTCATTCTGATGAATCTCTCGTCACCTGAAAAAGAAAAGAAAAAAAAAACAAACGTTTTCTTACTAAAAAGTAAATATTAAAAGGCGTTAATAATTTATCAGAGAAATGAAAACGGGCACATTGTAAGTGTTTGAATAATGAATGAAATTTCCCACGAGTTTCAATATGTGAGTGTCGTACCTCTAAATAAATGAAACTAAACCTTACATTAAGTATAGCAATAGAACAGTAATTTCAGACACATAGGCTCCGGTTTTTGGAGTGAATAATCAAAGCAACACGGATGTAATTGTAAACAAAACACGTGATTTCAAACCTGTATGTTCCAGCCAATAGCAATAAACCCCCAAAAGTCTGGTATTTTGGTCGAATTTCTATAAAAGTAGACAGGGAAATATTTTCCGGTTGATAACGGAAAACACAGCAATGGGCATGTAGCCTTATTATGCGAATATCAAGAATGCACCGTTCATATCCATGGAGCCGCTAGATCAACTACAGTTCCCTGTTGTACACACAAGAACACCAGCAGCAAAAAGCAAGGTCCTTGTCGAGAAACTAACTCCATAATTTCGCCAGATAAACACACCAAGTGTTCACTCGAAACTCTTTTCTCTTATCGAAGACTTTTCCTTTGCAAGGTCATTCTCCTTCACACACACACACAACTTTTCTTTCCAGTTTAATGTTCTCTTCATGTCTTCTTATACTCTCGTCAAGTTCGGATTATAAATTTTTGTTTTGTCATTGTTGCAGAGAATTCTTTTTCAAAAACTATTGTTTGTATTATTGGGACCGTGTTGCTTGCACGCCCTTTTTTCATATTTCTCCCTTCCTTCGTTCCCCTAATTCTCTCTGCAGGCAAGCGATCAAATTTTACCCACTCTTTCCACAAATAAGGCTGAACGAATTCTATTAAAATATTGTTAACTCTGTAACACGTAAGATTCTAACTTAAAAGAAATCAAATAAAACATGTGAAAACGTTGTCAACTGTTTTTACAAAGTTTGAATTTGTCGAAAGATCAAAACTTTAACGAAAATAAAATCTCTTTTAAAGATTTGACAAGACTTGATTTCACGCTTCCTAAGTAATATATTTTGTCATTTAAAAGTTTTCAACATAAAACCTGAGTTTTATTGTAAACAAAACTCAAATGTGATAAATTATAATGGTGACCGCTACAACTGAATTTATAGCTGCAAATGATTGTGTTGCGGGACCGACAAATACGTCGACCCTGCAAACATTTGTAAATAAATTGTTTGACAGAGGACGAAACAAACGACAAGTGAGTAAATTTTAAATGTCAGGTCTTTATTGAGCGAATCGTACACGAAAGGTTGGATGGGTGTTGTATAATGTCTGTAGTCTCTGTGGTGTTGAAAGTTGGTGCTATAGAAAAGCGTAGACGCGGTTGTCCAAGAGTTCTTAACGACAGCGAATCTAGAAGATCAGGATGGTGCAGATTGTCGGTGTAGCTGCATGGTCAGAGACATGGAGACAATCGAAGAGGTGGACGCATATGTTGTAAAGGCTGGATGATCGATATCCCGGTTTATTCAGTACTTGGTTAACCGGGAGTGTATGTCGATGTGACCTCGGAGTGTTCATGACAGTCTGAGCAGAATTGTCGATCGTAGACTGGATTGCTTTTGCATAATCTTGTCTGCTGCAACGGGAAATGTAGGCGCTGGAACAGGTGCTGCAGGTCTGGCTGGCTGTTGCGTTGTCATCTCGTAATATCTGCAAAGGGATGTAGTGAGGAGACCAGAGGTGATCCTGAGAAAATTTTTTGAAATAGCTCTTAAAAGAGCTGGTTGTGACTTTCTTAAATTAGCTCTGAAAAGAGCTGTTCGAGAAAGCTGCTGTGATTTGTGAATCTAGCATCAGCTATGTGGAGTCTGCAGCTGTGATTGGTTGGATCCCCCGTGGACCGCTGGCTGCTCGGAGAAGCACAAATCCCTCTCCTCTGGGTACGTGTACTCGCCACCGGTATTTGTTTAGCACCCCACCATGCTAAAGTGTGGCACAAGGCCTTTTTAATGTGGGGACCAGATGCAGGGTCGTAGCCCAGACACACCCAGCGTCTTCAGATATGCCTCGGACCCAATCGATATTTCGCTAAAAAGTGGTGCCTTAGGCGCCAGACGATAAACCTAGCCTTTCTAGAGAGTGTTAGAGCCAGTGAAGACGGCTCCCCGAGGCTTGAGAAAAGCTCGTCTTAGTGAATGAATTCCGGCTTTCCGGTACCCATGTCAGTTGGCCTTGACTGACTGACACCAAGCCAAAATACGGCAGACCTGATCCGCGTACTAGCGAACACGGCCGACCGAAGTGCGTCCTGGCCTAGTGAACCAGCAGCTATGGGCAACACAGGGAAAAGAATCGTGTGACCAGACGTAATGAAATGTCGAACTACACTCTGAAACCTTGGTCCACGTATGCTCATCGCTTCCTCCCATCAGACAGGATTTGACACACGGCCTTTTTTTTATAGTGGGAGTTTTAGGGAAGGGGGGAGGTCGGGCGCGAATCGAGACACGTATCCTGCTGGATTTGGACTCACTAGATGTAACGTGAATCCAGTACAGATGCCTGCTCATCGCTTGAACTAGATCCGAAGTTCTAGTGCTATGTTGTTGCTATCAATGACTGTTTGCCATTCGACCTTGAATCTATCATTGACTTTTAGCACCATCCGGCACAGAAGCCAGACAGCCCGACTAAAATATCGGTGCGGCCACCACGAATGCCTGACGTTGCTTGTTTGGTCATTGACTGCTGTGTTTGTAATTGGCTGAGTATTTTATGGTTTGAGTGAAGAAAATTCTGTATTGCTCAAGATGAGGAATCTCTTTTGAATATAAGTAATAATGGGATATCTCATTATACTAACGAATGAAACCTTAAAATACCACATATTTTATCCTGTGATTGGAAACTATCTCCGAGTCAGTTCACAGAATTAATTTATCTAAAAAAAAATTAGTCGTCGTGTTGGCAACAAAATTCCACTCGATATGTAGGTATGATGTTGTTAACTGATGTCACGAATGACTTTGTGTTTTTTTCTTTTCACCGAGGATTTTAGATTTGAATAACAAAGAGGCTACAATGATTGTTATTTTTAGGTCTCTGTCCCATAATATTTGTTACATTTAGTCGAAGAAATTCATATGCAAATGTAACATATTATGGGACATAGGTGGTAATATTTAATTATCCTTATCTCTGGCGTTTTTTTTTTCTTTCTGGTAACAAGGTTCACCAACCAAGCAATAGGACCTGCAATATAATCAAGTTTCTGACACTTGAATTACATTTACAAGTTTTAAACTTTTGTTTCAAATTTCGGATTTAACATCTCTAAATATGAACGTAAAAACATTTATATTTAAACAATTCTGCGGGGTTGACTTTTTCGTGTCCTTTATTCAGTGTTTTGAGCTTTAGATCATCGGTTGAAGAGATAAGTCTGTGTACAGAATAGCCCACCCATGGAAATTTACGTTCATTTTTCTCATTTTCATAACATATAGAGAAATGTATTCCCCCACCCAACCATTAGGAATGTTGTCGAGTTATGGCCGATAACTGATTAATCTATAATTTAAACAAAATTAACGTAAATTTATAAGTTGGCTATTCCACACACACACCAAGAAGAGATGACTATTCTTCGTCTCCAAGTTTTTAGTTTGAGGAAAAGAAATGTGTAAGTAACTAATCAGTCAGACCATATATCACTTACTTACCATTTACCTACTAACGATTGTTTTGTGGACACCTGCTGCAAATGGTGGACTGTTGAGAAGGAGAGGGTGGTGGCTTTGTCTCTATGTTTCGGATATTTTACGTTTTCTTCATAACCTGTTCACATTTTTATTGACTTGCTCATTTATCCAGCCCGCTCGAGCGTGAGGTGGGAAAAGTGGGGGGAAACAGCTTCTCCCTACCTATTAAATTTCCACCAAATGTTTCTACTTTTTTCTTCTCTTTCCTTAGCGTCTTAGCTTCTCTTCTATTCAAAACAAACAAAACTTCATATTTTGTTTTCTCATTTTCTTTCCTTCGATCTTTCTCTATTCCATTCTCCAATTTTAACTTTTTTTTTTTGCCTATAATCTTCACATCTTTTCATTCCCTCTTTTTTTTCTACTCACCTCCTTTTTTTTCTATAATTTCTTTTGCTGCAAACAAATACCACCATAAACTCAGTGGCTCACGTGTGCCCCTATATTTCTGGCCTTGTGCCACATTTAAACTAAGCTTAGTAAATTTCTATACCTAGAGTAATTCGTGACATAATGATTAATAGACTATTGTTAGTAAGTTCATTTCTCACTGGGCACTCCATACTTCTGACCTTGTGCCACATCTAAGCATAGTAAATAACAACTTACCCATATACCGAATTTATTTTTCCGATTGTTTTTGGTGGGTGAATGTTTTGCGTCTCCGTCTACATTTTTTTATGTAATGAATGTAAAAAAATCATTTTCTTTAATCGTTTTTTTTAGTGACTGAAGACAAAGTTCAATAAACATGGTCGACTTAAAAAAAAAAAATAATAAAAAGTCGATTTTTAAGACATTTTGTATCTTCAAAACGTTCCTCTGGGTCCAAATCTTTGTCTTTCGGGGTCGAATCTCGATACACGCTATTGTAAACCACTGAAGACAAAGAGACCTTTTTAATATAAACATTTTTAACGAACTAAAGTTCTAAGACACTGTTTACTCACCTGCAGCATAGTAAACATTTACTCACTAATTAACCTACACCCAAAAAGTGAAAGTTTATTTACGCGGCAAATATGATTAACGTTAAATTAAAAATATTTTCGACCTTTTCGTTGGTCTTCAACCACTTATTTTGCGGCTTGAGCGTACAAATGACTTTAAATTTTATTTTATTTCAGAGAGAGAGAGTGAGAGAGAGAGAGAGAAAATTCTGCTGCTTATGATAAAGGTTTTTAATAAAAACATTTTTGGTTTCAAATAAAATTCTACATACATTGTACGAGGTGTGATAGTAATTGAATTTTAATCTTTAAATTTTTCTGGTGAGTAAAAGTAGGATTTTACTTTTTTGTTTTGTTAATTAATTATTCATCTGTCGATGATGAATAAAAACTCTGACTTTAGTAAAAGTTTTAAAAATTATTATTATATTTATTTCATTTTCTGTAGCTATTAAAATGTTTTCATTCAAATGTAATCTCATTTTTGAACCAGTGGTAAGAGAATTTTATTATTTTTAATTCATTCTAAAAACAGAAGGAAAAAAAGAGCAATTTAGTTATATTTAAGTGAATAATTTTATAAACGGCCCTTGATTATTATTTTTCGAGTTTCAATCCTTTTCCGATGATCTAACAAGCAGGTTGGCAAGGGAAATTTGTAATTCATCTCTCCTCTCTTTTCATCTTTGTGGTAACCAAGGTATTTATCAAACTTTTAGCGTCTTTCTATCTCCTCCCCACAAAATAAACTGGTGGTGTCAAGATAGAAACAGTTGGGAATTTCACCTTGTTTCATCGAGACAGACAGACAGAGAGAGAGAGAGAGAGAGAGACGGGTGAAAAAAAAAGTTTATTCTTACTCTTCTTTACCTTCTCCACTTTTCACTCATTTGATTTACCTGAGAGAGAGACGGGAAGGGTTCAAGCAACCATAACGTTTTACTTTATAAAAGTTGATGTGTTAAAAATACTTTAATACAACTATTATTTCTACTGTTACAAGAAGTGAGAAAAGATACTGAAGTCGACCTATCTGAAAATTACAATTAACAGCGAAGGGGACCGTCTTTTTTTTCATTCTTCTTTTTTTATTTTTGCATAAGTCCCTTAGATTTTTTTTTTCCATTTCAAAACCCTCTCTAAAATAAAGACAGTTTTTTGTTAATTTTTCTTGATTAAAAAGAAATATATAAAAAAAAGTCACTATTTTCCCGAAAATTTCTGAAATATGTACATTTATCGAAATTAATAGTACAGGACAACAACAACAACCCGAGGGAACAACGGAGGATTATTTTACCTGGACATCTGATTATTAAATTACTGAATTCTTTTCAGAGCGAATAATTGTTGTAAAATGACAGGTAAAGTTGAAAATGAATTTAATTACTTCTTTTTCTGTCCCTTTTTTTTTAATCATTGCCGTAAAAGAACAATAAGAAAAAAAAGAACGACTTTTTTCTTTGTTACATTGAAACTTAAAAACTTTTATATTAATGTTGAATCGTACAAAATGTTTCTCTTTTCAATTGATTAGTTTATTTTGATTTGTTACTTAAAATACAACTGAAACTTTGTAGTAATCTAAGCTCATCTGGTGCGAGGGGTTATTTTTGTCTAATTAACCCCACATAGTTATGAGTCATGATAAAAAGAAAACTATATCTTTTGTTTCTTACGGTTGATTGACGAAGTGTTCTAGATAAAAAAAAAAAGAAAAAAAGAAACACTCAACATTTTGAATATTTCCCCTTCTATCACAATTGTAGTTAACCTCAATTAAAATAGGATTCAAGATCTCTTTCTTTATTTGTTTTCTTCCTTGACGAAATAATTTTTTTTTTTTTAATGAAGGCCAATGTTAGAATGTTAGTTTTTATAGGAGAAGCCTGTTACGTTTTATTTATTTTTTATTTTTAAAGTGAAAAAAGTTTGTGAATAGTTTCTCCTGTTTTTCCAGCCTGAATTTTGCGGTTTGTGTCTTTGAATGTGTGAGTTAATCGTTTTTAAATAATAAAAATTCTTTCTGAAACTGATATTGTCTCCGACAGCATCCGGGATTATTATTATATTTTTTTTTTATAAAAGAAATTTGGTTCGGAAACGAGAAGAGCTGAAAAAAATATCTTCATTAGAAATTTGTTCCAATTCTTGTGTTCAACCCAGATTTAAGGAACATTCTTTAACTCAAGAATATTCATTTGCAAAATACTTTTTTTATTCTAATATTTTAAAATATCGCACGCTAAAAAAAAAAAAAATTACGGTGACCACCTTTGTATTTAGTAAATTTTTTGTGGACAATTTTGTTTGGGACTATTTATTCTAAGCTCAGTTCACGCTGCTCTGGGTTTGCTCACCTGTCTATAATACCCATAGATTGGTTGTAAAGCAGATCTTATTTTTGGAAAAGGGTATCTTAAAAAAACTCAAATATTACACACACACACATATCTTTCTCTCTCTAATATATAAAGTGTAAGCATATTGTTTGTATTAAACTTTTACCTTAAGGAAAAGAGGTTAAACAAAAGAAGTTAAAACTCTGAAAACAGGTGAACAGTGAGTAAATTTTTCAAAAATATTTGCTTCTTTGACTTCAATTCTAAAATATTCTTCAAAGTTCAACCTGTCCTCAAATGGTTTTTATTTGTCTCTCTTGACCCTGGGAAAACAGATCTTAAATTCTTTTTCAATTTTATTTCGAATCCTTTTTTTTTTATCTTAATGTTTTATTTCAAACTTAAACGGAGAGGAGGAGATTGATACTGTTGATGGTGATAAAAAAGATTTTTCTTGTTCAATTTTTATCTTGCTATTTTGTCGTTTTTACTTGAATTTGATTACACTAGATATTTTTAGTGGTTGCTGGATAAATGAGTGACAAATCTTATTGTATTTGGTAAGTTTTTTTCACCTTTTAACACATGGTTAAAGGGTAAAAATTTACCGAGTATTTCCCCTATATTCTTGGGGATATATTTTAAAACCTCTTGTGCATTAATGAAACTTACATTTTCGAACTGTTTTTTTTTCTTATCCAATAAAATTTGATATATAATCCGGTCACAATGAGAGATTAACAGCAATAACTCGATAAAATATAATAAAAGTTATATAACAGTAGATTCATTTCATCAGTGATTTTAGTAGCATATGATTTTTTTTTCTTTCTTTATTAAGTTAAAAAAACAAACTTTCACCATAAAGAAAAGCATTTAATGCTTTCTCGAATTACCAGTATCTCGGTTTATAGCAATTTTGTGGTGGATTCTAACTCAGCCTTTTCTTTTTCGTAAATTCTTTGTTGTAAACAAAATATTGTCGTTTAAAAGTAAAAGAGTTTTATTGTGTTATTATGGTCTTTGATTAAATTAACACGAATTATTTAACATTTAACAGAATTCGATAATAATTGGTAAAACAGAAAATAACGACAAAACTGATTTGCCCAACAATATAAACATTTATTAAACAAAATAAGTAAATATTCATAGTTTTTCTTTTTAGGCGTACATGTGACATTTGGGTGAAAATTTAGGTGTGGCTTGTGTGTGGAAATTCAGCAGTTTTTAAGGTCCCGGTGAATTTCACTCTATGGTACTTTTGGGGGACACAACGATCAAATCCAGTTTTCTCGCATGGATGGATTTGTTATTCTGGATCCCAGTATTCTAATCAATTTTTAATTTATTTTTAAGACAGTCTGTTATTGGAGCTGCCGATAAAATCGATTCTGCCAGTTTATGTGTACATCAATGATTGTGTTTATCAACTCGGATCAGTTTGTAGTATCTGTCTTAAGCGAATCTCTGCACTTGACATTCGATATTAGTATTATGGATTTCGGAAAAACACAATTATTATTAGTCTTCAGAATCTGGGTAAATGTTACTTTGCTCATAAAGTCTGAGAGTTGTGAACCATTTTTTTTTTCAGCCCTCAAGTGTGTTTCATTGATTTGAATGAATCCTAGAGACACAAAAAGCTGACGCTAATATTTGCATTATGTGAACAAATAGAGAGAAATAAAATATAAATTTGAAAAGTTTATAATATTTTTGTCCCTCTATAGTATTAAACTATTAATTTCAAACGCTTAGGGGGTAATTTTATCCCTCCCTCTTATCCTCACCCCCAGATGAAGTTGTTTTGATTGGAGAGGCTAGAGAGATTTGTTCGTAGGTCGATGAATGAAAACGAAAATCACCATAGCAACAATTTGTGCTTTCATGAACAATTTGATATACATGGAATTTTGTCATTTTTTAAAATGTTTGTTTTTAGCAAGATTTTGCCGTTGAATTGTATGTTGTACATTGAAAATTTATGTAGAAATGTTTTGGAATTCAGGAAGAATTAAGGCAAGTATATGATAAAACAGATGTTATATTGGGTGCCCCATTCATTCGGCCTTGTGCCACAACGAAGCAAAGAGCTTCGTAAATTACAATGTTATATATATCGTTCTTTAAAGTGTGATTCATTTACACTTTTGAGATAATTTAAAAATTTACCCAATTCAGCGATGGGATCTGGACAATTTGCAATTAGTTGTTAATCATCAAAATTTGTTTTTATCTTTTTATCCTTCTAAATAGTTTGAATTTTGTTGTTATTATAATTTCTGACCAACAATTCGTCGTGTAAAAGCTGAAACAAAATAAGTCCTAACTCACTGTAGCCTATCAAGTAAATCTGGACTAAAAGTTTTAGAATAAGAAACACTTTAAGAGTCTGATTGAAGAAGAAAAATTGCCACGAAAATAAAATGAAATACAAAAATGACTAAATGGATGCATGTTTATTAATATTGGGTGTCTCCAATAGATATTTATTTCTAGCAGCTTTACACATTATTATCTAAATATTTAAAAAAAAAAAAATTATCATCAGCCATTAAATTTCTAATTTTTTTTTTTTTTTTTGTCGGTGGCATGGGTCTTTTTCAAAGTCATAAACCTTTATCCCCTACCACGTTGGTTCATAATATATTGGTAAAAAGTTCTGGTACCATTTGAGTATTTCTTTTTAATATTTATCCAAACATTGGAAAATACAGATGGGTTCATGCCTTTCCTGATTATATTAATGTCAAGTAAACACCAACTTGTGTTCAAAGTAATTTTTAATTGTACAATAATTTTTGGTGACCTCTTGGATATAAATATATGAAGTAATCTGAATTTCAAGAAAGCTTGTCATTGACTATATATTTATTTTTTTTTATTTTTATTTTTTTTAAAGCTTTGGCAAAAAACCCCATAATAGTTGTTCCCCCAGTTAGGATGAAACTCACTTCACATGCAGACTGGTTCATGCTATCCGCCACGCCTACAGAAGGTGCTCTGTGTATTGTTATCATTTACTTAGTTTAACACAAGGCCAGAAATATTGAGTACCTAGTGAGAATCAAACACACTGGTCTACTAGCCGAGCTCGATAACCATGAGACAAGATGAAGTGCTTGTATAAAGATAAATCGTTAAATTAATCTTTCTGAAGTTTAATTGATAAAGTCTTGAAAGAATTTAGCGTTTGTCATTAATATTTTATAGGTTTGAAGTGTTCCTCCTCTCATGGGAGAATCCGATTTTGGATCATTAATGGACTGATTGAAAAATATCAAGCAACATACAAACTATTATTGAAGAGAATTATTTTATAATTACAGGAGGCTGATTATTTGATGGAATAAACTCAGGCTTCTTAAAACAAAACAAACTTTTGTCATTTTCTATAGAAAGGGCGTTCCCAAAAATGTAAAAACACTTTCTTAATAGCAGACACAGGTCTTTGCTCAAAGTTAATTAAACACCTTTATAAAGAATAAATGTTTTTATAAATCTGTCATCAGTTTGTACTGACAGCACGGAGCTCCCTGGGACTCTCTCACCATTCATCCCTATCATCTTTCATTCTTGGCAGGTCTTCTAGACTGCATCTTGTGTCCACACACAGCTGATATAAGTCTTTGCTGGTCAGTCAACACTGGCACGTCCATGTGCGTCACTTATGAGTTTGTCCTTGCTTCTCCAGCAGTACCCCACATGTTTTATTCGTTTTACTTGAATGGTTTATGTGATGGGAGGCAAGTGACTGTAGAGCTGCTGTTTTGTGAGGTGTTGCTTCCAGGATTTGTTCAGAACAGTGCACAGCATTCTTGTGAAGTTCTCATTTAGCTTTTTCTCTATGCATTTTGTTAGTGTCCATGTGGTGTATCCATACAGTAGTATGGACACAACCACAGCTGGGAAGAAATGCCATTTTATTCCATCTGAGAGATCAGATTTCCATATAACCAATAACCTTTCAAGAGGATTCCATCCCTTTCAATAGATGAGATGTTGCTGCTGAGGTATGTAAACTGATTCATTTTTAGAGGCTTTCTACTTTGAGTTCAGATGCCGCCTTTTCGTTTAAAATACTTATAATCTATTTTATTTGCATTCACAAAGTGGCCAATGCTTTTTGCTGCTTGTTGCAGGCTATGCAGTAGGGATTCTACTTGATTAGGTTTATTCTCTAGAAGTGCTAGGATATCTGCATAGTCTGCATCTGCCATTGTTTCAATGGAATATCATTTATTTCTTGTTTATTTTAATCTTTTTTAATTGTAAGATAATTTTTGTTGATTGAAGACAAAATGAAAACTCAAAAATGTTAATGCTTTATCAGCTTAGAATGTTGTCATCTGAACATTTTAACCATTGCAAACAAAAAATAAATGGAGTATATAGTCCATGTGATTCTATCTTTTTATTACCGTTTTAATCCTTTCTTTATAATTAATTTACTACTTGTATTGCCCAGTCAGCTGGAGAGGCTGTGCAATACACTGACTGCTTCTCTGCAGAGGGGTAAGACCTCCTCTCTCCAATGATGAAGTTCTGGTAATGCTGGAGCTTTGCAGAATGCAAAGTAACCCCTTCATTGCTATTTCTCCCAGGTCCACTCTGGCCCTGGTAGCACCTGACAGGGTCCTATCTATAGGTCAAATAGAACTAAATTATGTATTTATGCTAAACTGAATTGCTTGAAATAGAACTGTTTTGACATTTAATTTTGTACTTAAACAAAAAAAACTATATTTATACTAAACTGAATTGTTTGAATTAGAACTGTTTTGACATTTAAACTATATACATATGCTAAACTGAATTGGTTGAAATGGAACTGTTTTCATATGCTAAACTGAATGGTTTGAAATGGAACGGTTTTTGATATTGAAACTGTACTTATGCTAAATTAAATTGTTTGAAATAAAACTGTTTTGACATTTAACTGTGTGTAAACCAAAACTATTATTATAAACTGAATTATTTGAATTAGAACTGTTTGAAATAGAAATATTTTTGACAAACTGTGTACTTATGTTCAACTGAATTGTTTGAAATAGAACTGATTATTTGTATAAAAATGGGTTTGGCATTAAATAACCTACAAAGGTTGATATGCCATAAACCCAAACAAACAAATAAATTCTACTCGTGTTTATAATAATCCCATTTAATAAGATAAATAAAAATTTCATGGAGGACCTTTTGTAATTTCGTCAAATCATTATATAATTCAAATGGTGTGAAAAATATTTTTCCTGCAAAAAGTGAAGAAGAATCAATTGATAAAATGTCAAGTTTATAAAGAAGTTTTAATTGTCTGAATAATATTTTTGGAATTTTAATAATTCTTATCAAATCTTCAGACAAATAAAATCGTTGATCATATGAGTTTTTTTTTTTTTTTTTTTTTTTAAATTTTTAAAAATATCGAGAAAAAAGGCCTTATAAAATTGTTGATGTGGTTATATGTACATTGTTTCAGTTGAGAATTATTGTATAAATAGCAGGGTACCTGTAAAAAATGCTAAGATTATTTATGTCAGAACTTTTCTCTAATATTAGTCTTCTGACTTGGATTGAAATATTTCCCCCCTTTGTCCTTCTACCTTGGATCGAAATGTCCCCCCACTGTCCTTCTGCCTCGGATCGAAATGTCCCCCCCTTTCCTTTTGCCTTGGATCGAAATTTCCCCCCCTTTGTCCTTCTGCCTTGGATCGAAATGTTTCTCCCCCGTTTGTCCTTCTGCCTTGGAACAGCATAGAATCTATGCATTAGTTTTTTTTCTTGATTAATTTCTACCGTGCTATCTAAGCAGCCGAATTTTGGAGTTGTAGATATGCCACTTGGTGGCTTATTTCTTAGTCAAGAAAGGATTCATTTGTTAATTTTATCTTTTTTCTTTATCATCGGTGGAAGTTACAAGTAAATAAAGAAACATCCAAAAAAAAAAAAAATCGCCTTATTCATTGTTAAATCAGAATGCAGAAAAATTTGTTTTTGTTTATTCTTTAAGAAAATAAAGAAATTATTTGTGTTTGTTTGTTCTCTGTGACCTCCAAAATGATTATTAATGATATTGAAATCTTATGCTATGCACTAAGAACAAAAGACTGCTGACCTCAATAATCAAGTTGAACCCAGAAAAAAAAAAAAAAATCTGTAATATAATTTATTGCTCTTCTTTAATTTTTATTTGGTATTTTAATAAAATAATTTTCTTGTAGATGAGTTTATCTTGTATTACGTGTATCTTATGAGGGGGGGGGAGTAAAATCTCTAGAGTTTGTTTTTTTTCAATTTTAGAAAAAGATTATTTTATTTTGCATTTTATTGAAAAAAATACAAATTGTTGGCTGTCAGTCAATGTTGGTGTAAAAGTCTCAAGAGAAACAGAATTACTTAAAGCTGACAACCAAAGTGTATATATATATATATATATATATATATATATATATATATATATATATATGTGTTTGAAAAAAATTTTTAAAAACTTGATGGTAATGGATTTTTTATATCCAATTTGAAGGTCAACCCTGATGATTGTCTTTGAGAGTTTTGTTATAGAATCTGGGATTTAAAAAACAAAAACAGGATAGTGTTGTTCTTTGTTGAAACATCTGTCTTTTGGACATGGTTTTGATGTCTTTTAGGATAATCTTCTGCATCATTAGAATGATTAATGATGATTGAATTACCAGAAATTGAAAACTACATTTTATCTATAAACTAAATCTGAAAAATTTTCCGTGTGCTATAAGCCAAAGATTACACTTTAAAATTTACTTAACTCAATTTTGACTTAAAAGAAAAAAAAAAAGAAGGTATTTCCTTGATGGCATGGTATCCTTAATGCTGGAAAATATAGCAGTTTGTCTATCTATTTTGTAAAGATGATTTTCTACTTGGGCATTAAGAAATGAACCTGGATTTTAGTAAACAGACTTCTTAAAACTCTTTTCAATTAAATTTCCTTATATATAAATAGAAGGCATAAAATTTGAGTCATTCAACATCCTGGATTATCTTCGTTGTGTGTAATTTGAAATCCATAATATTTTTCTAAATAAAATATGGCTTTAAGTTGTTCTGAAACAAAGTATTTTCATAATTAAATCTATTTTATTATTACTTTCATCTTTTTGGCTTATAATTTAGCCAATCTCTTTAGCCGTTAGATTTTATCATTTCTTATTATTTTCAATGTACAACATACAATTCAACGGCAAAATCTTGCTAAAAACAAACATTTTAAAAAATGACAAATTGTTCTTGCTTCTTATCACTTTTTTTTTCTTTTGTCAATGTGACCATTCAAATTGAATCTTGGGAATCTGAAATAATCTCATCTTACATGGACAATGCTTTAACTACATAGGCTTCCAAAGGTTCCCTGATGAGGCAATGTTATTATCTGTAGTCTTTATGCTTCTATCTTCTTTTGTCTTTAGATCATATTGTTTATCCAGCAGTTCGTATTATTTTGCTTTTGAGATTTGGAAATCTTATACTTTCACACTTGAATAATATTTTTTTAGCTTTCATTGGTTTATTCTTTATTAATTTTCTTTTATGTGTTCAGCATTCAACAAATTTGTCCAGATTAATGCTAAAACAAATCTTGAGCAATAAACTATAACCTAAAATTTTTAGAACAAAAAAAGATGTAAAATTTGCCACTGAATGTTTTTTGTCAACCCAAATTTTGGCATCTGTAAGTTGCTGTTTCCTTTTTTAATGGGATGAAAATAAATTGGAGTTTTACAATTGAAAGAACACAACTAAGCTTGAAAATCACTTTTGTCACTTGATCATATATATATATATATATATATATATATATATATAATAAAGATGACTTAAATTATCTTTTTTACTTGTTAATTTTATCATATTTACCCCACACTCTTGATGTATATTTGTTCAGATTTTTTTTGTTTTTGAATAACACAATGCTTATCAGAAGGAGCTGTATCCCCCTCATAAGTGGGGCTGACAATACATCAACTGCATCCTCCTTAGAGGAGTAAGACCTCCACCACCACCTTCAAAAGGGGGTGTCCTGGTATAGTCCTAAACTGCATTCAGTGGTGAGGTTCCAATTCTGGAGAGCCAAAGTGTGTAGAGTACCCTCCTTTGTTGCCATTGCTCCCAGATCCAGAGTGGTAGTATCTGTTAGGGTCTCATCTATGGGTCTAATAATAAATCATTTTGGAAAGTCAAAAAGGGATTATATAATAGAAATAATTATCCTTGTGTTTTCAAAAAGTAATTATGACATTATAAATGCACATATGATCATTTGATTTTTTTTGTCTCATTTGTAGCCCAACTTATTTGTAAATAGAGAAATTCAAAATTTATTTGTGATGAGTTTTCAGAAGAAGCCCAAATTTTTGGTGGTGGTAGGGGGATGATGCTGTTTCAGTTAGAATTTTCAACCCATAACAGTATTGATTTTCTATCTGGGACAACATTATTCTGACATAACATGAATCGAGTATGAAAAGTTCTCTGTGTAGTAATTACAAATTCATTCATCTTAAAAAGAATGTTTCAGTGGCAAATAAATGGAGTGCATTATTGCAAGCCATGATCATAACAGATTGAGTCTGAAGGGGGGGGACATTAGCTACCACTTGGCTAAATTCACTTGCATTATCCAGGTAACACTTTAAAATGTGGGAGGTATTTTTGTAGCACTCTGTAGTTAAAGAATAGAGAAAATCATTATTTAAACAGTATTGCTTTTCTCTTTACTTTTATATCTTTGTTTATTTTGATGGCCTCTTATTTGTCTGTAGAAGACTTGCCAACAGTGATGACTGATTTGCAGATGGTAAGAGAATCAAGTGAATACATGCTGTCAACACAATTTGATGAAGATGATGATTGATATAAAATAAAAAATCATTTTATTCACACAATTCCTAATAGTTTATATTTTTTCTTCTGTCTGCAGATGTGCCCAATATGTTTCTGCAATATTTGAAAGGTTTTTCTCGACGTCGATGCCGGGTTCGATTGCGTAGTTGGCTTTTTCCGATCCTGATAATTGTCATCATTGTTGTCTGGTATTCTCAGTTAGAGACGCCTCCTCTTGGAGATGACATGTCACCAGAGCTTTTACCTGAGGGTCTGATTGAACCAAAGCCAAGAGCACCGCAAGTTAACAACTGGGCAGTGGGCAAGCAACTCTTAGCCCACACAGAAAAAGGTATCACCCTCATTCGCGAATTCTTACCAAAACTTTACCCTCCTAATTGGGGTAGAGCAAAAGATGCAGACGAAATGGTTCTGGAGACACAGCGGCTTTTGATGGATTTGGGTTACCACTCGGATATGAGCTGTCGAGAAATCGATAATATTCAGATGTATTCATCACTTTCAACAAGCGAGAGGAAGCATGTGGACATCGGAATTTTAAACAAAAAAGAGATTGTCCTTAAGACACAGGGTCGAGACCTGAGCATAAAGATAAGCTGTATGCAAAGCGTTTACGATGCTGTTAAATGTATGTACATGGGAAATTACCGTCTATTACGGGAGGTGCTCTTTCATGTGGCGTTGAAAAGTGCAGGGATTACCCAGCAGTTGGGCTACTGCCTCCGTGGAGACAGAATAGGTGGAGCTCTTCGCGAGAAAGGAGTAATTCTCGTTGTAGAGATGGGTTACCCTCTTAGTACCAATGATATCAAACGCTATTCATGGCCCGTCAGAATAGAGGTAAGTAAAATATTTGTCTTTTTTCTTTATTTTTTTATTTTTCTTTATTTTTTTTTAGAGTCAGTTATTTCTAAATGATTTGTTTGATATCCTGTTACAGAAATGGTCATAAAGATAAATCCAATCTTATACTGTTGTTTAAACATTATGATAAATTAAACTTGTTTATTTTAATTGCTGCATATTTCACTGATATGCTTTCTTCAACATTCATACCATTAATGGTCATACCTTCCACTTGACTAGAAGTGACTCAGTCACTCACCTTTATTTTTTAACTATTTCTTTTGGTTTTATTTTAAATTCATAATCTTAAGTTGTTTGTATTTCTTAAAGCATTATCATTATTCGTTTGTCACTTGTTGGTGTTTCTTATTGCAACATTTGGGTCATTTTTTTTCATTTTGTGACTGTGTATATCTGTTGAATAAATTTCAAACTAGAAAGACATCCCAAGACCCAAGATTAGAACCTAAAGATGTGCTGTATGCAAAGTGTGTATATGAGAAATATTGGGTTAAAGAAAATCTTATATTGTTATTGACTTTTTAGATAAGTAAACTTTTGAGGTAAAGTATGTTTAAATATATTTATTGATTAATTCTGTTTATTATAATTATTAAGTTATTTGTAAAAAAGTTCATATTGAAAATGTAAAGATTTAAGAAATAACTTAAGAAATCATCCATTGCATTTTTTTCTGTATACAAATCCATTTTGTTTATAAGTGAGATCATATATCACATGTTAAGTTGGTGAAAAAGTTTTCTTTCTCATCATTTTTAGAAATCAAAAGAAATAAAATTACATTTGTTCAAATCACAAGTTTTACATAACAATCACTTAGATAAAAAGTTTGTGAACTATATTTAAGATTTTCTTCTTTTTTTGCAAACAGAATCGGAACAATTTTTGTGAAGAGAAATGAAAATGATTTGAATTCTACTTAAGACATTTCGTAGTGAATGCACTTCAGAAAAATGTGAACCTTTTCTTATCTTATTACCAATTTTCTTCTTTGAGTTTTTGTCACTATTAAATCATATTTCTTAGCAGACAAAGGAGTATGTAAATTGGATGGTGCTCTCTTTTGTATAATGTATACTATAGGGCCACACTGAACATTGGCATAATTGTTAGAGTGTTCGTCAATGGCTCAGGAGACCTGGGTTCAATTTCATACCAAAGACTCAAAAAATAATACTTGGTGCTACCTTTCTTAACACTCAGCATTATAAGGTAAGGATCAAGGGTAAAGTGGAGCAATCCAGTGAAAGGAGTAGCACCCTCCCCTACGCCTTGGGGTAGTAGCTCTCGAAAAGGGAGCCTTCAGTCACCCTTGACTATGGTCACCAACTTTACTTTTTTATAGGACCACAGCCTTACCACATTAATGATGATTTTTGGGATTTTAATAGCAAATAGGTTTTAATTTTTAGAATTATCCATCTTCTAGATTGCTAGCTCTATCAAGGCAAGAGAGTTTAATCTGCCCTGTTTTACCCAAGGAAGGAAGAGATAGGTTCATGGCTATTCTGGTGGCCTGAGTACAAAGTGAATGCAAAAACAACCTCAACTGAAATTTTAGCTCTGCTTACCTAATTCCATTTTTCCACACAGATGGCAACTTTGCCACCTGCACTTTGTATAATTGCACCGAGCTGATATACCTATTATCAGTGTTGACAGAGGCCAGTGATAGTTTGAGAAAATATCAAAGAAGAGATATTATGTTGTAAATAAAGGAAATTTCATTAGAAAAGTGAGTAAATTAAGAAAACATTCAAGTGATATAATTTCTAATGAAAATTCAGATGGCCAAACCCAGAAAATGAATTAGTCAGAGGATTGTTATTAGTTCAAACCTTTTAATATTGAAATTAATTCTCAAGGTTAGCCTGTTTATTTTGCGATTCAAATGAATCCACAAGAAGACTACCTGAAGCACGTTAGCAGAAATGACAAATGCTTTTGAGATCAACTAATAACATTGAAATCTTAAAACTCATCCATAGATATTCTTAGCTCTTCTGAGATAATTCATGACAAGGAATTAAGGAAAATGGTGATGCCTTACAATAACTTCTGTTTTTTATGACCCCCATATCATGTCACCTTTCCTTGAGCAGACAACACCTTAAATTAATGCATTTGTCACTGCAGTGAAACTTTATTTTATTGAAAAATGAAAAGTTTTAAATAGAAATTGAAGATCATGTGGGATAGAATTTTTTCCTTTTTGTAAACCCTTTACAGAAAACAAAATAGTGGCTCATTGTATTTCAAATTCTAAGATGAAGGGCAGGTAACTTATATTTCTCACACAGTAAATTTTATTTTTTTCATTAATAATTTAAGTTATTTGATTTTTTACCTTTGGTATGAAAAAAAATTCTATGTACCAAAGTTTACCTCAATTGATCCAGTTTTGATATCTGTTTGATCTTGCATAAACAGTCTTTTTTTTTATATTTACTAAACTGAATATGTTTATAGTAAAAGGAAGATTGTATTGCACTAACTTTCCTTGTGGGAAGGGTCTGCCTTTCAAATCAGTATTTGAAATCCTGGTTTTTATACTTGTAGAAACATTGGCTATTAAATCTTATGGAAAATAGATTACTATTTCAGCCACCAAGTCAGACTGAGACAGTTTTTAACAGCAAAAAGTCAAGTTATTAAAATGCATTGAGATAAAGTTTTCAAAACATTTGAGTAATTTATTTATTAGATTTCCTTACTTTTCTGATAAGAAAAACAAATATTCTTAACTATAATGCTTCTGTACTTTTTATCTGCTGTTTTGCTTAATTGTGGTCAACACCAGAAAATAAACAATTAAGTTTTATTTCATAATTGTGCCAAACTGAATGAGTAGTGATGTTGACAATTTGGAAATTCCAAAAGAAATCCAGAAAGATTGTTATGGTCTCTTTGTAAGAATAAATGTTTTATCTGTCATAGATTTTATTTCTATTTTATTATTAGTCCTTCTGTGTGTGGTAACTGCAGAAAAAAAAAAAAAAATTAAAACAACAATGCCAATTGCTGCCTCTGGCTTTTGTTGATCTGACCAAATTGTTTGATTTACTAGACAGGAAATTGTTTCCCATTTTCAAAAAAGTGGGTTGTCCTGAGACGGTCCAATGTTTTTCATGACAGCATGCATAGAAGGGTATAATATGATGGAGGCATATTGGATAAATTCCTGATAGACAAATAAAGCAATGTTGTCTCCTTAAAATCTTGGCTGTTTGAGATTTATTACTTCTTTATTTTCATGCAGACTTATAAATGCCTTGCCATTAATTATGTTGTCTCCCTACAGGCTTGTGATGATAAACATTTCTTTGGTTTTTCTTGTTTTAAAGCCAAGACCAAAGCTCATGGAGTAATCTTTAGAGAACTCCTCTATGAAAAAATCAAATCCAGAAATAAACAATTCATAAGTTTTACTTAATGTCTCTCAAATGGCAAGCAAAGTGATACTGTCTATTCGGATTTGCTAAAGGGAATCCATAAAATGCTTTCTTTTATTTTAGTTAAAAAGCTGAAATTTCTGAAAGAAAAAAAAAAATCATATGCTTAAGTTTCTAAGATTTATGGTAAGAAGAAATCTGTTACACAATTTTGTTTTATAGTATGTATTTTCTCAACCCCTCTGCTGTGGAGTTGAACAAGTTTGAATTCAGAGTTTTCCTTCTTCTAGACTGGTTGCCATACCAAGGTTAAAGAGCCTTGTCTACCTTACTATCTTACCATAGCTAATGGAAGAATAGTTGGATTCATACCTTTCCCAAGGGTATTAGTGCTATGTGAAATGCAAACAGCCTTGTTCAGGATTTGAATTTGGGTGAGAGAGTCAATCTACTACAGCAATAATTATTACCCTACAAATACCTCTATTAGTTTGCATAAAAATGGATTTGGCCTCAAATAACCTACAAAGGTTGATATGCCATAAAACCCAACCAACCAATCTCCATTAGTTTTTATCACAGAATATTCATATAGTAATTTTTCTTCTTCATATTAGAACTTTGCAATTACTTTGGCTGATGAGAGTTGTGTTGCTTCAGTGATGATATCAAGGGAAAGTTACTGGTGCAGAAAAGTTATTTCTTGGGTATCAAAAGTGACATGGATGATACAGTGTCTGATATTGTGAATAAGATGGTTGATTTCATCCATGTAGGTAATAGTTTTTTTCAAAGGTCATTGGTGTCTGTTGTTTTGGACATCCTTATATTTGACTTGCTTGGTTTATTTTGTTTTGTTGGCTGCAGGTGTCATCATTGGGAAAAGTATCCCCACATATGATATCTTTAAAAAAAAAGGCATTTATTGTGAATTATACAGCTAGTTGTTATAATTGTTCTATTGTGGATTATGTTGCTAATCACTTAGTTTGTTTATTTATAAGTTTAACTTTATCACAGGCATATAGAGATTAATTGATATTAATGGCATGTCAACCTATTGGGGTTATTTTATGCATAGTTTAAGGAATTGTGTATATTGTATGTTTGTAGCGAGAGAGGAAACTTACCTCCCGGATGAAAGTGCATAAGACTATGCCTTGCCTGTCAAGCACAAGAAAATATGTCCACTTCTGGAGGCAGGAGTTATAGTGGGCCGATCTCATCTCTTGTGAGAAGAAATCTACCATGTATGTCAATTTCAATAGGCCGGAACTTGCATAAAAGAGCATGACAGCAGCAGGAGCATGGTGGTTGTTGTTCTTTGTGAACTGCTTCTTTTTTTTTTTCTTTTTTTTTTTTTTTTAATGATAGAACAAACGAGTTGATTAGAGGTGTACTGAGGAAGGGCTGCTAGTCATGTGTGATTTTTTTTTTTTTTTTTTGTCAACTGAGGCTACCCAATTTTCTGGAGCCTGGGCTACTGCTCTTGTTTAGCTACACTGTTTATATTTACATTTTTTTAGTTTCCTAAGAGCTTTTTGTACATTATCATATGATACCAAGTATTCTTATATAATACAAATTATTTACAAATCTGTTTGAGTCTTAGATTGGACCCTCAGGCACTACTCACCTGAGTCAGAGTGGATCTTGGAGAAATGGTAATGAAGGTATACTCTACACTCCCAGATCTCCAGAACTGGAGCCTCACCATCAGATGCAGTAAGTGTCATATTCAGAATACCTCTTTCTGAATGAAGTCTTACCCCTCTGCAGGAAATACAATCAGCATATTGTAAGACTGACTTACTGGCTGATGGTATAGACAGTTATGATTCATGGTATCAAGGGTCCGTCTTATTGGAACATCTCTCCATAAATGATAAGGGAGGACTACTGTATTTCATATATTTGTCAGGAAACATGGTTGAATTTTACTGCCTTTATTTAACATGTTAATTGGACCATTTGGCACTCAGTGAGGAACAAAAGAAACTGAAAAGGTGTGTATTTACTTCTTGCTGACTATTCGACTATAAAAGAAAAATGAGAGTTCAAAAAATAAAAAAATCCCAAAATAATTAACTCATCTTAGAATTTCAGCCTAAAATAGAAACACTCCCAGTCAGATGATGACAAATAAAGAATTTAAAAAATACATTATGAAAGATAAATTATTTTTATAGAAATGTATAATTTTAACAAATAGCGAATGTTAGTTGAAAAGTGTCTATGGATAGCCCTAATGCATAAATTTAATTTCTTTGAAAAATTTTTTAATTTGATTCCAAGAAGAAAAGAATAATTCAGCTGAATTGTGAAATAAAGATCTTGTGCAATAAGTTTGAAATTTTTCTCTCTGATATTTTTATACCATCTGAAAAAGGAGTTTCTAAAACAGTTGAATGAAGTTATTCATTTTCAGACTGTTACTTTCGTCTTTGTTGTTTTTAATTCAATCTTTTCTCCAATATTTACCTTCCTTGTTTTCTGGTCTAAAGAGATGATGTATTTTCATTATTCCATACAATTTTTGATATTATCTTCATCTTTATGGCATTTAATCTAAATTTTTTCTATTTGTGATTTTTGAATTTTCATTTTGAAGCCTTTGCATGTCATTCAGTGCAGGATTTTTATTTTCATCTTTTTAGCTTTGAACAGTTTTATTTTTTCCCATGTTAACATTGTATGAATATGGTACCTTAAAACTCAGACTTGTGATTTTGTTGGAAAAGACTAGAAATATATTAAATAACTTTAAAAAAAACCCACCTGAGGTTATGTCTTGCTAAGGAAGACTCACTCTTAAACTTACAAATCCTAACTAACATCAAAATATTCACTTAAAAGCATACATAATAAAGTCTGGAATATGATCCTGTGAAGCCAGGGAATAGACATGAAATTCAATACGCTCACTCCCCCTGAAAACAAAAATGTATATGAGTGGAAGATATAAGACGCAGCATGGTAGATGTGAAGTAAGGTGGAGGAATCCAAAGTTGGGTCAATAGTGAACTTTGTCAGATGTTGGGTGGAAGAACCTCATAAGTTAATGGCCAGGATCAAATAGTTCACTCAGGAAACTACTGTTACTTATCTATAATGATGGGTTCTATTGATGAGAAAAAAAAAAAACAGCCAACGTGACTCTAATTCAAACTGTACGTTCAAACTGCATCACCCTTCACATGGGTAAACAAGGGGTGCGTTCTGCTGCGGTTGGAACTCTGGCCCCAGTGTTTGAAAACTCAGCTACAGGGTCCAAACCAAAATTACTTCAATGCAAAATGTTATTAATATAGTGTGACATTTAATGTTAGGACTTGAAATATTAGAACCAAATTACCAGAGCTGACAGTATCTGCAGCTGAGCATCATATGGATACAAGAACATAGATACGACTATAGTGAACTATAAATAAAATACCATGATACTGGGAAAGGATAAGCATTTGTCTCAACATCTGCCAGGAAAAACTCAGTTGATGCCACTCTATGAGGTGTGTAAATGCTTTTCAGTCCATGTGCATTAAAATCACTAAATAGTAGAGAGAAAATCCAACTGAGAATGATGTGTGCTTCATTTAATTGCAACTCCTGCACAGCAACAGTCCTACCAATGCTAGTAATGAAATGGACATCATCACCTTTTACACTGAGCTAGCTTCCCTTGTCTGACATATTCCCAAACACAATGTTATAATCATCAGCAGAGACATGAATGCTCAAATAGGCAACGAGGAAAATAAAAAAAATTTTACTTATACAACTCATCAAATAGAAATGAGGAATATCTAGCAGACTTTGCAATCAATAACAGTCTAGCATGCTTAAATAGAAAATTCCAAAAATGGAAGTAAGACTATATATAGCCCTCCCCATACCTAAATAACTCTAAAACACAGCTAGATTCTATATTCATAAACAAGAAGTGGATCAATATCGCTTTGAACTGTGGGGCACGCTCTACTTTTAAAGGAGTAACTTCTGATCACAGAATCGTCTTTTGGCAGAAATGAGAAACAAACAGTTAAAGCTTCACAATGAGACGGGTCGACATTTACCAACAGTGATAAGAGAAATCATTGTATGGTAATAATAAGAAACAAATTTGATATTTCTTAGGAGAGATCTGAAAAACATTGTCCAAATGATAAATATAAAAACTCTTTCTGCCCCTATTGATACTGCTGCTAAACGCATTCCAACAAAGTCAAGAAGCAAATGTAGATTTACATTGGAAGCAATTGTAAGTTAAGAAGAATGAAATAACATGACACTAGCATCCTTACTTAATAATAGAAACCCAACAAATGCCAATGCTGAGAAACTTAGACATATCAAAAAGAACAACTTGAATATGTTTGAGGGCAAATCAAAATTAAGAACTTCATAGAAGATAAACATTCATAAATGAAATGAGTGGAGAGAAGAACACTTTGAGAACAAAACTCAAAGTTGGCAGCCAAGAAGAAAGAATACAGATGTGGAAAGAACATTTCCAGAATCTCCCCTAAAGTGACCAATGAATAAAAAGTTGGCAACCTTAGTCAATAGCTACTACTCCATTCCCTGGATTACTCCACTTTACACTTCATCCTTACTTTATAGTGCTGAGTGTTAAGTAAGGTGGCATCAAGTACCATTTTTGAGTCTTTGATATGACTCTACCCAGGTCTCTCAGATCATTGGCAAACACTCTACTTGTTAGGCCAATAGCTCGGTCTTAAAGTCATCAATAAACCTATCAAAAAACTTTTAATAGCCAACATGACATCAAAATTAAATGCAGAAAAGCTGCTGGTGTCAATGAAATATCTCCAGAAGTATAGAAGACAAGGAAATTTGATAATATAGTTCTCCAATTTTGCAATGGTGTCTATAAATGAAACAGTGATAGAGAAATGAACAAAGGCTGCATCTTCCCGTTTCCTAAGAAATGTGACCATGGAATCACCAAGAACTCCAGAAGCATAACTCTTACTTCTACAGCAGCTAAAGTTTATAATGCTTTGCTTCTTAAGAGTATCAAACCTGAAATAAAGAAAATTCTCTGGAAAAATCAAAATGGTTTTTGGAGAAATCAATCCACAACTTCACAGGTTCCAACTATCCATTGAATAATCAAAGGAGTATGTGTAAAAAAAATCTCGAGGCAGCACAGTTTGTAGATTTCTCCAAGGCATTTTGATTCCATACACAGAGGGAAGATAGAACAAATACAACTTGGATTTGGTCTCCCCAAAGAAACTCTTATAGCTATAATAATACTTTATAAAAATATCAAAGCAATGGTTCAATCACCTGATAGAGACACCGACTTTCTTGACATTGTTGCTGGAGTTTTGCAAGGTGATAAATTAGCCCCATATTTGTTTTTAATCTGCCTACACTAATGTATGTTGAATTTCAATAGATCTAATAAAAGGCAATGGTTTTATACTAAAAAAAAAAAAAAGCCAGAAACAAATGAAATCCTGCAGAAACTGTAACAGATGCAAACTATGCAGATGATCTAGTGCTTTTTGCAAATACACCTGTCCAAGCTGTATCCTTACTGCCTATCCAAGAGCAAGCAGCAGGAGGCACTGGCTTCTATGTGAAAGCAAATAAAACAGGGTACATGTGTTTTAAATGAGAAGGAGCCATCACTACTTCAAGTGACAGGCATTTAAAATTAGTAGACTAGTTCACATACCTCAGCAGTAATATCTCATCTACTGAAAGTGATGTCAGCATACACCAAGCAAATGTGTAGACTGGTATCAATAGGTTATCAATGATGTAGAAGTCTGTTCTATCCGATAAAATAAAATGATTTTTCCCAAGGAGTAGCTGTGTCAATACTATTGTATGGATGCACCCCATGGATGGTAACAAAATGCAAAGAGAAAAAAACTAGATGAAACTATGTGCTGTTTTGAGCAAATCCTGGTAGGAACACCCCACAAAAAAAGCAGCTGTATGGCCACTTACTTCCCATCTCAAAAACTATCCAAGTAAGATGAACAAGACATGCAGAGGAGTGCTGGAGAAGCAAGGACAGACATTCTTCTATGGACCCCTACACATGGTCACACCAGTGTTGGCAGATCAGCAAAGATGTACTTATATCAGCTTTGTGTTAAAAATGGAGGTGCCCGTGGTGTAATGGTTATCATTGTAGGAAATAGACACGGTGACACGAGTTCAAATCCTGGACGAGACTGATTACATTTCCCATAGCACTAATACCCTTGGGAAAGGTATGAATCCAAATATTCTCCCTCCAGCTATGGGTAAATAGTAGGGCAGACTGATTTGTTCAGCCTTGGCGAGGCAACTAGTCTAGGAGAAGGAAAACTCTGAATTCACATCTGTTAAACTCTGCTTAAAAATTGACCTTGTGTCATATCCTGCCCGAGCAGAGGGGTTGGTAAATATGTATATCAGCTCTATGTGAACACTGCATCTAGTTTGGAGGACCTGCTGGGAGCAAAGGATCATAGGGATAGATGAAAAAAGAGTGTTCGGGGTGGGGGAATCTGTACTGTCATTATGAGTTGATGATGAAATATATTTCTGCTAATTATAAGAACAGTTTAAATGCGTTCATTGAGCCTTTTAAATCTGAAATGCTATTTATTTTACTATTGTGTGACTCAGTTGAACTGAAAACAATTTCTGATATATTTTTTTTCTTTTTAAGGAAAATAAATTGAAATACTTTCTGGTTTGATATTCATAGGCTTCAAAAAAGATTTTATAGCAGAAACAAGTTTTTAGCACAGCAGTGACATTTTATTTAAAACTTGAAATACTCACATTAATATTGATAGGAAAATCTCTTGTGACTTGTATGTGATTGAAAAGGGACTTTCTTGTTTTATCAAATAGGTTGAGACAAAATCTTAAACCTACTGAATTTTTCTGATGATAAACATTTGATTCTTTTTGCTACCCAGATAAGTTATGTTTAATGTCAAAAGTGAGTCTGTGTGTGTGTTTTTTTTTTTTTTTTATGGTTGTTGGATT